>VZRR01002619.1:242177-268726 GCA_013398015.1 Oreocharis arfaki
GGTGCAGCAGGACAACTCTTCTCCCTGAGCAGTGACAGAAAAAAGATGTGATGAACTGGCTGTAACTCCCATTCCCTGTCTCTCTGTGCCACTAGTGGGGAGGAGGTAAAGCTTGGGTAGGATGTAGGGGTGGGCGGAAGGTGGTTTAAAGATTTATTTTACTTCTCATTATCCTGTTCTGATTTTGTTAGTAATAAATTCAATTAACATCTCCAAGCTGAATCTGTTTTGCCCATCGTGGTATTTGGTGAGTGATCTCTCCCAGACCTTACCTCAGCCCATGAACTCTTGGTTATATTTTCTCTCTCCTGTCCACTTGTGGAGGGGAGTGATAGAGTGGCTTTGGTGGGTGACATCCAGCCAGGGTCAGCCCACTTCAGTCTGCAACAGCATCAGGGAGAGGGGTCTCTGTAGAGAGTGCCTCCTGCTCAGCTGATCACCTGCAGCAGGTAATTTCAGCAAGCCTTGAATTCTACATGCTTGGGTGTCAACTCACTACCACATTGTGAGCTGGCTACCTCCTTGAATGTGTCTTCCAGTACATTCTGTGAAGACATACCACTCCTAGCTACTCTTAGCAAATGTTAGCATGGCTTTGGCTCTTATTTCCTTTAGAGGAAGGAATTTCATAAACATCAGACTGTGCTATGGAACAGATTGCATTGTTTTCAGCAAGCCAGGGCAGGGGATTTTAATCACTAATTAATTTAATTACGCTGGAAAACAGACTAGCAGTGGGGATGTTAGCCCAGCCTCTTGGTTTCAGCTGTAACAAATTCCTCTAATTCCCCACTGCACAGGTGACATCTATCCCTATGTCAGCAGCTCTGCCAGGGCTCTGAAGGTGGCAGGGAAGGGTGGGGAGGTGGGGTGGGGGACTGCAGCATGAGGCCAGCGACACTGGGATTGGGCAGGGCGCAAGTTCCGGGTAGCATTCACTGGAATGTGTCACTCAGTGCCAGGTCCCTGTGCCTACAGTGCCATTGGTGTCTGGTGTGGTCTTGAAGGGCTGCTCTCAGTTCACCACCTTCTTCAGTGATCTCCTTCTCTGCCTTAGGTCTCCTCACATGCAGCTGAGCCACCCCTGAACTGTGCCATGCCCATAGAAACTAAAAGGAAACAAAAGCAAAACTCCGACATCAACCTCCGTGTTTGTGAAAGACCAGCTTGTCTTCACTTTGTCATGCATCGCACTCCCGCCCCCTCAGTTTGGTTGTCTTTCAATATAAGTAGTGGTTTCTTTGAGATCATGCAAATATAATTTAAAATATCTCTGTGGAAAGAATTTGGATGATTTTTCCATCTACAGACAAGGTCTAAGACTAGCTCTGGTTTTTGTTTTTAGCCTTTCTCTTTGACTGCATAGCAAAGCATTATGTTACAAGATTAATCACACTGAAGATCATATCTCCTTGTGTCAGCCTTTCTTATCCAGATTGAATAAAATAATATGTGACTATATGCTTTATGTTCTAGAAGTTATTTTTCAGTTGTACTGTGTACCCTGTAACTTGGGGTATTGCAATACTTTGGTATTTAGATATGCTGAATGGTATGATGACAGAATGAGAGGAAATGCCCTCAAATTGCAACAGGTGAGGTTTAGATTGGATATTGGGCAAAATTTCTTCACTGAAAGAGTGGTCAGGTATTGAAATAGGTTGCCTAGGAAAGTGATGGAATCACCAACCCTGGAAGTGATCAAAAGGCACTTGGATGTTGTGCTTAAGAGCATAGTTTAGTGGTGAACATGGTTGTGCTGGGTTATCAATTGGCCTCAATGGTCTTAGAGATCTTTTCCAGCCTTAATTGTTCTGTCATTCTATGATACTTCCTATGGAAAGATGAATATGAGGGTGGGAAAGTAAAAATCTCAAAGGAGTATTGTTAGATATTTAAAGAAGTTATAATCATAGAGAAAACAAAATAGAAATTATTTCCTGTAACACATTTCTGGAAATTTTATAGACTTCTGGCACAATTGTGACTAACCATTTGGTATATTCTGATTTCTTTAGTGATATCATGGTACCATGACATAGACAAAACAGTATACAATTTTCAATGAAGATGCATCTAATTAATTTGGTGCAGGCTTTTTAAACTCTCAGTATGTAATGATTTCTTTCATGCCACTAATTTTTTTCATAGCTTTCTAAATCGTAGTGGATTTTCTCAGATACAATTCTATGGCATTGTGAATGAGCAGGAGTACTTTGGTATAGTACCTTGAGATTATTAAAACCACAGTTCCATTGTTTTCCAAATGTGATTGAAAACGATATTTTCTTTACTTCTGAATAAATTTTGTCTCACCTGTCTTTTGCCTCTACCTACTAGTGCTTTTCTGAGACACAAAATGGGTTTTTGAGATGTTTTGTCTATGAAAAAGAAATGAGCTTTTATATTCAGGTCAGCATTGTGGTCGGGGAAGAACTGTCTTGAGATTATTATTTTTCCATAATTGCCTTTTGCTTGGTTGTCTTGGAACAGCTTTCCTCCCAACTCCCTCTTATTCAGGATGCTTGAGGTGGAAAAAAGTCCCTTAAATTCTATGTACAGCATGCACCCCGCTTCATCTCATTCTACCACGTGTGAATAGCTTGAGTCTGAGGGGGGATTATCCCAGCTGCTTTGCATTGCCTCGCATACATTATCACTGTTGTCCTGTGTGTTTGGTGTGAGGCGAGCTCCAGGAGGCTGGGTAGTGCTGCTGCCGCCTGTTACCTGCTGTAAAGCTCCAGGCAGTTAGTGTGCATAGTGAATGGGAAGCCTCCCTGGGTCGGTGACCCCTAATGCACCTGGGGCAGAAGCACATCTCGTGTGAGGCTGTGTCAAAAGCAGTGATTTTTTTACCTGGGGTCGGTGGATCCCTGGAGGCATGTGAAAAATTGTGGAGGAACGAGTAAATTCAGAGCACACACAATAATGCCAGGAAAGTGCGGGCTGCAATTTCTGGGCAGGTTGAAAACCACTGAAATAGTCTGTGTTTGGAAAAGATTTTCCAAATCACCACAGGTAGACAGGTGCACTTGTAGGATTCTTTTGCAGGAAATTCTTCAGCAGTCCTTCAGCCTGTCTCGCCCTCTGAGTATTCCTTGGCAGGCAAATGTGAAAAGGACCAGAAAAAGAGTGTGCGGTAAAGAACAAGTGGAAATATTTGATAAAAATGGAAATGTACATCTTGTTGATCTACACTCTTTCAGGGTATGTTTAATGATGTCTGATCATTCGAACTTCAAGAGAGCAGCATTTAGAATAAAACATGTTTTAAATTCATTATCATGACAGCTCTCCTCCCTCTTCACTTCCCCTGTTGAGGATACATGTACTTTGTTTAATAATAGAAATTCTGATAGGTTTTCTAGGAGAACAAAACCTCTGAGAGCACAGTTCAATTCATAGTTATAACTGCTGCCTTTGTGTGGTGCTTTTTATTAATTTTTGAAACAGCAGTCAATTATTGAGTCCTCAGATTCTTTTTCCCTCTGTGTTGAAGGGCCACTGGAAGGCAGTACATTAAGCATCCCCTCTAACAACAAAGATATCTGAACCTCTCCATCAGAAGGGTTCTGTATCCAGTTATTTGCAAGCTCCTTTCAGATGTGATTCTATGGAGTAAATGGAAAGCACACTTCAGTCATTCTCTGCACTGATAGTAATTTAATAAAAATAAAAAGCTATTGATTTTTTTGTTAGCTGTGTTAAAAGACCACTGTAATCTTGGCTTCACTTTGCTGTTGGCAGAGCATTTGCCAGCAAGTGGATTTTTTACTTTTCCTGGGGCACCATTTATTAAATGCTATCTTAATGTGTACAGATGATTAGTTTAGCTGAAGTGGAGGAAGATTTATAATATCTTCCTGTTATTTAACTTCTCGTAGTCAGTTCAGATGTTACAAGCATTTGCAGAGATTTATCTCCTGTACTTTGTGGTTTTGTTTCTTCCATTCCTTAAGCCAAATGCGCCTCTGAGCTTACTGAGCCAGCACTTACTGGGCAGGAGCTACTTTTGATGGAGATAGAAAATAACATTTTATTTGCTGACTTTTATTGAAATAAGCATTCTGGGATGAATGAGGAATGTCATTTAAACTGTGCAGTAAACCTCAGCTTGAATAAGGAGTTAAATCAGTAAAGGTGGACTCATGGCAAATGATTTATTTATCTAAAAGAGTTGATCTACCCTAAACTAAACTGTTCAGTGATATGCCTTCTCAAAATGTTTTCATATAATCCATTCCCTTTGGAAGTTTCTATTCATCTGCATTGACCATAGCTAGAGTCTACACAATTCTTTAAATGAGTTGTGAATTTCACATGTTGAAAAATTAGGTATACTCTTTCATTCCATTTTAGGTGCACTTGTATCTCTCTGAAACAATGCTTTCTGTGATGCTGAAACATAAGAATTTGAAATCCATTTTTCAAGTATGATTAATCCTGATGCAGTCCCAGAACATTTTTGCAGGGGCATGTCTTTGTTCAAGGAAGGGTAACAAAGCTGGTGAAGGGGTCTAGAGGGTAAATTCTATGTGGAGTGGCTGAGGGAGGTGGGATTGTTCAGCCTGGAGAAAAGGAGGCTTGAGGTGACCTTATCACTCTCTACAACTGACTGAAAGGAGGCTGTAGCCAGGTGGGGGTCAACCTCTTCTCCCAGGCAAGTTAAAGGACAAGAGGACATATACCCAAGCTGCACCAGGGGAGATTCAGGCTGTATGTTAGGAGGAATTTCTTCACAGAAGGGCTTGCCAAACATTGGAATGGACTGCCCAGGGCTGTGGTGGAGTCAGCAAGACTGGATGTGGCACTCAATGCCATTATTTAGTTGACAAGGTGGTGTCCAGTCAAAGCTTGGACTTGATGACCTCAGAGGTCTTTTCCAACAGAATTGATTCTGTGCTTCTGTGATCTTCACTTCTGACTCTTTTAAAGATTTAGAGCTGTTAGTTGGGATCAGAGAGTCCATCTTTATTTCCACATGTGCTGGTTTTGACTGGAATAGACTTTTTTTTCTTCATAGTAGCTAGTAGGGGAGCCATATTTGGATTTGTGCTGGAAACAGCACGGATAATACAGGGATGTTTTTGCTATGGCTGAGCAGTGCTTGCACAGAGTCAAGGCCTTTTCTGCTTCTCACACCACCCCACCAGTGAGCAGGCTGGGGGTGCACAAGGGTTGGAAGTGGATACAACCAGGACAGCTGACCCAAAGAGTATCCCATACTGTATGACCTCATGCTCCGCATATAGACCTGGGGAAAATGGAGGAAGGCAGAGGCATTCGGAGTTCTGGTGTTTGTCTTCCAAAGTCACCATCACGTGTGATGGAGCCTGTCTTTCCTGGAGACGGCTGAGCACCTGCCTGCCTGTGGGAAGTGGTAGATGAATTCCTTGTTTTGCCTTGCTTGTGTGCATGACTTTTGCTTTGCCCATCAAACTGTCTCTGTCTCAACCACATTTCACTTTTTCTCTTTTGATTCTCTCCCCTATCACACTATGAGGGAGGGAGACAGTGGCTGTGTGGGGCTGAGTTGCTGGTTGGGATTAAACCACAACAAAAACTCCATTTGGGGTGGCAGCTTCCACTCATCCCAGGCTGGCCTGGCTAGGTAGATACTTCCAGGTTTCTGCAAAGTCTAACCCTTTCCTGATCTCTGCCACCATGCCTAGTAAGCCCTTCTAATTCCCTGAAGACCTCAGACATGGAATCATAGAATGATTTGAGTTGGAAGGGACCTTAAAAATCATCCCTTCCCTGTCATGGACCAGGGAACCTTCCACTATTCCTAGAATAAAAGGTCTTGTGTTGCAGTTGAAGCACAGGCGCCACAGCAAAATGAAGGTCCGAGTCAGCGCTCCAGTTGAGGGAAATAATAAACCCCCTTTTATTTAATTACAGGCAGGCCTTATATAATCCCTGCATTGGTCTATGGCAGGGGTCATTGGTCCCTGGTCCAAACACCTCTCCAAGTGATTGGCCAGACCCCACACCACCTGTTTGGCTCCTAATAGGACACACCTGCAAGGTGTTTAGAAAACCATCTTGCTTGGTGTGTTGAAACCAAGGACTTAACAGAATACTTGCAAAATGGTGGATTTTTCTCTGCCAGCAGCTTTTCAGCATCCACAGTCTTGTATTTCAAGAACCACTGGTTTGTATGATTTTATTGGCAATGATATCCAGTCTGAGGTTTTCCGAACCATCATTTTAACACTAAGAACATTTGTTACCAAAGCAATGCAGTAAGGCAGACTTACAATAATTTGATGCGCTTCCTTGACAGAATGATTTTGACTCTACAGCTCCAGTTCCACAGGCAGAGATATTTGGAGTAAAGCCTTGGCCTCCAAATTCCCATCTATTTTACTAAAGCCAGAATTTAACTTTTTTAATTCAAGGGAGGTGATCGTAGTAGTTTGGTGTTTGTGCCGGCTGAAAACCTGACTTGGGGTGTTGTAAAATCACACAGATGTGATCAAAAATGAAAAAGTGATAGTAATACTAGATATCACTTCATGATTCAGAGGATAACAATCCTACCATAAATGAAGAAGAAAGGAAGATAAAACCAGTTATTTAGATAGATTTTTTTCAAGACTTAATGTTAGAATTGTGGATAGTGACAAGTCTCAG
This sequence comes from Oreocharis arfaki, assembly GCA_013398015.1. Lineage (NCBI taxonomy): Eukaryota > Metazoa > Chordata > Aves > Passeriformes > Paramythiidae > Oreocharis > Oreocharis arfaki. The sequence goes on from VZRR01002619.1 coordinate 248,814, forward strand.
CATTGCTGTGCCCAGCTCTTGCAGATGCAGGCTATGTAGTCGCTTCTACTGCTTAGACAGTGAAGAAACATCCCTGGTTGTGATAGCTGCTTCACAGTTGGCAATTCTATCTGTCTTCTGGCCCGTGAGTAAGGAAGTGCAAATACCAGCTTGTTGGGGAACTGTATTTTTCACTGAGACATAACTAAACTGTATTGTTCAACTGTAACTAAAAACATGCCAGTAAATCCTGCACAGTAGCTATAAAATTACTTCGTGTTGATATTGAAGCCAGCAGCAAGTGGCAAAGGTCACAAATAGAGCATGAGATATGAAGCCAGAGCTCCCAAACTGGGTATACTGCAGTGATGCCAGTGCCCTCACAGGGCAGTTGCAGACACACCTCGCCACTCAGCTGTGCACAGAGTTTCAGGGAAAGGGAGGGGCACACCTGGCAGTGTTCATTTTAGATACTCACTCTATCTCAAGGACAATGTCAATTGACAATGACAATTGTCAATGTCAGTGACATTGGTCTGAGCAATGTCATCTGTAGGTTTGTTTCAGCTAAATACACTAGAATTAGGAAAGAGTCACAGGATACCATAAGCCTTATGCTCAGACCCACTGTATGCTGATGATTTTGTGCATACATCCTGACCAGTCAAGGGCAGCAGCACACAGTCCTCCAAATGGGAATCACAGAATGGTTGAGGTTGAAAGGGACCTCTAGAGGTCATCTTGACCAGCCCCCTGCTCAAGCAGGACCACCTAGAGCTGGTTGCCCAGGACCATGCTCAGACTGGTTTTGAATATCACCAAGGTGGGGGACTTGACAACTTCCCTGGGCAGCTCATGCCAGTGCTCAGCCACCCTCACAGTGAAAAAGTGTTCCCTGATCTTGAGAGAAAACTTCCTGTGTTTCAGTTTGTGCCCATTGCCTCTGGTTCTGGCACTGGGCACCTATTTTCTGTCAGTTTGCTTTCCAGCTGAGTGGTCCCCAGCATATTTTGGTGCAGTGGGCTGTTGTTCCTCAGGTGTAGGCAGAAGATTAGTAGGTTTGCACTTCTCTGTTGAATTTTATGAGGTGCCCTGAACTCCATCATCTTATGTTTACTGCAACCAAGACTGCCTTTGACCCTCGCATTCCCAACAAGACCTTCACTGGTATGAGGTCCAACACAGTGTCTTTATTCATTGAGTCCTCATTTGGAGAAGGATGATATAAAGAACCTCCTGGGTTGCTTTTGCTCTGTCCTGTTGTCCTCTAGAAGATTTGGGGTGATTGAAGCCCCTTTGAGAGCCAGGGGCTATGGATGTGAGGCTAAATGAATGACTTGCAGCAGACTAGAAATCTGTGACTGCCAATGTCCTTCCTGACCACATGTTAGGAAGTGGTATAGGCTCTTAAGGAACAGGACACTTATTTTAATTGCCTCATTTTGGTCAGGAAGCATCTGGTCATCTCTAGATGGAAGCTGGCACAGCTACCTTGCTCTTCAGCTGTGGCACAGCAGTGCAGTACTAGAAAGCCTGCTGTGACAATTGCTGCGATGAGTTATGGAGAACCCTATGTATCTCCTTTGTCCTGAATTGACACCACCAGTAAGGATCCTAATTCTAGAAGTTTGGCATGCCCAGCATTATAAGGTTGTCAAAATCACATCCAGTGTTTGGCATTCTCTGAGAGAAGCCATGATTATCGTAATCCTGAGGAGTACTTTCTATCTTGCATTTGAAAAATCAGTGATCACACTGTAAAATATGCATGCTGATACTGGACACACAGTGCATATTACATCTGTTTGTTTCAGAAGCTGGGTATTTTCCTTTAGAAACTTGTGAATGCCCTTTCAAAACTGTGTCATATGTAACAGTGAAACTAAAGAATGTATATATCTATCAGAGTGCACGTCATATGCTGCCTACTGCATCCCCGATGAATAGTTCAGGTACAGCCCAGTCCCAGTCAGTTATCCCTCTTCTACCAGTGAGGCAGCTGTTATGACACACTGAGGGGAGTCCAACACCTGACTGCTATGGGTGTTGCTAGAGATGCCCCACTAAGGTCAGATGGGCACACTCAAAAAGGTCCAAAGAGATCAATATTATGTGATCTGACAGTAAAATTATATGAATACTAGCCATCAGGTAGTCTTGGAATTTCTGAGGAAGAAAAACAAACATGGGGTAAATTTTGTACTGGATGCTAAAATAATGTAATATTTAGCAGATACAGACATTCAATAACAGGTCATACTCTGGTCCTGCTACTATCAGACACATATATCATAACAGATATCTTTTCACGTCTTGCTGCATTACCAGTTTTCAGGAAGAAAAACAGAGATGGCTTTCACAACCTTGTATAGCAATGGTCAAATTACGAATTTCCTACAAAGTTCAGTCAAAAGCCTATCACTTTTTGTAAAGAGCTTTCCTGTTATTATCTCTGAAAGTATTTTAAAAAATAATAGGAGTTGAATAGAACATTTCCTACATCATTTTAAATAGGAAGTGAAGTTTTCTTTTAATTTTTCTATGTCTGCTAGCTGTTTACTTCACTGAGGCAGGGTATAGTTTTTATGAATTATGACATATAACCTATTTTCTAAAAATACTTTGGATTTTTTGTATTATTTCAGTATCCCTGGGTAACTGGTAGGAAGAAATGGCATAACAGTCTTTTAAGTGTTTTTTCCCTTGCTACTGTGGTAGAAGCTGTTAGACCCATCAAATTGATAATGAGGAATATACCTTCCATCAGCCTATAACTGTGAAAAGAAAACCTTCCCAATTACTGTTCAAATTCACTGCCTTCCTTTGCTTTAACCTAATTTCCTTAGTACTCAGGTCTTTTTCTGGTGCACAGTGTATTTTTCTATCACATTCCCAGATAGGAGGGAGTATCTGTGGCTCACCCTGTTCTCCTTTCTTGTTCAGTGTTTTTCTCAACAATTTTCCTCTGGTTGCGGCCAGTAATCAGCCAGCAGCATCCTGCTTTGGTCCATTCCTGTACTGCTTTCATTGCTTACTCCTTACAAAAGGACTTCTAGAATAAAAAAACCACATTATTCAGGCTTTTTCCAAGTTCTACTCCAAAGCTGTCTGTAGTGACTAGGATAGTTTGATATTCGAGTACTTATGACCCAAAAGTAAATGCTGTAGTTTGATAAACAATCACTAAAAGCATAATGAAAATATGTAATTAAAATGCTTAGTTTCTCTAGACGATCTCATTTCTTATTTAAAAATTTATTATTTTCTGGTGAACATAATTTTTTTGCTGTTAATGAAACTGCTTGTGTTAATTTCATACCTTTCTCTTCAGAGTGAGTAGACAGCAGCAGAGACAGATCTGATGAGGTTCTTACTTTAGATCTACCTCACTTTAGATCTCAGAAATGCAGTTAACTAAATCTAAGGTAGCCCTCCACAGCTCCCATCAAAGTCTTTGGCTGAGAAACAAGCATTTCTGACACATGACTCATCTGGCTCATCACTGCTCCTTTGGGATGACGTGAATCACACCTAAGTGGCTCTTTCTCTGAGCTGATTATGAAAGGCACTGGTGGTGACCAGGTCAGTCAAATCCCATCTCTCCTGTCCACATTGTACATCATGTGTGATTGATGTGATTGCGATTCACACTAACTCAGCATCTGAACTTGACGTTTGATTGCTGGTGTCTGAAATCATAAAATCATGGCATCATAGAGTCATTAAGGTTGGAAAAGACCTCCAAGATCATCAATTCCAACCTTTGACTGAACACCGTCACGTCAACGAAACCACAGCACTAAATTCTATGTCCAGTTCTTTCATTTCTAGGGATGGTGATTCCACCATGTCTCTAGGCAGCCCATTCCAATGCTTGGCAACCCTTTCAGTGCAGAAATTCTTCCTGACGTCCAACATGAATCTCCCCTGGCACAGCTTGAGGCCATTTCCTTCCTCTCATCCTGTCAGTGGTTGCCTGGGAGAAGAGACCACCCCCACCTGGCTATAATCTCCTTTCAGGGAGTTGTAGAGTGTTATAAGGTTTCCCCTGATACTCTTTTTCTCCAGGCTGAACAACCCCAGCTCCCTCAGCTGCTCCTTATATTGTTTAGTCTCCAGATCCTCCACCAGCTCTGTTGACCTTCTCTGACCAGGCTCCAGCATCTCAATGTCTTTCCTGAAATGAGGGACCCAGAACTGAACACAGGATTCGAGGTGCAGCCTCACCAATGCCAAGCACAGCAGGGCAATCACTGCCCTGGTCCTGCTGGTCACACCATTCCTGGTAGAGTCCAGGATGCCATTTGCCTTCCTGGCCACCTGGGCACAGCTGACTCACGTTCATTGTCTGTCAGCCAGCACCCCCGGGCCTTTTCTGCTGGGCCACTCTCCAGCCACTCTTTCCCCGGTCTGTAGCACTGCATGGGGCTGTTGTGACCCAGGTGTAGGACCTGGCACTTCACCTTACTGAACCTCATACAGTCAGCCTCAGCCTGTTGATCCAGCCTGTCCAGATCCCTCTTCAGATCCTTCCTACCCTCCAGCAAATCAACACTGCCACGCAACTTGTAGTCTGGGGTCTTGCTGAGGGTACGCTCAAAGTCCTCATCCAGGTCATTGATAAAGATATTAAACAGGACTGAAATGAAAGAGCAGAAAAATTTATGTCTACACAGATGAGACAAATATCTCTCTAATATGGGCAGTTATATTTTTAAACATAATGGAAGAAATTATATTAAACAAAAAATATATATAAACAAGTGGGGTAATTGTATCTTTAAACGAAAATTACGAGCTCTTTTTGGTGCCTTAGGCAGCTATACATTCTTCAGGAATCATAGGGAACTGCAAATGATAATTAGCTTGATGATCGAGTTACATATTTGTAGAATTTGTTAGAATTGGAAATGCAATGAATGCTTTCCTTTAAAAAGCATCACAGAATCTTTGACAGATGCAGTGGAAAAAAAAGGGATATTTTTGCATGTGCTTGGTAGGGATGATAAGAAAAAGGACACTTCCTTCTAGTCCCAAGTTGTGGTTTGAACTCAGGAAGATATTCCTGGTAAAGTCTGATTTCATAAAGTTCTGAAAAAATCTTTTTTGTTTTTTTTTTCTTTTTCAGTGATATTTAATGGCTGTTTGAGCTTCAAGAAATCAAGCAGACAGAAAATACCTGTAGTTCGCCTGCTGCTTTTAAGCAGAAATAGTTATAAGAGTGAATTATATTTTCTTTAGTACAGATATTCAAAATGTTTTGGCTGCCTCTGATGTTAAAAGAAAACATGTAATTGTCATTTCTGTGAAGCAAAATATTTGTGTGCAATCATGGAATACCACTAGCTCAGAGACTGTTTGATAGTCTTCTGCAAACACAAAGACCATATCACAGGATTTCACATTACAGAGCACATAAATTATTTCTCAAAATACTTGAAGAATCTTCTGGGAGCAGAGCAGTACCAAGTATAGAGGGTTTACTACAAAATCTCCCAGCACTAGGCACTGAAATACTGCTCAGTTTTCTCAAATAAACTCACCTCTACACGTAGTCAGGTTGTAGATATGTCAAATTCATTTGGAAAAGGATCTGTGCCAGGGTAAGTGCCTGTGGTTGTCCCACATGGACATAAGTCTCTGCTCTGGTATTGCTGTGTTCAGCGACGAGAGTACAAAATAGAGACACTTAATGGGGTCCTAAACTCTCCCCCACCAGATAAAATACGTTTCTTCTGAAAATAGCCCTGGTTGGATGATTAAAAAACCTAAACCTTATTCCCTCAGGACTACTAGTACTGTCTTGTCTCCAAATAACTTCTCTTGCTTCCATGTCCTTCCCTACAATTAAACTTTCATTAATTTCTTCAAAGAGATGACTTAGACACTGCAGGTACTCTCTGGACTTTGATTTCTTTATCTTTCTACTACTCCTTTCCATTCACAAATATAAACCTCTTACTTGTTTTTCTCCATTTTGCTTCTCTTATCTCCCAGTGTCTTCAGATGCCTTTCTTGTGCTCTGTTAGCTGAGAGTATTTCCCCATTTTCCACACTTAAGAAACCCACCCACAACCCTCAACTGCCATTCTAGCCCCTTTCCAGACCTTTTTCCTCCATTCCTAAGCTTGTTATTTCTCTAAACTCTTCATTCCATCTCCAGTCTCTCCTCTATCCCTGACATATCTCTAAAACTTCTCTCACCAAGGCCTTTGATGACAGCAGCTGCATCTCAGATCCACAGTCAGCTTATCTTTTTCAAGCTGTCAGGTTCATGCAGCGTGTTTAACCAGGCTTTTCTACCTTATTTCTTGCCCTTCCCCAAGGACTCTGTCTTCTCTGGGCTTCTTTCCTACTCTCTAATCATGTTTTTTGGAGACAATTCCTTTAACCTTCTCTGGGCTTTCAGTAGCTGTTTTATGACCCTGTCAGCATGCACTGTCTTTGAATAATTTCATCAGAAAACAAACTCAGTTCTGGTCCCTAAGAAGACTGACAAACAGATTTTCTCTTGTACCAAATCCTGGTTTTCCTCTTTCGTACTCCCTTCTGAGTGTTCAGTGATACACTTTACCTATATGTGACTAAAGGAAGACTCATTCTCTCAGGGCCACTTGGCAGATGATGTCCTGTTTGTTCGGTCTTTAGTCAGTGAGGTTATGGCTGGTGACTGGAATGCTGCAGCAGTTTGACAGTTCAAATAACAAATAACCGTAGAGTTGAACTAGATGGAAATAAATCAATATTGAAATGAATGGTGCATTGACTGTGAGAACACTTACATAAAGAATATTTATTGGCACTAAAAGATCTGCGTTTGAGTCTATTGTTCCATCTGGTTGAGCCAATGTCTTTGATACTTCCAAAACCAATATGTTTTGGTGATGTTGAATGAAAACATTTTTTATAAATATTGACCAGTATTATCAGATGACATGTATGCTAGGTTTTGAATACATTTGGAAACTGTATCATTGCCAATAATTTGCTTTCTTTTGGTTTTGCCAGTCTGCTGAAGAATGAGAAGTTCTCTAGATACAAAATGGAGATATATCATTGTGGTATGGAGTCAAGGTGATGCAAGAAGGATCTGACTGTTCCTTTAGAATTACAATGTTAATAAAGTGATAAATACTCTATTCCCAGATTAATTTTAAGGCCACATTTGAAAGCAGTGTACTAATAAATAGTAAAGGCTTGTAAAAGAAGTATGTAGGTCCAACTAAATTTCCGTCTAGCTGTTCATTGCAAAATCAATAATGTGAAAACATTTGCACACAATCAAGTAATTGTGAGGGGATAAAATAGCCTATGAGCTTGCAGTGATCATATTGGGTAAACCATGGCTTTAGCTCTCTCTATTGATTCTTCCTCCTTCCATTTACTTGATACTCCATGGAAATCTTCTCATCTAGGCACCTGTGTTTTCGTAAAAAGTTACAATCAAGGCTGACAGGTTTATGTCCATATTCACCCATGCATGAAAGTACTGGAGGAAGAGAAGCATTTTTCTCACTTACTCTTCTGTGAGCCTTTATTATGTACCATGTAAGAACAACTTCTCTTTGATATCTCATCTGTAGAAAAATAAAACATTCATCTTCATTGCCACCTTTCATTTTCCAATGTGTGTTGAAAGTAGTTGTTGAGTGAAGCAGACTTCCAAGTTGATGGCTTGAAATCAGAGCCATGGAATCCTTTAGATTGGAAAAGACCTCTTTGGTAATAGAATCTAACCACTAGCCTAGCACTGGCTGCCAAGTCCAGCACTAAACCATGTCCTCAGGGCCACCTCTACCCTTCTTCTAAATACCTCCAGGAACGGTGACTCAACCACTGCCCTGGACAGCCTGTTCTGATGCTTGATAACCCTTTCAGTGAAGACATTTTTCCTAATATTCAGTCTGAGCTTCTCCTGGTAAAACTTGAGGTAGTTTTCTCTTATTCTGTCACTTGTTACCTGAAACCAACTTCCACCTGGCTACAGCCTCCTTTCAGGGAGTTGTAGAGAGTGATAAGGTCTCCCCTGAGCCTTCTATTCTACACAGGCTAAACATTCCCAGCTCGCTCAGCTGCTCCACATCAGATTTGTGCTCCAGACCGTTCACCAGAACCATTGCCATTGCCATTGCCATTCTCTGGACTCATTCCAGCACCTCAATGTCCTTCCTGAACTGAGGGGCTCAAAACCGAACATAGGATTTGAGTTGTTGTCTCCCCAGTGCTGAGCTGGGCAGTGGCAATCACTGAATTGTCAATCAATTGTCAATTGACAATCAAATTAAAAATAAATCTGCTAAAAATAAAAAATTTGAGCATCATGTGTTTCTGAAGCTTCTGTGTTTTTCAGGGAGTTGTGTTCCAATCATTTTGTTAGAGTGACTATTATACCAGTTTAAAGCTGCAGGGCACAGAAGAAATATCTTTTTGGCATTTTGCTCTTGACTTGAGCCACCAGTTATCTCTCAAGGTCCTAAATGTAGAATAATTTTCTTGTGAAGCTGGGCAAAATCACAGTAGAATCTTCAGACCTCAGATGTGTGAGGGGTTTTTTGTTGTTGTTTTTTTTTGTTTGTTTGTTGTTTTTGGTTTGGTTTTGTTTTGTTTTATTTTTCTTGATCCAGTAGTGAGATTTTGAGGAGCTGGTCACCATAGCAACAAAATAGGTTTTACACGCTGCAAACAGTTCAAGAGTCTGTTGAACTGACAAAATGGCATGGTGCAGACAAAGTAGCAAAATGAGTTGTGTGTCTTTTGGGACTGCTGCAGGAAGGGATAAGCTCTTTCTGTTTGAGAAAATTTTGACCTTGAATATGATTTTTTTTTTCCCGAATGTGAGTATAAAATGTGTCTAAACACTAAAAGAAATGCTGTTGCAAATGGCATCGTAGATGGCATTGTGAGTTCTAATTTTGTAATTCTGGAATTTCTGTCATGGATGTATTTGAGTTGCCAGGAGAATATGTCCAAACCAGGGGCTGGGAGGTGCAAGAGGGCCAGCACAAGGACAGGTTTCTGTCCCCCCTGGCAGTAGCACTGCAAGCAGGGTGCCTTGGGGGCTGACCCTGCGTTGTGCTGGTGAGCTGACCACGTGACAGAGCCTCTTGAGCAGGGCACAGGGTAGCTTGGGTACAGTCACAGAGCCAGGAGAGGGGCACTATAGCAACCTTGAGGTCCTCAGTGGCCAGAGTGGGTGATCAGGGACCCAGGACAGCCACTGACACAGCTCAGTGTCAGTGAAAGGCTGAGTAAAGGACATCCGTCACCTCTTGTGCTCCTTGTTTGGCTGTTACTGGAGGAGCTGAGTACAAATTTGGGTTTTTTCCTACGTTACATTCAACTGTGTTATGAATGTAGGTGATCAATTAAAAACCTGCCTCCTTGAGTGAGCATGATCCTGGGATTTTCTGGTCTGCGAATCTCTCTGATTGCTTTCTTTACTTGACTGTCAGTATTTCAGGAAGGTCATAAGTCTAGCTATACTTTTTTCTAGTTCTTTGCTAGGCTTATATTATTTTTTCTAATCTCCTAACTAAAATCCAGTATTTTCACAATATTTCTCTTTTTCCTTCTGGGGCATTAACTCCTTCTTTCTGATTCTGGCTGTCAATGAGGGCTGTCCTGGGAGTACAAAGGCGGGTTCAAGTGCTAGTTTGCTGAGTGTGCTTAGGTTCCAGAGAACTAGCCTGTGGTAAATGTAGTGTTGCATTCAGAAGATTTTTAATAAAAATCCGTTGAGTCCATTGCTTTTATCCCCATAGTGAAACTTACTTACTTTCTTTTATTCTATATCTCAGGTTTACGATTGCATCCACTTCTAATCTGCAGCTAAAGGGAGGTAGAGGTGCAAGGAAATTCTTATCATACCTGTATCATCAACTAATCCTTGATGAATCCTTAATTGAGCTTTTCTCAAGGCCACTCTTCCTCTGTACACAAGTGTACTTGGAAGCATTCATAGAAAGGCAGGTTTAGGCTGGGTTCTGAAACATTCTTTAGAGGAAGAGGCTGTCTCACTAGAATCTTGTTTACCTGTGACAGGACAGTGGTTATCAAGCAGGACTGAAAGGGTTATCAAGCATCAGAACAGGCTGTCCAGGGCAGTGGTTGAGTCACCGTTCCTGGAGGTATTTAGAAGAAGGGTAGAGGTGGCCCTGAGGACATGGTTTAGTGCTGGACTTGGCAGCCAGTGCTAGGCTAGTGGTTAGAATCTATTATCTAAGAGGTCTTTACCAATCTAAAGGATTCCATGGCTCTGATTTCAAGCCATCAACTTGGAAGTCTGCTTCACTCAACAACTATTTTCAACACACATTGGAAAATGAAAGGTGGCAATGAAGATGAATGTGTTATTTTTCTACAGATGAGATATCAAACAAAAGTCTGGGTTACCAGCAGGTGTTCTGAGCTCAGCTCACCTTCAGCCTGTTAGGGATGCAGTAGACCCAAGTTAAAGCAGGACAATACCCAACAGACTGGAAAGTGGCCAGGCAATGTGGCTGGCATGCTTACATATATTCCTGAAGCTGTGTTTTCCATTTCATGACAGATGGAGCTGGGATTTTCCAATTTCCTGTAAAGGAGAACTATCTGGGGCAAAAAGAAAAAGCCTAGTGAATTCCAGCATTTTGGACCAAAGATAAGCCCTGCAATAAAACAGCCAAAACAGAGGTGGGAAGAGAATTCTTTCAGGTGAATAATTGGCCACTTATTATTACATTTCTATCATTTATTTTCTTGAAAGCGAGAAGGAAGTACAGGAGAAAAGAAGAAGCAAGGATGGATGACATTCAATCATCACTAAGTAATTCTGATCTAAGAAGGTAAGTTAGAGAAGTACTTAAAGTTAGGGTAACACAGAGTCTTAATCCAACTATTTCCTCTCAAGTTCTTACATTCAGCAGTTTATTTAAGTAGGAGATTGAAAGAATCTGGTTTTATCTTTGTGTGTGCATAGCTTAATATTTGGAGTTGGTCAAATAGTAGAAAACTGTTAATATGTAACTCAGTCACTAAATTATGGAACAAAAGCATTTTTAGCATACGTATTATATTACAGAAATGGTTAAAAATGCCTTTCTTTTTATCCAGCCTCATCGTATGCTTATGTGTGTGCATGGAGATGTGTCTACCCAGACACACACATACCTTCAGGTAGCTTTGCTTGAATTCATCGTCAAGTTCCTCAGGCCAAGTGACTCTGTGTCCATAAAGCCTCCAAAGATCTGTGCTCAGGAACTTTGCTTTCCTGCCTGCATCCCAAGGCCCATACTTCCCCTATGGTGCATCACCACTCCGATCTCCAGACAAGAGTGTATTTAGAGGCTTGCAAAAGCATGAAAAAATTTGAGCTGGGGCACAAATTTGGGACCCATGTTATCAACATGACATGGTAGCAAATGTACTATGTGCAAATAAGTTCCTGTTGTGCCACTATTCTTTAGTACTTTTCTAATCCTTTATCTTCAACTCTGTCTGCAATAACTTAACAGCAGCCTTATCTCTTTCTGTAAGCCTGCTCCTTACAGAAAACTGTGGTAGATCAATCACCTATTCATAATCAGTTCTTGGGGTCACAACAAATGCCTGCAAGCGTATGGAGAGTGCGAGTGGGCATAAACAAGAGGTGGGCTGTACCAGTCACAGACAGGGCAGTACATCTCTCTGGTCTGTTCAGCAGATGGATCATTCATTACAATCTGAAGAAACACCTGCAAAACTCTGTGGAGCAAACTGAGGGTATAACAAAGTGAATGAATTCAGCAGTACCAGATGGACAAACATATTTCTCAGATTTTTAGTTTTTTATTAATATAAAAAACCGGATGGCTATAGTTATCCTGTCTTTAGTACGTTGCAAACATTTTGCTTCCAATGTGTTCTGACTTCTCTGTCAGTACCAACTGGCAGTATAAATCACCTCACTTAACTTTGAACCCAAAACAGTTAGATACGAAGTTTAAGCTGGCTGAAAATCAGGCTTGGCTGCTATGGACACAGTAAGTGCATCTGAGGGGAAGCTTAATTTTGCCCTTTCTGGATACCTATCTGAAAAAGGGATGGATTGCTATACAGAATCACCTCTCTGCTCAATATATAGGGAATCTAAGCTTTAGCTTAAGGTGATATGACTAAGTTTTAGATGGCTTATAAAGAAGAGGAACCCTGTTTTTGTAATCCATGTGAAGACTCCCATGCATTGGTAAATCTTAAATATAGATTGCAATTGGCAAGGGAAGAGCTGTATCTTTTAAAAAGGATGTGATTATCTTATTCATTTTGAGAATCAAAGAGATTTCCTGTCCTGGAGGTGATGGTCCATTATGATCCTTGTAAAAAAGGCACTCAGACTCCATAAGGCATCATTTAAAATGATATTTATTAGCACTATCACTGGAGGATAAAGTAGTATCGATAATCTTGCATCCCTTTAGATGCCAGAAACTACAGTTTGTGCAGCTGAAGGGGCTTCTGATCCACACGGTGCAGACCTTTCTCATGGAAGAGGTTGGCCCATTTTGATCATTTGAACTATTAAGGAATTTTCCTGCAAGAAAATGGCTCTATTCATGATTTCTACTGTCAAACTTCAGAATTTCTTGCTATACTTTTAGATAAAGATGGGGTTAGGCTGGTGGCCTAATCCCTGGTACCAAGTGGAAGCTGCCTGTTACAGCAAACTGGCTGAGTTTATCCTGCATCCAAGACCTTTGTGTACACAACACTGCCTGAAGGCCAGGCTGGGCTTGCGGAGCAGCATTGCACAGCACAGCATGGGCCTGGACTGCTCAGGTTAACTGCTATGGGGATTGCTGTCTCCTCAGTGTGCAATGGTCTTCAGTCAGGACCACTGTAATATCTTCAGAACATCTGCGGAGCTCATGCAAACAGTGTCTGCGTTTGTTTTTTGCGGAAGCTTTGTAAAGTTTGTTAACTATGCATGTATGTTATTTTGGGTTGTTTCTGCTCAATGTCCTTGTTCCCCTACTGTATGTCCTGGGCTTTCTACTCAACAGCTGCTCCTCTGCAACAACCTGGTGCACGCTAAACTTTACAGGCCTTAGCAAAGTCCCACACACGATGCCTCTGTGAAAGAAGCTTAAAACATTGCAATATCAAATTGACAGCTGGGGCAGATGCACAGAGCAGTGATCCAGGCTGGTTGTTTTAGCCCAGCATAGGAGAGGCACATTCTAAGTTAACCTTTATGGCAGATTTACTGCTAGAAAATTTTGCACTGAGATGCATGCACCTGTTTTTATGAGAGTCCTAGGGTGACTTTTTGAGTAAAACTGACATCTCTTCCTGGAAGGCAGGTTCCATTTAAGATGCTTTTGTGTCTCAGTCTCTCCCAAGTACAGATGTGCACCCTTAGAGGTTGTGAGTGAATGGCTTTGGGACTTTTGAGATGCTACAATAGCAGCTAACTAATTCAATGAGTAAATAGACTTACTCCCAGTGAAAGATCAGATATCATTACTGTACATGGCAGTATTTTCACCATGGAGACCATCATCACGGCAGAGGCTGAACGAAGATACAGATATTCCCTGCTCTGAAGCATACCCAAAGCACGGGGCATCACCTGCCCTTACACCTTGTTTATGGCTTCTCATCTGGTAGGGTTTTTTTCCTGTCTGTCTTCAGGTCCTTTATTTTACCTTGGTAATAAGTTTTTCCTTGAAACCTTATGCTGAGGTGTGTGTATTTGGTCTCTTACAGGGCTAAACAGAAAGAAAGAATGGTTTTAAGGTTGCTCAAAGACAACTTGACAATGACTATATAGGGAAACATTAGAGAGATCGTCACATTTTTTGTTTCAGGTGAGATGACTCTTTTCTCTTTACTTTCAGCCATCTCAATCTTGAGCTAATAAAGCTCATCTCCCCAAAGTCACCTATTAGTTTCTAATTTTATTGCTTGGCAGAATCTCAGCTATATTCAATCCTCTCTATGCTTTAACTCTGCAATCAGCCATTTCCTCCTGCTTTTCTCTCTGCAATTATCAAATTAATTTTTTTTTATATGTGGTTCCCATTGTTTTCCTAGCCTAGGCATACAGACCTCCTCTTCATACTTGGCTGATGAGTTTCTTGCTACACTGATTCTATCTGATCAGGCAGTCAAGAATTTTTTGTTGTTAAAGGAAGTTTCAAAACTTTCACAAGGCTGGTTTAAAGTGTTTCCAGTCCCTCAAGCTTTCTTGTCGAAGATCAAGGTCCTTCAATTTTGTATATGGCTGTCTTCCATACAAGTTGCCTTCGAAATTCTTCTTTAGTTTTTATTCCTTTTGATTAAGAAATAATAATTTTCAGCTGTAAATTGAGTACATGCTCATATTGCTGAAGGAAGCTTGTTTTTTCCCTTAAAGCATGTATCTAAACAATTTATGCTATCGTTCATTCTGTTGTGAAGGACAGGACACAAGTCCCCAGTTTGGCCTTGCTGTAGTTTGAGCCTAACTTTAAAACATTGATTCAGTGCATGAAGGGTTGATTCAACCTTGATCTGGCCCCTGCAGACCATTAGTCAGAGGCCTTGACTTTTATCACTCCCAGCTGTAGGCTGGGTCTGGGTGAACACCAGGTGCTGCTCCTGGAGACCTGCTAAATACAAACTTGGCCTGAGAAAAGGGCCCACTTAAATAATTTCATACCTAACAGATGGACTTCCTTAAATACAGGAGTCATCATGATTCTATGGACAATGCCTTTTAGAACTGGGGAAGGGTCTGTGAAAAGGAAACACGGGACATTTTTTGGCTATAGGACATTGACAGCAAGTTGGCAGTTATAGTTTGTGTGTAAGTAATACGAAATTGGAGACATTTTCTTCTTGAATTCAAAGTTTCCAAAACTTCAATCAGCTGTGACTGAGATTTTAGACAGAAAGATTATAGTAATTAGAAGTGACATACTTGTTTATCCTTTTAACATAAGCAGAAAAAGGCTGTTAAGTGATTGGAATAATTCAGATGAAATGAAGAAAGATGCTTTATATAATCAAGAATGAATTTGCTACTCCAAGGACTAGCATTTATTATGGAAAATTTTTGGTACTTATGTGCTGTGCAAATTTACAAGGGTACTTACAAATACATGCACTCAAGTACTTTGCATAACAGTAATGGTTGCAAACTAATGAAAATAAGTTTAGGTCAGACATTAAAACCTGCCAAAACACTCTTAAAGTAGATCTCAATAAAAATAAAACCCACCATTATCACCTGTGCTAGGATTTAATAAAATAAAAACAGATTTGTGTAATAGTATCTTTATTTTGGATACTAAAAAAATATATATTCTGACAAGACTCTATTTGACTGACTCTGTGATAACAGGAAAAATGTGCTGTCAAAAGGAGCTTCCTCCTTCCAGGCCTGGTGCACTTAAGTCCAAATATGAGTTGCTGAGTTCATGGATGGCAATTTTTGACAGAGTTTTTCAATTTTTGAAACTGTTTGTTAATGACACACAGTGCCTACATAATTTTTCAAATACTTACATATTGAGCAAACTCAATTATGTAAACATCCTGGGTCTTGTTTTTACCTTACAAAGAATTCGCTAGGAAAATGCTAGAATTAGTTAAAATGACCACTTTTTCCAATACTTATCTCTATGTGCATTTCTTAGATACCTACAGACTTCTGGAAACTACATGGCTATTATGGATATTTAGGAAAAGACAGCTACTACATCCCCCAGCTAGCTCACATTGCATTGTGTGCCTGAGTGTCTTAAATATCTTAAATATTACCATCTCTAATGGTAATACTTTCCTTTCCTCAGGAGTATCTTTCTGTTACTGCAATTCCATGATTTTCATATTGCTGTACCTCAGTCTATGCAAATTTGATGGCTGGATTGGATCCTTCCTTTGTGTAGGTTTTATTTCACACATCTGGATCTGCCTGTACTGAAATATATAAAATCTTTTCCTTGGAGAGTAATAAATGACTTTAACTCAGCAAGGGGAAGGAATAGAAATTTCTCCTCATTCCTCCCACTTACTGCTGTGGCTTATTTGGAAACTCAGAACTCACAGAGATCTTATTTCAACTGTTTCAAACTTTTTCTACAAAACATATCATTAATTTGTTTTATTGCTTTTTTGCCTTCTTTCTATTTATTATGAGGGTCTGGCCTCAGCGTGAACCTTGAGAGATTGCCATCCAGAAGCATTAAAGAGACTTAAATCCCTTCATGTTCAATGCTTTAAAAACTATTTTATGATATGCCAATTAAAGGTGACATGCTGCAATTCCTCAATTGTGAGTGGCTGCCTGAAGTAACAGGATCCCACGGAGTACATTACAGATATGGCTCAAGAGAAAATTGGCAGTATGTCATATTTCTCCTCTTGCCCTTCCCTCATTCCCTGAAAAATGCAACTTTAAAAAGATAAGGAATTCAATACAGACTATTGCTGGGTTGAAAGATGCCGTTTTTGTTGGAGGGGAGAAAGTTGTAAGTGTTTTAGAAGAAAACAATGGCCATCCAAAGCGGCTAATTCCTGCTGCAGGCAATGTAACTCCTGGGGATGGGGGGCTCTCCCTTCATAAATATTTTCCAGAGAAAGATATAAAAAGCTATAAACTCAGGCATTACTGCTAGAGATGATCAGTTTTAATGTTCAGGTGTCCTTTCTGACCTGTCTTAATGGTCTGCTTCAGCTGTTTGCAGCACTCCATAATCATTCTGGGAGAGTGGATGGCAACTACCACATTTGGGGGACAAGAGAAAACAGAATAGCTTTGGCACACTTGCTACCGTGTTCTCTATGCTTTTGAGAATCGTTTAATGATTCTCCTGTACCATTTAACCCACTACTCTGATTAAATGGAATAAAATTATGAAGGAAAATGTATGCTGGGCAAACCTAAAGCCGAATCTACCTTTAGTGGAACAACATGAAATTTCTCATAAGTTAGGAGAGCTGCGCCCTCATGTATTACAGGTATGTTTGGTGAGTTTGCATTCTCCTTCTCTTTAATCAAATGGATGGATTAAAGAAAAGCTTTACATGTGGAGAAAGGGAGAAGACAGAAGTGCTTGCTCTTAGTGCTCACGTGGGAAGTGCTATTTATTCCCCCTAAAAGTACCATTTAGACACGGCCCTTCCTGGCTTCTCTGTGGCCAACAAAAGTAGCAAAACCCAGACACCATTGCAGATCTGAGTATTCCCCATCTATTTACTCATAGCCATTGCCCAGTTAAACTACTGAAATTGTCTCTCAGACCACCTATATACAGAGTGGGGCTGAGTAGCTGGCAAAGTTAACACACCGAAGGAGACACAAATGAATCTTCCTATTTCTAAAGTTCTTTTATATGCTGTCTGTTAACCTCTAAATATTAAAAATTTAGCAGAGTTATAAATTCCAGCTCTCTTTAATCAGCACCCTGGAATAGTACAGCTATTGCAAATGGGCCCTAGCTGAGCCCTACACAAGCAGCTCTTTCAGAGATTCTCTTAGTAGGCAAACCATATGCTTGGATGTTGGATTTTGGGATTTTTTGTTTGGCTTTTTGGTAGGGTTTTTTCACTTAAGGACATATTATGTATTCATTTTATGTATCTCTTATCTTTGCCTTGCCTCATGCTGGAAGGCTCTTTAAGAAAACGATTTAAAGCCTCGTCTGTATGGGATGAACCAGCACAACTCTCTCTGAACTGCAGAATGCCTGTATATCTTTGGTTCATCTCATGCACTGGATAGCACAGGGGTAGGGCTTTGTTGTCTTCAAAACCAGAATGCCTTTTCAGAAAGCACTTCATTGATAGGAAAAGTTCCCACTCTTTGAAATGTAAAGAGGCCAAAAAATGTTACATTTTCTGTGTTGTCGACATGTTTTCTGTTGTGTAGGGGAAGAGCTGATAATCAGCATGTCTATGTTGCCCCTTATCTGTGGCTTCAGGGGGATTTCTTGCAAAGCAAAAGCCGAAATCTTGAAATTTGCAATTGGTGAAGACAAGACATTCACTCACAGATTGAGATAAAACTGACAGATGTGAATAATAAGAAAGACCTCATCACATCTAGCCTTTTTTCTCAAGCCAGGGACCCCCTGTCAGACACTGATCTCATAGCATCACACAGTTGAAACAGAGATTATATTTGGTTACTGCTCAAATGGGAGATCTCAGAGGTGAAATCCCATGCTGGTGTAGAAGCAGAGTAACAGGCGTCACCCTTCCCAAAGCAGCTGAGATCTGAGAAGAGTTCAAGGAAACAGGGGTAATTTCATCTGCAGCTCAGTAAGAAACTCGAGTTCCCAGGGCAGAGGTCTGCATGAAAACAGTCTTTAGTAAAACCTGTTTGAGACATGATCCTTTCAGTTTCGAATTTCTGCACCACTTTGTGACCCTCCTCAGGTCAGTGCAATCATTAGTTGGGCCTGTATAAATTACATCAAGCACAAGTAGGAATGAGAGAGTAAGGCAGCAGCAGCAGCTTAAAGAGATTTTTGCGAACACAGCTATTTAGCCCATAGGGACTTGACACCAGCATAGTCTTTATCAATCAAATTCTGCAAGAAGCAGAAGGATCTAATTGGGATAGTATTGGTTTCAGTTTCTCTTTTCCATCAAAAAGGGCAGAAAAATTTGGTAATAGACAATGGGCTCTGTTGTATCTAAGGGAAGTGGCAAACTTTAACGAAATAATGTTTTTATAAAATTTATTTCCTGCTCTTATGAAAGCATTTTGAAAAGCTGCATTGAAGACTAAAGTATTTTACTGGAACAATGAGATTCCATCTACAAATATTTAATTAATTTCCTGAATTTAGGTGTCTCTATATAGATGTCCATGTGGGATCTAGGGTCTTGACTTGCTTCTGCACACAGAGGGACCTGATGCCAGTTGAGATGCCCTCAGTTATCTCTCCTTGTCTCCTGCTCTTGGTCCAAGTGGGTCTGGGGTTCCTTCTCTCGTGCCCAGCAGCCCTGTACATACATCTTTGATACACATCACGTTTCTACAGAATTTTAAGGCAAAGCTGTTGTATATGCTGATTGGAGCACATGTTCAGTGTACAGGAATGGGTTCAATGCGTCCTTGTATCTTTGGAGTAGGGAAATAAAAATAAAGCTCCAAAAGCAAAAAAAACAAAAAAACCAAAAAAACAAAAACAACCCCCCCCCCCCCAAAAAAAAAAAACATTGACAAGTAGTCATCTCACTGCTGCACTACCCCAGGCAGGTCCAGTTGTGAGCCATTCAGTGTGGTTGCTTCACGCTCACCAGCAAGAAAATGTCAGCAAGAGCAAAGCTGTGAAGCCTTGTGATCAGGGACTTTGCCTGGAAGGGATTTAAATGTGGCTTTGATTCTTGGTCTGAAAATTCCTTCAGTACATGATTCATTAATTGTGTGCAGTAAAAATAAACACAGAGGCATCTAACTGATGTGCTATAAAATGTGGTGGTTGTTATTTATGTGCCTGTGTCTCTCACTCGCTGGACTGATGAATTCTGAAGTTGTAGATGTAAGGTGAAAAAAAAGATCCCCAAACAAACAGGAACAAGAAAGGGTGGGTGGGGTGTTTGTGTGTACTTTAACACTCCTTTCCTGCCATTCTTAAAGCCCTGTGCTTGGCACACCTGACAGAAAGGTTGGTGATTTGGATGTAAACACTCTAATGACGAAGAGGGAGTTCAACCAAACCCCTGCTGTTGCTCCTTCAGTAGAGCTGCAATAAGAACAAGAAATAATGGACATAGTTTTCATAGTCTTCATGGCAATATTTCAAACATTTAGATATTGCCATGGTTTCTCTTTTAAGCTAAGATCAGAAAAGATCATCTTTTCTTGGTATAATGTAAGTGCAATTATTTGAACAAAACCACAGAAAAGAGTATTCTGTAAGGGAATTATACTCCACAAGATTTTCTGCAAAGGACCGTTTCAAATGTCTTGAGCTGGTATTTTT
>VZRR01002620.1:0-32504 GCA_013398015.1 Oreocharis arfaki
GGGGGGAACGGGGGGTGCGGGCTGCCCCCCGGGGACCCCTGCGGGGCTGGGGAGCGGGGGTGGCGCGGAGGGGACACCCCGGATTGTGCTATCTGTACGCTGCCAGGGAGAGAGCAGGGTGCTGACACCGGGGGGACAGAGAGGGGGGGAGCGGCCGGGCACAGGCAGGACAGGGAGGGAAATAAAATAGTGACCCAGAAAAAGAAGATTCCAACCTTTTTTCCTTTTTTTTTTTCCGTTTTTTTTTGTTGTCTTTTTTTGCTGTTGTTGTTTTGTTTTTTTTGTCCTTTTTTTTTCCTGTTGTTTTTTTTTCCTTTTTTTTTTTTTTTTTTAAAGTGCAAAAAGCTCTCTGCTGCCCTAGAGAGAGGTTCTTTGGACCGACCATTCATTGCAAAGGAAAATCGGCAGCGAAAAGGGGGTGGGGGGGGAGAAGGAGAGGACGATGCCAGTTCGGTCCCGGGCCGCGGAGCAGCCCTCGCCCCTCCGGCCCCAGAGTGCTTCGTGGCGCCGGCAGCTGGGGAGGAAGAGGAGGCAGCTCCTGTCCCCGCCCCGTGCTCACTCACCCCTGGCTGATGCTTCCCGAGTCCTCCCTGAGCTCTGGTGTACCTGTGGGTTCTCCCCTGCTCCATCCCCTCGGACAGACGAGTTATCCCCCAGCCCCTGCTCCCCGGGACACCCTGGCCACGGGGCTCCTGCCCTGGGCACCCAAAGAACCGCCCGGATGTGTGGGAGGAGGAAGGGGATGGACAGCAGTCCCTGCAGCCAGACGAGGGGAAGGGAAAGAGGAAGGGGAAGGGAATGAGAGCGCAGGGGAGCGCCGAGCTGGTGGCAGCACCGAGGGGGACGGGGCGTTCTGGCTCTGCTCCCGCTTCCTCGGAGAGACCTCGACCCTCAAGCTTTGTGCTACCGGGGAAGTGACAAGTGTTTCAAGGCAAGGAGACGACGGGGAGGAGAGGAAAAGCTGGGGGGGAGAGAGGGTGCCCCATTTCTCTGCACAGAGCCCTCGGTTACAGCCCCCGCCTCGGGAGCGGCCAGCCTCGGGGCCGAGGCTCCCCGCCATGTGCCCATTCCTCCTCTGGTACTGGCCAGCCTGGCGGGACGTCCTCCTCGGCAGAAGTCCCGGGGAAGGAGGAGGAGGAGGAAGGACAGCGGAGCGAGCAGCCCTGCCTGCCGAGTCAGGTGGGAGGCAGCGGCAGCACACGGAGGGCGAGGGGGCGGGAGGCGGAGGAGCGGCTCTCCGAGAGGGGTGGGATGGGCTCTTTTCCTTCTCCTCAGTCTGCCCCGGGGAGGGTCTCTAGCTGATTTTTTGGATCAGCTTCTCATCGGACAGGCAGTAGAGGCTGTTGATGGACAGGTCCGAGATGAAGTGCTCACAGGCTTTGCGGGTGATCTGTTTGCAGCCCCGCAGGTCGATGAGGGTGACGTTGGAGATGCGGCGCAGGTACAGCAAGGCCTGGTCCGTCAGCTTATTGCAGCCTGCGGGGAGAGCGCGGGGGAGCGTCAGGGGGACGCCTCCAGCGGCTGGGACGAGGGGATGGGAAATCCAGGAGCAAGGGCACCCACCTGCCATGTTGAGCTCGGTGAGGGAGTTGCGTGTGGAAGAGCCCACGGCGGTGAGGAGGTTGGCCGACTGGTCCGTGAGGTGGTTGCAGTGGCTGAGGTCGAGGCGGGAGAGCAGGGGCATATGGCGGATGATCAGGCGCAGCGTGGCGTCCGTGATGTCCAGCCCGGCGAGCCGGAAGTCGATCATGTTGCGGAGTTTGCTGCGATTGTCCTGACCTGCACGGGGAGAGGGAGAGATGGAGTGGACAGAGTGCCCTGTGAGGGACCTTCCTTTGGCCAGCCCAGCCAGCCCCAGGGCGGTGGCAGCAGCAGCAGCTTACTGGGTTTGTCTGTTGGAGGCGTGAGCAAGTCCCGGATCTGAGGGTCCTTGATTCCTACTGCCCACCGAAGATCGAGGGTCCTGAGAAGGGGGCAGCTGGAGGTACTGAGAGCACAGACCGCAGACCAGGAACAGCCCGCTAGGATGAGGTCTTTCAGGCCTGGCAGAAGGGAGGCAGGTAACGAGTCAGACGGGTTTGGTCGGCTCCGGGCCATCCCAGATCTCCACCATCTTTTTCCAGGCACATGAGGAAAGCAGGTCCCCTCCCTGCCTGGGCTGGGACACTGGCTGGGTGACGGCACCCAGGAGTTCCCAGGCTTGCAGGGTGTCTCTCTCCCCACGATCCAGCCCTCGGGAAGCCTCGGAGCAGGCTGGTGGAAGAGGAAGGGACCCCTCCCCAGCCCACGCTCACCTGGCAGCCTGTTGACGAGCCATGTAAGCTGTTTTTTTGAGATATTGGTCCAGCTGAGGTCGAGGCTGACCGGCTGCCTTTTGATGATGCCGCTCAGCGCCTGGGGGGTGATGGACTTGCACCTGCTCAAGTCTATCTTTGTCCACAATCTCTTGTCACAGCACCTGGGGACAAGGACAAGGCTGAAAGTTGAGTCCCAAGAGTCCCATGGGATAACAGCCAGCCAGCAGGTTGCCTGGCTTCCATGAGGAGCCCAGCCCTGGCGTGGCCCCACCCACAGAACAAGGCTGTTCCTCCTGGTTTCCATAGGTTTCCCCAAACATGGGAGGTTGCCGAAGGTGTCTGGCCACTCAGAGCAGCCCCAGCAGGGCTCTGCTGCCACAAAACAAGACTCCAAGTTGCAGCTGCAGGCCTGCTTGCCCCATCTGGGTGCTTCTCCTGATCTTAGGGATCCTCACTCCCAGCAGGCAAAGCACTGTGTGTGCCCGACTCCACAGCCCCAGCTGAGCTCGCTGCTTCACCAGGAGCAAACTCTTCCTCTCCCATGGGAGTCTCTGGAGAGCCAGAACCCGATGGCAGCTTAGCTGAGCCCCTGAAGGTGCAGGCGAGGGGACACTCCTCTGCCACACCACTGCCACCAGCTGCCGATCAAAGCAGGCCATCCCTGCTGCTCGGCTGTTAGAAACCTCCCAGTTTCCATTCCCGCCTGTTCCCAAGCCCTCCATGCACAGCTGTCCCGGTGCCAGCATTGTCTTCGCGCCTGCTGCCCCCCGAGGCGCTCCCAGGCAGCAAACCCATCCCTGCTGGGAGGCGAGGCAGCGCGGGAGGCCAGGAAGGGCAAGCACCATCAGGGTGCTGGGTCAGGGAAGGGCACTGGCACACGGCAGAGGACAGCTGAGGGGACAGGAGGAAGGGAACAACAGAGACGGGTGCACCCATGGCAGAGGCACCAGGGCTGGCTACAGCGACGCTGCCAGGCTCTGGGGAGGGCACCGAGGCGAGATCCTTCCCCCCGCTCCCTCCGGACGCCCACCACGGACGTGCCCCCAAGCCCCAGCACGCGTCCCCACACTCACCACTTGTACCAGGTCTTGCACACCCGCATGCACTCGCAGAGCTCCCTGCGGGTGAGGTAGCGGAACACGGACATCCAGACCTCGCGCTGGACGCAGCTCTCCTCGCCCTCCTGCGCCCGGCCCCCGCGCCCGTTCAGCCGGGCCGCCCCCCCCTCCTCCGCGTTCTCGTCCTCCTCCTCCTCTTCCTCCTCCTCTTCCTCGGCGGCCGCCTCCTCGTCGCCCCCGCTCCGCAGGGGCATCCTGGCGGGCGCGTGGCGCACGACCACGCGCGGCGAGTGCTGCAGGTTGGCCGAGGAGGCCGTGATGGCTTGGAGCTTGGGGACGATCGAAGTGCCGTGGACGTCTTTGGTGGGGCGCTGGAGCGTCACGGTGAGGTAGGAGCCGTGCAGCTTGGCCTTCTCCACCTCCGACAGCTCCTTCTTGCCGCTGGGGTTGTTCTCCTTCTCCCGCACCATGGTTCTCTCCGTGGCCTGGAGCCGCAGCAGCTGCCGGCGCTTGAAGCGCTCGTCCCGGCTGGCGCTGTGGTGGTCGCTGGGCCCGGCCCCCGGGGACGAGCGCGTCACCACGCCGCGGGGGGACGCGGGGTCGTGGATCAGCTGCAGCATCGGGGTGGGCGAGTTGGGCGGGGGGGTCAGGGGCTCCTCGCAGCTCCGCAGGGGCCGCAGCACCTTGGCTTGCGCCGTGTCGTCGTCGCTCTCCTCCACCTTCCGCTTCTGCGGGGAAGCGGTGAAGCTGGTTAGCGGGAATGGGGCCTGGGGAAGGCTCTTCCCCTCTCCTCTTCCCCAGAGGAATACCAAGATGCTGGCAGCACCTGCACCAGCAGTGCCCAGTAGAATCATAGAATGGCTGGGGTTAGAGCTTAGAGACACCTTCCACTAGCCCAGGTTGCTCCAAGCCTCATCCAACCTGGCCTTGAACGCTTCCAGGGATGAGGCAGCCACAGCTTCTCTGGGCAACCTGTGCCAGGGCCTCACCACCCTCACAGTAATTTCTTCCTAACAGCTCATCTAAGTACCTCTGGTCCACCCACACCAACAACAAGCATTTTCCTACCCCCCTTTAAATATGGGTGCCCCTTGAGGTTGGGGGTGGCTTCCACTCTGTGCCTAACAGTCCAGTGTCTCTTACAGTGGAATATCTCAGGATAACATGGCAGCAGGATGTGCCCAGGCCCCCAGGTGCTGCACCCCCATGATCCTCATTCTCACTGGTCACTGCCCAAGTCCAGCCCATGCTGGCTGAACACATCCCTGGCAGGATGCAGTGGGAGGGATGGAGGACCCAGATCCCGCCTCGCCCCAGCACAGCTCCTTACCTGGCCCTTCTCTGCATCATCACCCTGGTAGCACTTGGGGCACTCCCAGCAGTTGGGGAGCTCGTCGTTGAGCAGCCCTTCCCCATCCATCTGCAACGAGAGGAGGGGGTCAGCAGCAGCCCAGCCCCCCAGCAGAGCCCCCCTTCGCCCAGCACGTGCCCTGCTCACCTGCAGACAGCCGGGGTGAACGATCTCGTTGCAGATGCAGCACTCCATGAGCTTCTTCTCAAAGTCCTGCGAGTCCTCGTTCTGATCCACCTCCCCGCAAAGTGCACACGTGACCGAGTGGGGCAGCCTGGGCTACAAAGGAAAGCAGGGCTCAAACCAGGGGCAAGGTGGGGCAGCCTTTCCCTCCCTCCTACCTGAACCGTGGAGAAGCAACCACCTATCCAGGTTGCTTCTGGATAGGTGCTTCCAGGTTGCTATCCTATTCCTCCTATCTGGAGGAATCCGACTCGGACTCACCGCCAAGCACTGCCGGAGGACGCAGGACTGCTTCATGCGGCCGGGCCCGCCGAACTTCTTCATGTCCCTGCAGTAGTGGCACATGCCACACTCGCCCTGCATGCAGGCCTTGCATTTCCGGCACCGCACCCGCCTCCGCCGGGCGCCCGACACGATGGGAGACACCGTGGACCTGACGGGAGTCGGGCGCGGCGTCGGCTTCATGGTGTGCGGCTTGGTGATGGGGATGGTGGGCAGGCGCACCCGCAGCCGGGCCTGGAGCTTTAGCTGCCGACAGGGAGAGAGGCAAGTGGGTGAGGGCAAGGAAGTGCTGCGTTCTGCTGGCGTCTGGAAGGCTCTGATCCCTGTGTCTGGCACTGCGATTCTGGGTAACGTGCCTGGGAACAGCTCTGCTCCCTCAGTGCTCTGCAGCCAATGTGCCTGGATTGGCGCTGACCTGGCAGTTCTCCTGGAGCACATTCCCTAATCCCTCACACCACACCAAGAGCTCCCCTTCCTCCCACCCCTTCCCAGGCCTCACATGGGTCTGAAAAAGGCTGCCCAGTCCCAAAAGCGTCGTGGTGCTCCAACAACATCCACCCTTTCCTTCTGAGGCAAGGTCCAGCAGGGCTGTCCCCTGTGTCACCCTGCCAGCTGCGCAAGGGGACAGCACTCAGCTCAGGCCACTCTCTCCCAAGCTCGAGGCCCACTGGGAACACCCACACCCTCCTTGTTTACAGTGCAGGTAGGACAGCACAGCTCTCCAGCTGTCACCCTGCATCCCATCAGCCCTCACAGGAAATCTGCTGGCTGCAGCATCCTTCTGGGACTGGCCGTGCTGGGATGTGCACCACAGCTGATGGCTTTGGGGGAGGGCAGGCTCCCAAAAACCCCAACACGAGGATGGGGTTGGGGATGTGCCAGGCCTTGGAGTGCTGCACCCCAAAGCATGCAGACATCCCCAGGTCACTTCTCCCAAAAAAGCTGCCCAAGATGTTTGTGCTGCACAAGGATCACCCTGGATCCCCTGGGCAGGGCAGGCAAGCAGAGACGGGCAGTTCCAAAGGGCAACCCCAGAGGCTCATTTGTCTCCAGACTCCCAAACGGGGTGTTACCCACCCTTCCCAGTGTGATGGGGTCCTGCTCTTCTCATAGCCTGCCTGTGAGCCCATCTCCTGGCAGGAAGGAAGCAGTGACCTCTGGGAGCCACCCTGGCAGGCCACAGGAAGGCAGCCTGTGGAGGGGAAGTCCGGCTGCTCCGTGCCTCCATCTGCCCAGCCAGCTCAGCCAGGGCCGCAGCCCAGCTGTGGGCCCTGAGTTATGAGCACAGCTGGACAGGGAAGAGCAGGGATGCATGGAAAGGTCCCAGTGCTGAAGAGCTGGCTGCTATCCACGGGCAGAGACTCCCAGGAGAGAGCTGCCTTGCTTGGGGTTGTAGGACCCAATCCTACAGCACAGGGACACGTTCCCCTCATAGCAAGGGGCTGGACTGCTGCCGACCATCAACCCCACACCTCACCCACCTCTGCCACAGCGAGAGCTTCCCTGACACACAACACTCCTCAGGTCTCCCTTATCAATCCAGACAGCTGCTGGGAGAGCAGGATCGCCCCTTCCTCCCACAACAAGGTTCCCTGTTCTCCAAGAGCAACCAAAGGGCTGGAGAACACGGAGCAGCTAAGGCTGATCTGGTTACCGCCCATCAGCTGAGCTGGGATAACCGGCACGGTGGGAGACCTCTGCGTTTGCCCGCGGTGCCGTGGAGGTGGCTGCACCCCACGTCCCACCCTGGCACTGCTCCCAAGGCGGGTATGGAAGCGGTGCCACCACACCCCAGGCCTGGGAAACGACTCGCCACGTGACACCCATCTGGGTCCCCTCCTTGCAGCTCCTACCTTATCTCTCTTGGGCCACTGGACGATGGGGACGCCTGTAAGTGCCAGTTTGGGGTCGCTGTTTGCGTATTCTTCCAACAGCAGCTAACGGAGAGAGAGGAGGGGGTTGGAAAAACAGCAGAGAGACAAAAAGCACAGGTGTGAGCAGAGGGAAACACGGCTCCCGCCAGCGAGGCGGGCTCCGACCAGATGCCAAGGCCAGCATGCTTCAAAGGCAGCTGGGAAGGAGCCCTCCTCTCCCCACGCCCGCCAGCAACCATCCCTCCTCCCCACATGAGACAGACAAGCTCTGTCGAGTCGATCTGCACCAGCGCTTTCATCAACTGCATTTCAGCCCCGAGGCCCCGCGCTGGGCGGTGGTAGAGGGGGAGAACGCCAAGATTCGGCAGTCTGGGGGGATTCTGGGGGGAGGATTCGCCAGTGTTGCCCACCCCAGCTGCTCCCCGGGCACGGGGCAGCCTGGAGGGTGCAGCAGGATGTGGTGCCCCAGCATCCCCTCCGTGGCCTGGCACAAGCTGCCGGTAGCCGAGAGCTGCTCCCCCGCACTGCCTCGGGGTTTGGCTTTGACTTTGAGGGAGAGATCCCTCGGCACCGACAGGACTGGCACGGACTGGCACGCTGCCCTCCGGCGCGACAGCCCCTCGCTCCCGGTGCACGGGGCTCCCGCGCTCACCCCGGTGCTTGCAGCCCCCTCCAGCGCAGCCCCCTTCCCACATCCACTCCCCACCGAATTCGCCGGTTGCAAAGGTGCTTTATTTACTTGACGTTGCCATGGTTACGCAGGCAGGAGCCTCCTGCCGGCATCCCGGCGGGCGCTGCTTCCCGCTGCCAGGCAGGGCCAGGGCAGGGGGTGCCCGGCGTGCCCCCCGCCCGGTTTTCCCGGCGTCTGGGGAGGCAGGAAGCCGCAGCCTCCCCTGGGCTCCCCCGGCAGCGCAGCGTGCCGCCTTCAGACCTTCCGCCTCCACACGAGCACACGCCGAGGGAAAGGTCAGGGCTCAGAGCTCCCACACGGACATCCGTGGGACCGCAGAGTCCCCCTGCCCGTGGCACCGGGGACAGGGGTGGGGGTGGCAGCGGCTCAGGCACGCTCCCCGCCAGCGAGCCGAGGGATTGCGGGGGCTCCGGCGACCTGCGGCTGCATCTGGCTCGGAGCCGGGGTGGGCGACAGCCCCCTGGTCCCCTGTGCCCCGCGGCGCTGTGGCCGGGGGGACGCGGCGGAGGGGACCCTGCGAGCACGCGGCCGGAGCGCCCCGGCAGCGGTGCCGGCGAGCGCGCCCCGGGGACGGGGAAGGGAGAGCGGAGCCCAAGCACTGGCCAGGGACCCCTCCGGGGAAGCAGGGGTCCCCCCGCGGTCCCTTCCCACCCTGTCCGAGACCGGAGCGTCCCCGCGTCCCCTCCCCACGCCACGAGCGTTGCCAGCTGCCTGACCTTGCGCCTCTGGAGCTGCCGAGACTCTGGGGTGAAGTTTGCCGAGCCCTCTTTGTTTCGGTGCCCGCACTGCGAGGGCTGGGGCCCCCTCCCGTCTGCCCGGACACCTCCTGGGGCTGGCTCAGACCCCGGCCGGACCCCCGGTGTTCGGGGACATGGCTGGGGGAGCAGCTGCGCCCCCCGCCCCGAGCGCCCCCGGCTCCTCCCCGCCCCCGGCAGCCGCACCGGCGGCCGCGTGCTCCTCCCGAGCCCTTGGGCAGCGGCGGCGGCAGCTTCCTGAGCCGGAGACAATGCTGCTGCGTCACCCACATGCGGTTCCCAGCAATGCTTTGCAACGGGAAGATGGCAGAAGAGAAAAAGGGAGCGAGGGAGCGGAGGGCAGAGCCGCGCTGCTGCAGCGCCGGGAGGGGCCGGGACGGCGGGGATTGGCGCAGGGTCCGGGCGGCGCTGCCCACCGGCCTCCCCGGGATCCCTCCCTCCCTCCGCCGCCGCAATCCGAGAGGCCGGGGCCGGGCTCCCCGGGGCCGGGCAAGAGCGTGGCCGAGAGCCCTTACCCCGTCCCGCTCAGGCCCAGCCTCCCCGGCGCCTTTCTTTTGTCTGCTCCGAGGCGGATTTGGGATCTGGGAGACCCCGCTGGAGGCGAGCGGGGCTTTGGAATGTAGGCGAGGGTCATCCCCCCTCGCAGCTCCCTCCAGGGTCTGCACCCCCCACCCTCCCGAGCTGGAGGGACAAACATCCCGCCAGCCAAGTTTGGGAGCAGCCACATTCCCAAAGGCACCGGGGACCGAACCGCTAGAGGGGGACAGATCCATACCGGGCGATCAAGGTGTCCCCAAGCAGCCCCAGCCCCCCGAGACGCCCCCCAGCTACACGCTGCAATTAAAATGGAGGAAACTCCTGAAATAAAGCCAAACAGCCAC
Source organism: Oreocharis arfaki (assembly GCA_013398015.1). NCBI lineage: Eukaryota > Metazoa > Chordata > Aves > Passeriformes > Paramythiidae > Oreocharis > Oreocharis arfaki. The sequence continues at coordinate 9,373 of VZRR01002620.1, forward strand.
GGGGGAGCAGCGGCTGCTCCCGCTTCGGGTGCATCCAAAGCATCTGCAGGCAACTACAGCCCTGTGTTCCCAGGAAGCCAGTCGCATGCCCACCTGGCTCGGGACTGTCACCAGCTGTGCCACCAGTGACACGCTCGGGCTTTCTGCGACCCACAGGCAGCAGCGTGACCAGTGCTGCCACCCCACCACGGGAGACCTTCCTGGCACAGCTCAAGGGCCACCCTGAACTTCCTCACCCACCCCTGAAGTTATAATCCCCATTCCAATCCCCATTCCTCACCAAATTCTCTCTGTGCCCATTGCCCAGTCAGGTACACGGGCAATGCCACACCAGAGGCTTTGAGATGAGGTCCTGGAGACAGGATCAGCACTTCTGGGAGAGCATTCCCCTGTTTCTACAATCCTTGGTGCTCCAACAGCTCCATGCAGAGCCCAAATATAACCTGTTTATGCCAGGCCACGGGGGTCGGGCTTTAGACCTGCTGTCAGCTGCCTCATAACCATCCTCCTCCTGTCAAATCCAGTCATGGAAACCAGCACTTCCACAGAGGGCTTGGAAAGGATGGATGGAAGCAGTCAAAAGACAACAGGACCTCTCAGAAATTCCCTCTTTGTCAATGATCCTTCCAAAGACCCCCACCACGCTCAGGATTTTCAGGCAATTCCTGCCACGGAGCTGGAAGCAAAACATTGTCACATCCAAAGTGTCACGTCCCGCCACGTGACGCTCCAGGCTGAACTCGTGACAGGATACATATTTCTCCACGTGACCCAACAGACAGACACCCTGAAATCCTGATCACCACACAAGAAACTGTGGGAAAAGGCAGCATTTTCCTGCTCCTGGTGTGCCTGGGGACACTGGATGAGCAGATCAAGGTGCCAGGCCTCCAAGTGTGGAGGAGAAAAAGCCACATGAGGAGCACACACCGAAGTGGGGCCTTCCCAGCTTGGCCAGATCCCAGCTCCATCAGTGACCTTACCTGGTGACACAAGGACACAACTACCTGCTGCAGGTTGGTGGCCCCAGCGGAAAGTTTTAGCTAGAAATGTCTTAGCCCTTTCTCAGGCTTTACAAGCCAACCTCTACTGGCCACTTCCATCACCTCTAGGGAAAATGGGGTTTTGAAAGGGGAGGTTTGTTGTGGCTGGACAAACTCATCCCACTTTCTCCAGCCACTGCAGGCTGGTGACAAAAGATCTTCACACCTTGAGGATGCCAGTCCTGAGGGACTGAATCCTGCAGCTCAAGATACTTCCAAACCTCCAAGGACAGCCAGCTTTAAGGAGCAAATCCTCAGGGAAGTTGTCTGGGACCACAAGGGCTGTCACCCACAGCTCATCTGTGAGGTACAATCGGACACAGGGACGGGTGGGTCACACCAAAAGCACAGGCACACCTTTACTGCCTCCAAAACATTACCAAATTCTTTGATCAGGTCTCAAACTCCAACTGCACCACCAACCTTTAAGGCTCTGCCTTCAAAACACCCAACACCAGCCTGTTTTTGTCAGTCCCAGTATAAAACACAGAGCCCACAGCTCAGGGTCCTCCAGAGCATCATACAGGGCTCAGAAACACACGTGTCACGTTCTCAAAGGTCACAGCACACACAGGACGCTTGAAAACCCACAGGAAACCAGAAATGCAGCCCCTAACAGCACCTAGACTCTTTCAGCCAAGACCCTGGAACCCCAGAGCTGCACCCTCTGCTCCAAACAAAGCAGAGCTCTGGATTTACCCAAACAATCCACAAAAACTACCCAGGAAACAGCACTTGGAAATAAAAACAATGGCAAGGACAAGGACACATGCGTGGCTGTGTCTGGATGGCAGCTTTGGTACAGGCAAGCAGCTGTACAAGATCACCAACAGCAAGGAGGGGAGCAGAAGGTAACTTTTTAGGGACTAGAATGGATTTCTGGGGAACAGAGTGAAGCTGACATTCCCACTTCAGTGCTGAAATGGCTAAAACACCAAAGCTCATTGGGTCAGGCCAACAGATGAAGGCAAATAAAACACCAACAACCCTCACCAGCCCAAAATAAATGACTCTCCTAACTCCAGGTCACACCCTGGGCAAACAACTCGAAGGAACAAAGCCAAATCCACCTGGGGCAAGGAAAAGGCTCCAACACAGAGTCCACAGCCAAAACTGGAGGTGAACTGCATCAGCAAAGAGCACTCCTGCACTGACGACCATGAGGGACTCAGCCACCCTCCTGCTTTCCCAACGCCAAATCCCAGGGCCGTCCCTCAGGTGTAACATCAGCCTCACACAGAGGAAGAGGAGGACACCAACCCTGCCCCAGGACAGGGCTCAGGTGAAGCCCAGTCTCCCCATGGGAAGCACCCTGCACTCGCTCAGGCCTACCTTGACATCAGCGATGAGGGCGTCCTCGTCCTCGATGCCGGTGGGAACGCACTTCTTGTGCAGAGGGAGCGACTCCAGCTTGTCCACGAGGCAGCGCAGCCCCTCCAGCTCAAACTGGGTCAGGTGCACCTTCCTGCTCTTGCGGGGGCTGCCCCCGCTCGGGTCCCAGGCCTGGCCGTTTTGGGAGCCCCGGCTGGAGTCGGAGGAGTCTATGGATGGGGTCTTCTTGAGACCCGGCAGGCTGCTCCGGCAGCTCCTGCCCAGTTCGTCATAGTCCACGCTGGCACCGTTGGCGATGGGGCTGGTGAGAATGGACCTCCTGGTCACGGGGCGCCGGGATTCCTTCCCTGCTGCGTCCTCATCATCCTCCTCCTCCTCCTCCTCTTCCATGTTCACCGAGTCCGAGGAGCTCAGCTCCATATCTGCCACGATGGAGAAACGGGGAGAGCAATCACGGGAAGTGTTCAGCGTGCAAAGGGATCCCCCCCCCAGTCACCAGAGATGCTGGAGCAACAGGTATGTGTGAGGTGAAAGGAACAGAGAAGCTGGAAAAGAACAGCTAAAAGCACTTCTCATTCCTGGTTTGTTTGTGGGAATGCAAGGCACCAGGTATGGAAAAATGTCCCAGAGGAAGAAACACCAAATGCCCTAGACTGAATTTCATGCCCTAGACTGAACTTTGTGGAATTGGGTTGGAAGGGACCTTTAAAGGCCATTCAGTCCAACCCCAGAGCCATGGGCCTGGACATCTTTCACGACATCATGTTGCTCAAAGCCCTGTCCAACCTCATTTTGCTTTGGAGAGCTGGGGATCTCCAGCTGAGGGCCCAGGACCTTGATGCTGCCTTCACAAAGCAAGAAAGAGGACGTGGACTCACTCACGACCGTGAGGTTGCTGAGCCCTTGCAAGCAACTTTGTCAGCCTTCTAAACCCTGCGTGCAGAAGGCCCTGGCCAGCCAGAGAGAATTCCTGCCCACAGCACCGTGGTGGTCACTGCAACTTCCTCCCACCTCTTCCGTGCAAGGCTTTGAACTGGTGGGGTGCTGGTTTCACAGCTGTGAGGAACCTGGGCTGCTGCAGGGCCAGAGGAGGAAGCAGAAGTCTGGCTGGCTGTGGCTTCAAAAAAACCCACCCAGCCTTCCCCTGCCTGCCACGCTGCTGAGCCAGTGCCCCAGCAGGAGGGTGTAAGAAGCCAGTTGGATGGGGGTGAGGAAGGAATAAGGGCTGGACTTACCCATGCTGAGGGATTCCTTCTGGAAGTCCTTGGTCAGGTGGGAGCGGCTGGTGATGCAGTACACGTAGCGCTCCAGCACGTACCAACACATCTCGTAATAGAAGGGATAACGAAACTTATTTGGGACCTGCAAAACAGGCAAGAGGATCTGTCAGGCCTCCTTGCCCGCTGCTGCTCTCAGATGCCACACCAGGTCTGGCCCGGTGTCCAGGAGGAGTGTCCCACAGGTCCCTACCCGCGTGCGGTCCTCGATGCTGTAGATCCGGAGCTGCATAGGGATGTTGAAGCTGTGTAAGAAGTTGCCCCCAAAAACCAGCGTGTCCATGGGAGTGTACACAGCGTGGATCCAACCTTGGGGAGAAAGCAGAGTTGGAAGAATCCTTCTGATCCACCTTGCACTGTTTTTCGTCACCCCGGTGTCATCCTAGATTGTTTCCTAATTGCGTTAGGCCTAAGAACGTCAGCACCAAGGGAAACAGTCTCCCCCAAAGTCTGTTCCAACACTCAAAACACCCTCAAAATAACTCAAGTTCCAGCCCTTATCTCCAAGGCTAAGCAATCCAGCCAAGTCCAACATCTGGGGAATTCCAGCATGGGTTTCCTTAAGGCAAAGCCACTCAGTTCAAAAGAGGTGTCAGTTGTGATAACAGGACTCAAATGAGTCAGTTGTGCAATCCCTGGTGTTTTCTGTTCCTGGTCCTGCTGTAAGCCACAGCTCTGCAGTGGTATCATGAGACACCCAGGAAGCCGAGGAGCTGCCTGTGGCCAGCCTGTCCTCAACCTACACTGCTCCATGTGTCGACATGACAGGATCTGGGAAAGCCTCCTTTAATAATTAATCAAAGGTGATGTGAGCCAGCCACAGCTTTCCTCACACTTGGGCTGGATCCACAATGCCATCACAGACATGTTTTGGGAGGTGGCAAGCAAGAGGATGGAGCCACATCACATCTCCCTCTCCCAGTGACTCAAGAGGGAGCTAAATCCTGCCCGTGTCCCAGGAGTTTCAGTGTTGCCACAACCCTGGCCAAGGCCAGGATGCCCCTGCCCACCCTGGGGGTACCTGAGGGGATGACAAATGTGTAGCCCTGCTTGAGCTCGATGCGCTGGCACTCTGACACTCTGTCCCCAAGGAAAATGTCTCCCTGCTTCCCTGAGAGAAGCCAGTTTTCATAGAGCTCCAGGTTCTGGGGTGTGGGAGGGATCAGCCAGAAGATCTGCAAACGAAGGCAACGCGCTTATGTAAGTCATCACGTAACAAACAGCCACGGCTTCCTCCCAACATCCCAATCCCTTCCTCTCCTGGAGAGATCCCCAGCAAAATGACTTGGACAGCTGCCCCCCTTGAGAGGACAAGCAAGGCCTTTCCCAGCCTGACACTGAGTGCTATAGGCAGCCTGAGCTTGGGATGCTTTTTAAGGTATGATTTACATCAGTGCCAAGAGATAGAGAGCCCAGGAAAGCCACCAGAGTGACGAGGACATTTACCCGAGTTACATTTACCATGTTAGAGCTGCACCTGAACTAGGGACTGGCACCTGTCTGGCTCCATGAAAATACAGGTAAATTTAGGATGGAAAAGACTTCAGTTTGCTCTCTGGGACCTGCATCCTCAATGATTTACACCAAAACAGACCAACAGCCACTTTCCTAAAGCACCTGTAGCTGTCCCAGTAGGGACTGTCCTACCTTTCCCCCTCGGTGGATGTGGTACCACACGGAAGTGCCACCAAAGTCCACGTGGAAATCTGTGTAGCAGCCCTTGACACTCATCAGACAGTATCTGGTGGAAAACAAGATGAGGAGAAGGTGAAAGTGACTGGTGATCCACGTTTTGGAGCAGACATGACACATCCCAAGGGAATGGGCCCCCCCCAAAGCCAGGCCAATGGCTCAGAGCAGTGCCACACAGCTAAAGGGAATTAAATAACTGACTGTGGTGGCTTTACAAGTGTCACCCACCAAAACAAACAGGGAGATTGTTCCTCCCCCTTCCCCTTGGTACAAACTGCTGCTCTCTCCCTTGGGCAGTTTTCCTGCAAGAGATTGTTTGCTGCCTGCCAGAGCTCAGGAAGTCACTTACTTCTGCACCTTTGGATACTGCATCTCCAGGATGGCATTGGTAGACTCTGTCTGACTTTCCTTCAGGTGCCTGGGCCACATGTTATCAACCCAGTCAATCAAATCCACCTACAGCAGAGAGGTGGGAGACATGAGCAGGGAAAAAAGGGGCACAGCAAAGCTTTCTGCTCCCCCCAGGCTGGCAAATCCCTTTTTGCTCCTTCCCCACACCCAGGCACTTTCCCAGTGCCGCTGGGACAGTCCTACACTGCACTTAGGATGAGGTGTTCAGATGCCAGCACTGGACTTCCATAAAAAAATATGCCAGACAGCATCTCCTAGGCTGGGATTCAACTCCCTAAGCTCCAGGAGAACCAGAGATGTCCAGGTTCCCTCTGCAGTTAACAGAGAGAAGTGACTGGCCCTACACAGCTGCCACTTGCCCTCTGCTGACTGCAGAGAGAGTTCAGGATATCCATCCCATCCACCCCACCTCCCACAACCCATTTTCCCACCACAAAACAGCCTCCTGCCCCTCTTCCAGCACACCTCCAGTCCTGGCTTCCTCTGCCCTCAGAGATTTCAGCGTTTTGCATCAGGAACCCTCCCTGCCGCACTGTGCACAGTTCAGACTTCCACGTCCCTAATTGCTGACAGCCAATGAACAGGCCATCCCTCTGCAGAGTGATGTGCCAGGGACCTGGCCATGGTCACCAGAGCCTGACTGGGAGATCAGCTCCAGCAGCTCCCACACTGACACCCCCGCCGAGCCCACGCGTGTTCCGGGCAGCCCCTCTTTTACCACATCCCAACGCCAGGCTGCATCACCTCGCCTCCGGAGCTGCAGGGAAAGCAGAACCCTGAGGAAGGAAGAGCCAAGCTCACCGTAGCAGGTCTCTGCACCAGGTTCTCCAGTTTGGTGTGGCTGAACTCCAGGCTGATGACGTTGTAGAGTTTCTCCCGCTCCTCCTCCGGCGTTTCGTAGTAGCGCGCCCACTGCGCCATGGACATCTCGATGTCCCGCTGCGTGTTCACGTCCATCACGTCCACCATCCGTCGGCTCCCTGCCACGACAGGCACGTCACTGCAACTGCCCCTGTGCACCACGGGCTCCAGGAGGCGAGATCCTCAAAGATCCCCACCACACAAGCAAGTGCAGGGCGGCTCCAGACACTTACCCACGCACAGCCGCACGTCGTTCACGCTGAAGTCCGGATCCGGCATCCTGTGGGACAAACATCTGGCTAAAAAAACCACCAAGTGCCTCTGGCTGCACAGCCTGTGACCCAGGAATTGGCATCCTGAAGGTGTATCTGTACTGCTTTGGTGCTGGAGAAGGCCACGGAACTGGATCTCTGGGGGCACGGGACTGGGGTGAAACATTAGGACAAACTTCTGGCTCGGGAAGCAGACTTGGGAATAGGATGTACCACTCCAGAGCTGCTGTACAGCGACTTCTGGCGAAGGAGCCAGCAGGCCTCGAACTAAGCAATCCCAGCTCTTGTTTTAAAGGCTGCTCGTGTGAATTATCCCAATCCAAAGGCACGGCCGGAGCAGGACACGCAGAATATTCCACTGACACAGCAGAACCACTCCAGTGTTTGTACTGGCACCCTTCTCTGTACAAACACTGCTGTCACAGGCAGAGCAGGCTGGCAGCCATTCAGGCAGCTCTTGACCCAGAGAAGTACCCCAAAAAGCTCAGGAGAAATCCAGTTTCAGCCACACTGTAATCCCCAGTATCAAATCTCTGCCCTCCCAGGTCACCCAGCAGTTAAAATTGAGCCTGGCACGAATTCCTACCCCATTCACCCCAGCACAGAACATCCTGCACTGGATGAGATGTCACCCACCCGTTCACAGCCAGCTGAGGGGGTTCGGAGCAGTGCTGCTGGTACTGGCTCTGAAAGTTTGTGAGGGGTCATTTATTCCTCTAATCTTTGTAATAATCAACCCCAAAAAACACTGACCCAGTTTACACTTGAAGCTGCAAACCTCGATGGATGCACTGCAGCAAGAGAGGCAGACAGCAGTTCAGAAGTTCAGAAAATCAGGTTGGAATTCTGGAAAATGCCAGAAATACTACAAATAGTTTGACTCTCTGGCAAAAGATGCCTATGTTACTAAGCAAGAAACCCAGCCAGATGTTGCATCAGAGCTGCACTGGGACTTTCCAGACATTGGTAGAATTCTGATCACCTACAGCCAATTCAGTCCTCTCATTTTCAGTCCAAACAGACTAAGAAGAAGGAGATAACCAAGCTGGAAGATATTCCTCTCTGCTCGCTGCACATAAAGAACAGCATGGACACGACACAGTCAAACCAGCTTGGCAGAGCCGGGATCAGATCCCACACAGCGTGGAGAGATGAAGGAATTGGGCCAGAGTCACCCACCACTCCATGCTCCCAGCACTTACTTTATCCCCAGGCCGTCCGAGCTCCTGAAGATGAGTGGGTCCCTCAGGCCACCCCGCTGGATGTACTCAACTGTGAAGTCTGGTGTGGGGAGACAAGAAGAGGGAAGGTTTAGGAGAAACTCCTTCAGAGGATTATAGACACACTGAGGTCAGAAAGGATCTCTGGAGATCCCTAGGGCAACCCTGCTCCTCGCTTTTCTACACTCCAGAAATCCTGGAACTCCTTCGCAGCAGTTCTGAGAGGCAGCACGGTGTGTGCTGCTGACAAGCCTCAGATGGGCCTCTAAGGAGGGAGGAGTTTGCTCCAACAGGCTGCTCCTGACAGGTGAACAGCCTGGATTCTGGTGCTCACTTCCCTAGGAAGCTCAGAGCCAAGCAAGAGCTGCCTTGCAGAGGCGCTCCTCCCTCCCGGTAAATCCTCGTGAGGGGCTGTGTGATGAAAAGCCACACCACAGAGCCGTGTGCGTGGTGAAAGGAAGGGGAGACATCCCACGCAGCCCCTGAATTAAGGATCTGGTAGACATGTGCCTGCAATTACAGGTGCTGACCCAGGCAAACCCTCCCATTCCTGGCTGCCACGTGTCCCAGCAAGCTGCAGACCGGCTCCGTGCTCTCCAGAGCGAGCAGCTTCCGTGCCATTCCCCACACATGCTCCCTGGAGGACCAGCAGTCCCCCAAGACAAACCTTTGCCTTCCATGAAGACCACGAAGGTGGAGTTGAACTTGTTGGTGGACAGCTTTTCCTCGAGGTCAAACGTCCTCTTCCCTTCGATCTCATCGTCGGAGATGCCGTCGTCCTCGTAACGCCGCCTCATCGTGCCACGCTGAGGAGAGAACACCAGGAAGGGAAGTTATGGACCAGGAAGGGAAGTTATGGACCAGGAAGGGAAGTTATGGACCACGAGGAACAACCAGAGTCTCATCCCAACCTAGCACAGCTCAGCCACGGCCCCTAGGGGAGCCCAGGTCTGTCCTGAACCCAGAACACAGCACGGAAACATCAGCTTTGCTCCTCCTCCATCCAGATTTGTGCTAATTGGGCTGTATGGGAGACAGATAATCACTCCTAATGAATTCCAACACGGAAGTACGGGAGGAGGGGAGGGAGGAGGGGAGACAGTTTAGTGTAACTGAGGCAAAGAACAAAGAATCAGTTACCCACTTTTACAACTGTATCAGGATTTTGCTGCGCTAGAGGTAAAGGCACTTGTGAATTTAAACCTCTGCCAGAAGACCAATGATAAAACAAAGATCCTCAAGTCTGCATCTTTGGCTGTGCCCGTACACAAAAGGTGATTTACTCCCTTGTTCGTGTGGGGAGGAATAGCAGAGTGGAAGGAACCTTTTCCTTAGAGGGTCTCGTAAGCACATCTGTACAGGGATTCCTGACAGACATCCTCTTCTGGCATTGCTGGATCTGGAAGAAATTACTGTCCCCAGCTGCTGGCCACCTGGCCAGAGAGCAGAGCCCTGCGTGGGAATGCTCCCTAAATCCCCCCAGATAAAAGGCAACCTGCTCTGAATTAGCCAAGCTGCCTTCCCTTAATTAGGGATGTTCCCATTACCAAGTGTTGCTCACCAACTGCGGGGCCAGCAGACGGCCAGGGACACGATGGGGCAGGAGGTGACACAGCTGCTGGCACCTGCCTGCAGCAGGGAGGGGCAAGCTCACATGCCCAGCAACACCACCAGAAACCAGCCTGTGATGACCTTCCCTCGTACAGAAGCACGGCTTTAAATACATTTTTTAAATTAATTAGATGAACCAGTGCAGGAGCACGTAGGGACACACACACAAAAAAAAGGCTTTTCCCCCACCCCCTCCAACGTTTAATTTTAACTCCCAGTTTCAAGCAGGCTGATGGATGCTCAAGGAGTTCCCCTGCCATCGAGACTAAGTCACTCACCTATTATTGTTAACAGCTCATTGACTGTGCTCAGCTTTCCAACCCCCTTCCCAAAAACCTGAACGACAGGGACACCTCATCAGCAGGCAGGAACAATCGGCTGCTCCTGAATGGGGCACTTCAGGAAGAGTCCTCAGGATCCTGCAGCCAGGGTCTGTCCAATGGCCCGGAAGATTAAACAATCTGGAAAAGGGCTGCTGTCCTTTGTCTTAAGCCACCCACTAAAGATGAGTAGGTATTCCCCGTTTTTAACAACACAAAAACTCACTTTACTTAGAGGTTTTTACAGAGACATTCACATAAAGGCAGGAAAATGCATTTAAAAACCATAGATGTATGGGGGTGGCACCAGCAGAGGCGACCCATTCCTTGGGATCACTGGGAATTTCCCACTGCTAGGGCTGGGCTGCACACACCAAAAGCTGGAACTCCCAAATGCTCCCTCTGCCTTTAAACTGAGACTGGCTCTTCCAAGGGGATGCATCAGAACTTAAAGTTAGTGATGTAGAGGTGTTATGAGTGTGTTCTAATGGATGATTAGCCCACCTCATAAAGCACTTTTCCTTAAAAAAATCAGTGAATCCATGAACCCCTGCGTGGTACTCAGCTTTAAAATGAGGGCAGAGAGCAGAGAGGGCTCTGCCCTGTGCAGGATTTAGGGACAATGAGCCAACCTCATGCTCAGCTTTTCCTGAAGAACTCAGAATTTTGGGGAATGGCCCATTTCATCCTATTCCTTACTAAAGCACACCAGGGAAGTTCAAGGCACACCTATGCCGGGCAAGGATGGGAATCCCCTTCCAGCACGAGCAACGTTTCACTTTTCCCAATCCGAGGCAAGTCCAGGACTACAGATCCCAGCGGGCAGCTCCCTGTCATTAATCAGAGGATGAGCACAACGAAGAGGAGGATTCTGCAGTCCATGCTCTCACCTGCTTTGGGATCAGGTGGGTGGTGGCTCACTGCAAGAGCAAGCTGCTTTTTAACCTGATCCCTTACTCCAGACTTTTCACTTGCAGGGGGAAAAGCAGCTCTTTTGCCTTTGCTGGATTCAAAACCTCACCTTTCGGGAGGAAAAGGTTTAGCATGGAAATTCTGGCAAGAAGAGGCTTTGTCTAAACCAATCCCTTAAAAGCTTGTATTTGACTCCCTTGGCTACACTTAACTAGGAGCATGGGTTACTGCACTGGGCTGGAACTCAGGTGAGTCCCATTTGAGGATGAACCTTGGGATATCTGGACTGGAATGCAGCTCCAGCCACAGACACGATGACCAGGCACTGTCTGTCCCTCTGGAAGTGGCACCAAGCCAGGCTCTGGATTGTGTAGAGCAGCTCATTCAACAGAAACGCGACCACGTGGCCGGGCCTGATCCGGATCCCACTGGTGCCATGGGCGGATGCTGGAGAGGCACTGTGGGATCAGGGAACTGTTCACACTCTTTTCCCAGATCTCCTTCACAGCACAGCCTCCAAAGCAAACGGGTTGGAACCTTCCACCCAAACCACTCCACGATAAGGCAGCCACACCACAGAAGTGCAAACACCAGGAAACAGGCAGGAGCACCTTAAACTTGAATCCCTCCGCAATGAGGAAACAGGGAGGCAAAACACAGAAGGAAGGGGATTGCATCCTCCAGCCGAGCAAATTCCAAAGTCTATTGCTCCTGTCATCAGCAAAGCATCAGCCACAAACCCCCTCCAGCTCCCAGGCAGATCAGCTTCGCCTGTTCCCGTGGGCAGGGAAGAGTCTGGCCTCCTCATTGGCCCAGCATGGAGGAGAGTGGGATCCCAGCCGTGGCTGAGGACCCAAAAAGCACAATGCAAACAGCTCCCACCCCATCGGACCCGGCGGGGGCCACGCTGCTTTCATGTCATTGTTGTCTTGGCAGGGTGGGGAAAAACAGTATTTCAGGGCCCCAGAGCAGGCAGGAGGAAGGAAAGGCTTCTGTGCTTCCAGGCATGTGTTATGGGAGAGGCAGCATCTGCGGGAGTTTTCCCCTCCTGGAGTCTTGCAGCTTCCTCACAGCACAGTGACACAAACCACAGACCCCATGTCCCCAGACTGGGTCTCTGTACGAGGACAGATGTGCTCAGTGGGTGCTCCAAGACCCCCTTTCTTCTCTGATGGGCCACACAGGGAATTGCTGCCTGGATAAACAAGTGGCTACAGGTGCAAAGCCCCGACAGGCTGATGCCAACCTCAGCTCCCCATTATTACACACGCAGAGCTGTGCAAATCCCTCTGACAGCACCAACTCTGACCTCTTCCTGGGAAGAGCCACCTACCTTTGTCCCACAGCCTGTGCCAGGGACAGGATTTGGCTGAGTAGCCCTTCCCAGCACATTCCTACAGCCCATGCAGAGAACACCAGCAACTGGCAGTCCCGGACTCTTAGACCAGAACTGCTGCTTCCTGGGAGTGACTCCACTATTGGGAGCCCTTCCAGTATCAACCAGTTCAGCCAGGGACACACAGCTTTGAAAAGGAGATCAGCAGATGTCCCCAAAACTGCCACCTGTGACAATGTTCCGGGTGAAGTTCAGCTCCAGTGAAGCAAGGGACAGAGTCAGGCACATTACATTACCTGCCAGACAAGCTCAGCACTCAGTCTTAAGCAGCGATATTTAAATATCACTTTGTTTTCCCAGCTTTCTCTCAGGATTCAGGCATTTTTCACCCTGCTGAGAGTTTTACTAAGGAAGAACTGACAAGTGGTCCAAAGCCTTTCTCTCTGTGTCAGGCAGGGTCAAGATAAAGGCAGTTTATTCATCCTCTAAGACCAGCCAGCCAGCAATTCCCACCTAAACTGTCCTTCACCATTCCTTTCTGACCCTCCTGGGTACCATGCAATTAATGGAAGAAATAAGAAGCATGAATATTAATCCTGCTGTCAGCTATCCCTTCTGTTCTGATCCTTTCACTTGCAGTCTCCTTTGCTCAAGGATTCCAGGGAAAGCACCTCACGAAGCTCCACAGCGGCGCTCTCCAAAACCTTTCCTTGGAAACCTCTTTCCATCAGCGAGCGCTGCCTCCATGGAGCACAGCTCCCTCTAACAGCAAAGGAGCTGACAGTCAGCTGAAGAGAGCCAGAAAACTCCTCTCCTGTGAGGTTTTTTTGAGGGAAGAACGAGCACAAGGTCACATTGGAAAAAAAGAACAAGCCGTCCTTTCGCTGAAAGAGCCTCATGTATTTAGAGAGTGAAACCAACACACACCACAGTATTTCAGTCACTTCCTGTCCTGTCTGCTGCCATCCCCTCCCTCAGCTCCATCTCTCAGTCGCCAGGAACCTCTTCCTGCTGTGCCACAGCTCCTTCCCCCTCAGGAGACCAGAGCACCCCTCGCTTTTCCTCTCCCTGTGCTTGTTGTCTTTCCAGAGCAGCTTGCCTGTGTGAAGCCTCCCACAACCCTCCTTTATTCCTCTGACATGAAGAATGCACTTCCCATTTCCAACCCCAAACTCCTCTTGTTGCAGGTTTTAACTTCTCCCTGGCTCTCAGTGTACCCATATCCCAGTGTGACTTACCAGTGCATTTCTTCCTCATCCCATCCCTTTGCAGCTTTACTCTGCCGAAATGCACCCAAACTGATAATAAATCAAGCAGCTCAACTCTCCTGACTTTAGGAATTTCACTTCTCACATATTTTTACAGCAAACAACTGTGGCTCCTGTCTAGATAAATCCAGACCTGCAACATTCAAATCTCTCTGTGGGTGTCCTGATCTCGAGCGAGCACCTGAGGCGAGCGCAGAATTCTGCCTCTCAGACCCTGTGCTGAGAATCCCCAGCAATTTCAGCAGTGGGAAAGGGCTCCATTTCTCCAGGAAGGCACAAGGCAGCCTGACAGGAGGATGGACATGCAGGGAAGCAGCAAGGCTGAGATCAGACAGACCCAGGGCACAGCAGGTGCCAGTGCAGGGAAGATCCTTCCTTGCCAGTGTTTCCAGATAGAGTGCGAAGAACCAAGGCACCGAGATTATGACACCCAATCAGCAGCCTGCCAGGTCACTGCTTATCTTAAGCACAAGAGCTTTTCCTTTCTATATCCCTCTCCTCTCCAAGCCTGCACCTCCCACTTCAGCTCCTGGGCTGGGCTTTAAGCTCTGGAGCACAAGCACAGCACAGAGGCAGCGGGTTCCTGCCCTCTGCGCCTCTCCCACCTTCAATCCTGGACTCCCTGCTCCCCCAAATACAGGAAGCACCACTTAGGATCTGAAGAACAGGCACAAACCCCTCAAGAGATCCAGGACAAGAGGAACCACCGAGTTTAACTCGGGTTTAATGCCCCTGACCACCTCCCACCTCTCAAATCCTGGAGTGTAGAATGGGCGTACCCCAGAGGCACATCCCTGGACAAAGACAGACGCAGAGCACCAGGCTGAGGAGCAAACAGGATCTACACAAAACTGGAGCCCTTCCAGGCTTCCCAGCTCCAGGAGGGATTCCTATCACGAGCGAGGCTGGCAGCGTTTCAGAATGACCGTGGAGAACGCTTTGGTTTGCGCTTTTGGGTTACAAAATCGAACGTCCACGAGGAGTAATTGGGGAACTGGAGCAAGGCAGGTGGGGAGGGAGCACGGAGGGGCCAAGGAGAGCTCCACAGCTGCTCCCAAAGCACACACACTGGCCAGCCACAGCAGCGAAACCACGAGGCAGAGGAACATGCTAGATCACATCACAGATGGGCAGCTCTGGCAGCAGTCCCAAAAAGGAAGCGCTGCTCCTACGAAGGGATACGGCTCCTCACTCCAGTCACCTGCAGCCTGTGTCACACACAGCCGCTGTCCCAACGGGCTTTGATGGCACTGCTAACCCCCAGACTGCCCATTCCCACCACCAGCCATGGCATCAGGACAAATCCTGCCTGGATTCCACGAAAGCCTGAAGGAGCTCTTGAAGGACCATCAAACCCTCCACGCCATTTCAAGGCTGAGCACTGACCCTCAGTGCTAAAAGCCATCCTTCGACATTCAGCCTTCTCATTTCTGGAGCAGACTGAGAGAACCCCTTGAACTACATCCCACCCTTCCTCAATCAGAAAAAATCCAAGGAAAAAACCCTGTGTGGAGCCCTTTCCCTGCCAGGAGTGCCCAGTATGTGCCCTGTGCAGTCAGGCAGATGAGCGGTGCCAGTTCTGCTCCTCCTTTTGCTTTGTGCAGGAGGGCAACAGAATCTCCCCAAAATAGAACAAAATGGACTAAACTGCTCCAAAAAAAGCTGGCTTGAAATTTCTACACATTTAATCCATATTCCCACCACTGAGCCCACACAGAGCAGGAGGCAGAGACCCAGGACAAGGGACACACAGAGCCAAACACACTCAGAGGTGCAGCTGATCCAGCAGTAGCAGGTCAGCCCTGAGTGACTTCATTCCTTGCTGGGGGACCTCTCTGTCCCCAGCACAGTGAGGGATCACAGGACTAGCTCGGATTTTTTTCATCAGGGAAGTGCTCACCCTCCAAATTTCCCAGTGTCCCAACCCAGCTCTGCCAAAACCTGTTGCCAGTTCCGTCCCATCACCCAGCCTGAGCGAGGCTGGACCACAGGAGAACTGGGATAACAAAAACACAGGAAGCTCTGAGGTTTGTACTGCAATTCCTGCTCAGCTGACACTGTTTTTTAAAGGGAACAGCAGCAGCCTGGCTGCATTGCAGGCTATAGGGCTGAGGATGCTCAGCCAGAGGGAACACAACCCAGGGCCACTGGGGAGAAGAACATGGACAATGTGGGAATCCAGCTACCAGGAAGGATATTTCCTCTGGACTCTGTGCTGTTACACCATCCCTGCACACATTCCCTCCCCCTCTGCTCCATAAGGAGCCCAGCACTCGTCCCTTCCTTACTCCAAATGGGGCAAAGGGGCTCAGTGACACATGGAAATATTTATGCACAGCAAATTAAAGGCACTGAGGCAGCCTGACCTTAAAGGAGCATGCCCTGCCAGCCCTCTCCCTTCCACTTCCAGCTGCCTCAGCTTGATCCCAAGATTACAGCTCCCAGGAGCCAGGGGTACGTGGAAGAACTAGAGGGGACTTTTCTCAAGTGGTATTTTCTCCCAAACTCTGTCAGCACTGGCTAAAACACAACAGGATGGTGCACTCAGCTCCCAACCCTAAGAAGCAGCATGAACAAAGCCCACAGAGCCTCTTCCTTGACCTAAAAGGGTGTGTGGGGGCAGCTTTATTAAAACTCTCTCACGTACAGAGCAATGGCTAAAACATGGAAAATCCACTACCC
The DNA here is from genome assembly GCA_013398015.1 of Oreocharis arfaki. Lineage (NCBI taxonomy): Eukaryota > Metazoa > Chordata > Aves > Passeriformes > Paramythiidae > Oreocharis > Oreocharis arfaki. Next base: position 25,610 of record VZRR01002620.1, read on the forward strand.
TGCAACCCTGGGCAGATCTCAGCCCAAAAACTCCTCTGGTTCAAGTTCCTGGAACTTCCAGAGGGATTCAGAAGCCCTGGACAGGCAGCTCATGCTGTTTACTCCCAGTGCTGTTGCTACAGCAACAGAGATGCACAAGCATGGACACAGGAACAGGCCAGAATCCCTGTCCAACAGCTCCATCTCCTCTCCCCCCATCATGGATTCACAGGACACTCTTTGTCACCAGGTTTACCTGCACCACCTCAAAGTGGCAGAAAGCAACACCCACAGCCAGCTATGAACGTTCCCCACCTGGTTCCCAGGAAGTGGGAGAGGAGGTAAAGGGGGAGGATCAGCAGCACAGGGAGTTCAGGCCGCTGTGGAAAGGGAAGAACAACACCAAAGTTCCTCACAGCCCCCTAAAGGCTCGGCCATCATTTCCTCCTCTGCAATCAGCAACACTGATCCCTCAGCAGCAGCACCAGAGACCTCATCCTGAAGGGAATTTCTTTCCCTCAGACATTTTTAGAGGATAAGATTAGGGCAGCACCTTGTTTCTCCCCCTTCTGAGCATACCACCACTCTCCCACACGTGCCTTTTCTCACCCAAACCCACCCAGCGACCTATAAATCCCTGTCTGGGTGGCTCCTGACATAACCAAAAAGGCACTGGGGGCACAGAGACTGCTCTCCTGACTTGTCAGTGTCACCTCCAGCTGGGATAACCCTGGGAAAACTCATTCCTGGTTATTACAGGAACATAAATGCAGCCTGCAGAGATTGTTTGGTAACTCACAGGTAACTTCAAGTGCTCCTGTGGTGTTTGGCTCCTTGCTTAGTCAGCACTGCAGCTTCCAGGACACACTCAGGGCACAGCCAGGCTTGGGACACTCAGCACTGCAGCTTCCAGGACACACTCAGGGCACAGCCAGGCTTGGGACAGTAAGAATCCAGCAGATATTTACCTCCTGCATCCCTCTCTGCTGACAGGGAACAGCATCCACTTGGTTTCAGGGACGCATTCTCCCAGGGACCAGGAGAGTCATGCATCTGGCAGGATCTAAATGCTCACAGGGATTTCTAAAGCTTTCCAAGAATAGCCTTCAGTTGCTGCTAGCTTCCACCAAAGCCCTGCCCAGACCAAATCTGAACAGCCCCTGAATTATTCAGAGCTCAATTATTACACCTGGGTCATTTGGAATGACTCAGTTGTAGTGCCTCCAGTTTGAGGCATGTGGGAGAGATTAATAACCCCCCTTGCCTGGGCCCTGTCTAGACTGGGCAGCTGAGGTGTGTCCAGCAGACCAGGGACATTTGGCCGGGCTGGGTTTCACACAGGGCACAGAGGAACTCCTGGAAGGAGCTTGGCTTGACAGGAATTGCCAGTGTCACATTTCAAACGTGGGGAAGAGGGAGCAGGTGAAGTAAAACCACCCAAATTCTCACCCATTGAGCCTGGGGCTCAATGTCTGCAGGGAGCAACAAAGGCAGGGTCACCCCAGCACACCCATATGAGCCCCAAATCAGTGGGAGCAGCCCTGGGAAAGCCAGTATCCAGCAGGACTGGCCTCTGTCACCCCCCAACATCTGGGAGTGACAAACACCAGCAACCAAAAGGGATCATTACCTGGCAGTGAGCAGCTTTACAGGACAAACAAGGAGCTGGGCTGAACCTGATGGGATTGCTCCTTGCATCCCGGTGTTGGGATAGCGTGAAACATTCAAGATGGAGCAACACAGGGAAGGCAGGAAGCTGCATCCTCCTCTTTCCTATCTTACCTGAGCAGCCCATAGCCTGCTCTGCTTGACCTCCCCCTCTCAGCTTTGAGGCCATTTATCCCTCAGCCTATCCCTATCCTGTGAGAAAAACTGTCACAAGTGTCCTGTCAACATGTGTGGGCCTTCCTGGCCCCACGACTCGTGTCCTGCACTGACATCACCCCATCCACCCTGCAGAAAGGATACAAACGAGTTGGAAACCACAAGATTCCAGCTGCAGTGACTCCGGGCACTGGCCAGAGGCAGCAGTGCCATCCCTCAGGCATGGGCTGAGCTGGGATGGCTCCACAGCACGCAGGGCTGCGAGACAAACCTTGTCCTGCACGCTCCCCAGGCTTCAGCCCCTCAGCTGATGGCTCCACGTGCTGCAAAGCCCATCTGAGCTCTCCCAGGGGATAGCACGGACACCGACATGTAAGGGCAGGTTTGGTAACTGCTGTTTACAGGAGAGGCCTCGGCTTCTGGCTGGTAGGGACAGGCAGAGCCTCCTCTCAAATTTCACACAAGGATCTGACCAGAGGGCAGGGCAGTGCTAAGGCAGGACACGGACTGCCTCATGCCATGGGACAGAGCACTTCACTCCCTGGCTCCCCTCTCACCTCCTAAGTTCTCCAGCACCCACAGCACTTAGCAGCAGGCAAGTCTCCTGCTCCACAAGCCCAGTTTCCCTTCACAGGTGTCACAACCCCTTTCAGAGCCAAAATCAGGGTGACACTGCACCCAGCCAGGGGTGGTCACTCGGGGCCAACACCCCAACACCACCAGCAGGAGCCGTGGCTCAGCCCACAGAGCACCCACGGCCCCCAGGGAGGGTGAGGCTCCTCCTCGGGCTCTCTCCAGCAGCAGAGCCAGTCTAAGAGGTTCCTACCCCACCCTGTCTCCCCATCTCAGACTTCCAGCCCCATCAGGTTTGCTCACTACCCCAGCACAGACAACAGCCGGGATTAGATGCCTCCCCCCTGCCAACTTCCATCCAGGGCATTCCCCGAGGCAGCGTTCACCTCAGGGCCGTCAGCTCCCGAGGCACTAAGTGAGGGAGGGAAAAAACCTCTTCAACCAGCTCTGCCACCCCGGCAATCCTAACTGGGAGCCACACCCTGAGATACAGACTGCTGGGAAGACCGTGATGGGCTGGATTTGTCCTTTGGATAATGGCACTCTCCTGCTGTGCTCCCCAGCCATTCCGAAGTGATCCAGCGCTGCTGCCCCTCACTTCTCACCCTGAACATTGTCACTGCAAGCACACGGCAGCACTCTGGTAATGTGCTAATCCCAGCCTGCAATTCACAGGGCATTGCCAGTCTCAGTTCACAGCAGGGGCCTGCCAAAATGAGCCCTGGAGCAGGCAGAAGGTGAGATTTCCTCGCACTTCCAGCACCCAGGAATACGCCACGGCTCCCCTGCAGAAGGGCAGGCAGCCTCTGTGAGCATCAGGCTGACGCATCCTTTTCTCCAGAGCCTTTAAGGAGTCCAGGCTCACCAACAGCCTGGTGTGACATGGGCTGGGTGCAACCACCCAGTGACAGCCAGCAAAGACTTCCAAGTCTCAGAGAGGGACCGTGGCATTGTTAGTGCCAGGGCTGCACTGTCACTCAGGCTCAGGACACAATAGAGCATTTCAGCTCCTCGGTTAAGGGCCTGCAAAACACGCAACTCCAGCTTGAAATGCTGGCACCTCAGGCCAAGCCCCAACAACTGCCTCGTTAGGGAGCTGGGCAGAAACAACACTCACATAGAATTATCAGGAAACTACTCCACAGCTCCTGCGAGTCCCATCTCCACTGCTGCCAGTCTCGGGGTGAGGAACATGGATGTATCCCAGAACTTGCTCCTCTGTGTCCTCTCCACGCTCCCACAGCATCACCCACTGCCTCCGAGAGCTCACCAGGACACAGCTTCTCCCACGGATTGTCTTGGATGGGTGCAAGACATCCTCCCAGTGATATCCCTGAGTCCAGAGCAACTCACCCAGGCCTGTGTTATCGTGGGAGTCACGGATGCAGAGCCTGAACCAGGAAGCAAGTACAGTTAGGGCAGTGCAACCCACCTAATAAAAGTGTCATGGTGCCACACAGGGATGTGTGAACTGGCAGAGAATTCCTGCAGGAGCGTGACTACGCCTGAAGCACAGGTGAATTTCTCCTCCAAACCCAGATCTTTCACCAACACTGACAAACTCATCCAGGAAACAGACACTCATCAGATTTTTGTTGAACCACAGGAAGGCAACATTACTGCAAACTGAATAAATCAGCACAGAACACTCGAGATTTCCTCCACGTCCCGATGGAAACCAGTCAGGAAAAAGATGCCGTCAGTGTGATCACCTGACACACCAGAAAACAAACTTTTTTCTGCCATCTCAGATGGTACCATCAAACCACACCATTAATTCAGCTCCTTCACCACCAGCAAACTATTCTGGTCCAGGTTGCTTGGCTGGTAGGACTACTATCACACCTGGATTATTATTTTTTTTAAAAATACATTTATTTTTTTGCTAGTTGAACCCCAGTGACAAGCCAGAAACACACTGTACCACCAGCTCCCTGCTTCCCTACCTGCAGCTTTTCACTCAGGCCTACTAAACCAGCTCCCAAGTCCAAGGCATACACATGGGATATTCAAATAACTCAAACTGTGCTTTACAGAAGAAAAATAATCATCTTTTAAGGGTCCTTCAATGAGGGAGAATCACTGACACAGCAGGAGCACATAATGAGCTGGAAGTATCCAGGAAAAGCATGGCAGGAGGTAGGAGTTAAGCCTCACCCACCACACAGGGGTCATGCCTCCTTCCTCTGGGCCTCAGGCCAGCACTGACAACACACACAGACATACACACGAGGCCACACAAGTCCAGGTGAGCCTCATCCTGCTGCCCATGTGCCTTCCCAAACCCCTTAAGCACAAGGGCTCATCAGCCTGCAGGCATTTATCCAGCTTAGCACATTCTGCTGGAGCCCAGCCCACCTGCGCCAGGACACCAACTCCTCCTGATTTTTCATTTGACAGATGACAAGCATTTTCAAACTGACACGTTCCTGGCTGATTGTCCCCTTCACCTGCCATGTCTTCATCCCAATGTTTTGGGTTAGCCTTGGATCACTCCCCAGTCAAAGCAGCACCCTGAGCTGCACCCTGCACAGCTGTGGGAATAAACGTGTCAGGATGAGGGAGGAGGTGGGACTGCTGCTGCTGCTGAATTAAAGCATCCACCAAAGCACGTGGGAACTCCCCAGCACACAGAACTGCTCATCTTGAGGGCAAAGCTTAGTGCCAAGAACCACACAGCCTCACACCAAACGATTCCGGAGAATTAAAGGATAAGGATTTACCTTTATGGGCAGCACCTTGAAGGTGAGGGCACAGGTACTGCTGTGACTCAGGAGAGGGACTCCACCACACAGCTGCCACTTGCCCTCCCTGGGGGTTTGCAACTGCCTCAAAACAGCGTGGGAGACACAGCAGCTTCCCTCCTTCCCTGGGATCTCTGGAAATATCATCTCAGAGTAGCTGCTCTCGAGCTGTTCCCAGTTCCCAGACCACGGGATTCATGCAGTCCCAGCGAACAGCAGCACAAACACCAGAGCTCCTGACAGGGCCTGGCTGCTGGAACAGCTCCCTCCCAAAGAAAACACCAGGAAGAGACACAGGAAAACTGGAGCTTGAAGCGGGAGCTGGTTCTCTCAGACTTCACGGTCACCCAAATCAAGAATGGTAACACACAGTGTTTCAGGTCCTCTGCTCGTCACAGACACACAGAAAGAACCCGTCGTGACACAAACTACACTGACACCAGTTCCACGTCCCTACCCCAAAGCTCCTTACCCAGCCTCAGCCTCCAACCCCACCTTCTAGAGCTCAGCAACCCAATTCCCTTCATTAGGGCAAGCCTCGTGACACAAAAGGACCCACAAAGCCACCTAACCTCTGAGCAGGCTGCAGCCATCCACCACCAGCCTGTCCGGGCTGTTTAACCCTGCTGCCAGGAAAAGCCTTTCCCTTCTCCAGCTGCAACAAGACCAAGACTGGAATAGGATTGGTTTGAGGCCACTACTGACCAGTCTCTGGCTGTAACGGATCCGTTCTTCCTCGGGCTCCATCTCCGACTCCTCTGAAGAGAGCGAGAAGGACACGCCGGGACTGCTGTCGTCGTCCTCTTCCTCCTTGGAAGCCAGAGGGAAACAGTGAAGCAGGGCACGGACACACGTGGGACACCCACACCCCTCACTTCCCTTCTCCTTTTGGGGCTGACCCCACCCCGCTCTGGGGGGGCTGAGAGAACTCAGTTGGATGATCCCACCCCAACTTTTTAGGCTCCTGTTCTAATTCAGAATTAATGTCAGGCTAAATGATTTCACCGGCTGTTCTGTAACACAACAGGAGCTGCAGGGCCCCCACCTGTGCTCCACGCTACCACCAGCAGCTCCACTGGCCCACAGTAGGATAAAGACCAGGGAAGGTGCTGTCAAAAACCCTGGCTTCCCCAAAATTAAGCATTGGAGAGCCAACTCCTCCAAACAACACAATCACTGCCCTCGCGATATCCTGTACCATGGCATCTGGGAGAAACTACACTGGCACAGGACATCTCCCATGATCATGGAAGGCTTACGGGATCTCTCCTACATACAACACCCAAGCAGGGAAGCACTTAGGGATCAAACTCCTGGCTGAAGGAGACCTAAATGCTGAGATCTCCAAATGTGCCACCTTGTGACACCACACACCAACCTGGGAAAACCTCCCAGGGCGTCAGATGGCACCCACACTTTTTTTTTAAAGGGACAGAAACCAACCAAAGCCTGGGTATGGCAGGGCTCTTAATCCCCAGGACTACGCATAACCCGGACCTTCGGGGAGGAGAATCGGGGAACGAGCTTGGGGAAGGGGATCCGCCACCCCCTGTAGTGTTACAGAACCGCTACCACCACGTAAGGAGAACCCGGCTCCATCCTGCTCCTCCCCGACCCCCGGCTTTGACAGCAGGGCATTCCCAGTCCGGCCAGCACCTTCCCCACCCCTGCCTCCCTTGGAACCACGGCACCAGGACTCCCGGCTCGGCCGAGGCAGGCAGTTTCCCCACACTTGCTGAACTCTGTTTATAAACAACCGGACAACCGGAGCGCAG
>VZRR01002625.1:4137-20729 GCA_013398015.1 Oreocharis arfaki
CTTGGTTTGTGGAGAAACTCTTAACGTGGCAGTACATGGATCTTGTTTCCTGTCGCTCTTAATTTGGGTGATAATTGCATTTAACTCTTTGCAGATTCACCCAAGGAAGGGGAAGTTCCTAGCAGCCAAAGCCCAGGAGATGGGCCTGCCAGTGTGAGTATGAGAGCCCAGCGTGGGGCACGCGGCAGCAGCTGGCACTTGGGCATTGGCAAGCTAAATATTTCTGTGTCCTTGTTCTCAGGGGGACTCCAGCCATCCTTCCCATCATTACAGCTCTGAAAAATGGGGAGAGCATCACTTTTGAAGGCAGAGAGGTAAGAGGTGTCTGTGCTTCTGTTGTGGCTTTGCCACTCTCCCTCCTTCGCTGGGCTCCCAGGGTGACAAGCTTTTGTGCAGAATGCTTTGTACCAGCACATCCTGGGACTGTTCCAGGTTGTTGCTGAGTGTGGCATGCCTGGGGCTGTTGGGGTGGTGATCAGGGAAATGAACTCCTGTGTGGTTATGGCTGGGTGTTTGCTGTTTGGCAGGGCTGCTCCATCTCCCCTTCCCAAAGCTGATGCAGGTCTAGGAGTGAGTTAGTGGAGTTAATCCCTGCATTTTTAAAATCTGGGGATTGAATGCCTGTGTAGCCATCACTCCCTCCTTACCTTGTTTGTACCTCTGACACCAAAAGCAACTCAGTAGTTCTGGGGTACAGGGTCTGAATCTCTCAAACACTGGAGTGAGAGGCAGAGCCAGCTCTGGCCATGGCCCATGGGATCTGCAAGTGAAGATCCTGAGCTGGGGGACAGGATCAGCACATCTTTGTGTCACAAGAATTTCATAGAGCCTTTTTTTTTCCCCTTAAACATGCTTTTACTACCATCTGAATCTGTCATGGGAACCTAGAAACTGCTGAAATTCCCCTCCTCAGCTTAGGTTGTGGTTTCTCTGAGGCCAGGGCTGGGATTTGCTGTTACACAGCCAAATGCACACGTGTATAATGAGAGCAGAAAGGGCCCTAGAGCTGCCCTGGCTGGGTGTACTGAGCACTGAGAGGGGCTGCTGGGGTCTGTCTGACCGAAGGAGTCGGACACAGAAGTGCAGGAAGGGCTGTGTGTACGGGCTGGCTGTGGTGTGACCGCTGTGTATCTGCCTGCAGCTCTTCCCTGAGGAGCTGTGCACCCCCACTGACCCTGGCCCAGTGTTCCTGGTGCTGGAGTGTCCTCACGAGGGCTTTGTGGATGCTGTCTGTGGAAACGAGACCTTCCGAAGGTAGGGCTGGGGCACCTGCAGTGTTTGGGTGCTGAGCTTTGCCCAGGAGAAGCTCTTGTTCTGATCTGGGTGTGCTGTTTCTCATGGCTGATGTCTGAGCTCTTTGGCACTGTTAAGGAGCTTGAGATGCAAGAAAGGACTGGTGGTGCATTTTGAAGCTTTTAGGAAAGGCAGGACCTGTGGGGTTCTGTGGCTGTCACGGGCCTGTTTTCCCTCAGGGCCCTCCAGAGCAGGAATGTGCCCTGGTGTCTGCCTGGGGAGCAGTGGAGGCTGCTGCTTCCCTGGCTGCTGGAGGCCTGGACTGCATGTAACAACTCTGTAGGGCTTGTGCAGAGGCTCCTGGAGGCTCTGCAGATGTTGCTGATGGAGGAGGGGAAATGGCCTGTGGGGGACAGTGGAGGGTCAGCAAATGGTGGCCCTGAGCCTCGTGCCTTTGGTGATGCAGAGCCTGGAGCTCCTGGGCTGTGCTCTGGAGATCCCTCAGGGGGCATCTGGAGTAGCACCAAAGTGGGAGAGGGGAGGGAATGCCAAGGACATGGGCTGGAGCACAGATGTTCTTTCTGTTTGAACGTGTGCCAGGTACCAGGAGGGAGTTGCTGAGCACCAGGTGGCCTTGGTTATTCACATGACTCCCGAGTCAGTGCTGCGAGACGGCCGCTACCAGCTCTGGATGGAGAGGTACGTGGGGCTGTGGTCCCTGGGCTCCTGTCTCTGTGGGCAGCAGCCTGTTCTGGTGCTGCACATGTTTGTTCCAAAGTAAAAAGAGCTCTAAAAAGAGGGCTCTGCTGGCTCAGGTGAGGTTTTTAGCTCAGTGTGCCCAGTGCTAACGTGGGGCTGAAGCTGTTGTGCATTATTGTCCTCTGACAGATTCGGGCCTGGGACTCAGCACTTGGTGCTCAATGAAAACTCCTCTGCTGTGCACAACCCACGCAGCTACAAGATCCAAACTCAGCTGAACCTCATCCACCCGGAGATCTTCCCTCTGCTCACCACCTACCAGAGCAAGGTAATCCCGGCCCCCCAGTGCCTCGTGCCCTGAGCAAAGGCCGTGTCTCACGTCACCCTCCTCCCACAGGAAGCACAGGCTGCGTGCCCTGTGCCCGTCGTGCGAGGGGAGTGCCTCCTCAAATACCACCTCAGGCCGCAGCAGGAGTGGCAGAGGTCAGTGGGAATCTTTTTCTTCCCAGGTTTTGGGTGTTGGCTTGAAGCAGCTTTTCAGTGAGGGAGGGCCCTGTGTCAGGATCCCCTGCAGGTCTTTTCTGGTGGCTGTGCTGGGGGGGAACTGTCTCGAGAGCTGTGTCCCTGTCCCTGATAGTCTCAGACAAGGAGCAGCACATGGATGAGTGAGCCACTGAAAACAACACCTGGCCAGTGGTTTGGAGCTCTGTTTCTGTCCCTTGCTCCTGTAGCCTTGTGGTCCTTTGTCCTTTGCTTTGACTCATGCTGTGCACCCAGCTGTGGCTGTGGCAGAGCAGATGGGGGCAGGGAGAGAGTTTCTGGGGAACCCAGTGAAAGTTTTACCATCTGAAGACCTAGAAAGCCTGACATTAGAGCTGAAAGCTGCAGGTGGTCAAACAGTTGCTGCCTTTGCTCCTGGTGGGCAAATAGGTGAAGCTGCTCAGTGAGAGCCTTAAGGGCCAGAGACCACAGGGGGCAATTTCAGCCACCACGGCTCAGATTTCTGGCTTTGTTGGGCACAACAGGAGGATGCAGGTGCCATGAAGAGTTTAAGTTTCTCTGGTAACGTATCTGGAGGCCTGCATTATTGCATGTGCTCTGAAGCAGGCCCAGGACACAGGTCTCTTAATTTTTCAGCAATGCCTGAATCCCTTTCAGTGGCTGCTCCTCCTCCAGGACCCTCTGTGCTGCCTTGCAGTGCCCTCTAGTGCCTGGCAGCTCTGGATGGGATGTAGTGCTATTGCAGGATCTTCCACTTCGGTGGAACGATCATTTCTGTGCCTGCCTCAGCCCAACCAGGCCTTTTTGGCACACACCACACTCGTGGATGTGTCTTCTCCAACCCCTCAAAGTGGAAAGAGCATTTGTCTCTTTGTTCTAAAGCTGTTTTGTCACAGGAATTTGGCCCTTTGCTCTGGAAAGGGCTGTTTCAGTTCCTGCCTTGCCCCATCCTGATAGATGGCCTATTCTTGCAGAGATGCTGTGACTGTCTGTGATCCTGACACGTTTGTTAGTGAAGCCTTGGACCTCCCTGACTTCCAGACCCGTGTGAAGGAGTGCAAAGAGAGCCTGGCTGCTGTACCAGGTACGGATCAGCAGCTTAGCTTGGATCAGTGTGATGGAAAATAGGAGCTCTTGGTGACCCACTGCTTTAGAGCCCAGATAAAGCTGTGAAGCTATGGGGTTTGTTCTGCCTTCCTTTGTAAACCTGCTGCTGAGGGGGGCAAAAATGACTGTGCTGGACATGTTGGCTCTGGAGTTACTGAGCTGGTGAATTCAATGGTGTCTGAGTGGGCAGTGTGTGGAGAACATCTGCCTCCAAATCCTTGTTGCCTGTTTTCTCTAGGAAACGTGGGTGCTTACCCTGAGATTGTGTTCTTGGGAACGGGATCTGCCATCCCAATGAAAATCCGCAACGTCAGCTCCACGCTGCTGAACACCAGGTAAACCCCAGTGCTCTCTGATCTCTGCCTTCCGAGCCAAAAGGTGCCCCTCCCTGCATGGCCCTGCTCAGAGCTCTTACAGTGGCTGCAAAATGTCTCTGTCACCTCTCACTAGTGCCACCCGCTCCCTGCTGCTGGACTGTGGAGAAGGAACCTTTGGGCAGCTCTGCCGCCACTACGGAGAGCAAGTTGACCGAGTGCTGTGTAACCTCGTGGCTGTGTTTGTGTCCCACATGCACACGGATCATCATTCGGTGGGTTCAGCCTGTGGGAAGGGGCAGGGGCTCTGTGCAGCTGTGCTCTGAGCCTTGGGACTCAGCTCATGAATGTGAGTGCCCTGCTCTGCATTCCTCCCTGCGTTCAGGCACTGCTGAATCTGTCTGTGGTTCTAATCCCCTCTCCCTCCTCGTTGGTTCTGACTCTGGGCTTGCTGAGCTCTGTTGCCACTGGCTCCCCTTCTGAGTGCCCTCGGTGTGTCCTTTGTTCCCTCTGCAGGGGCTGGTGAATATCCTGATGGAGCGAAGGAGAGCTTTTGTGAGTAGCACTGGTATTTCTCTGCCCCTGAACTTGGCTTGAGGGGTGAGGGGAGGGGAACTGCAGAGTAGTGGAGGAGCACCAGCCTTTCCCTAGCATTTCTTCTCTCTGATGTGGTGTACACCTGGTGCTGATTTTTTTTCCCCTACCTTCGCTTTTGCAGGCAGCCCTTGGCCAGGCTTTCAGCCCTCTGTTCCTGGTAGCACCTGAGCAGATCATGCCTTGGCTGCACGAGTACCACAACCACTGTGAGGAGATTCTTGGAGACATCAAGTGAGTTTTTTTGTGTGGAGAAATGTCCTTGGTCCTTACTCAGGGCAAGTCTCTGTCATCCATTCCCCCACCCCTTTGTTGGAGGTGACTACAACCCCTTGCACTGCCTGTAGAACGAGGATATGCAGTTGGCAGAGGGCAGGATGGGGTTTGTCACTCAGTTGTGCTGCTTAATAGAGGTTTACATGCAGGCTTCCCTTTTCTGTAGGAAAAGGGAGTTGGGCAAGTAGAAGAAAGAGTATTTGATAGTGGGGTAGAAGTTTTTGGATGAGTTACTGGGGCACCAATGAAAGCAAGAGGTAAAACAGGTCACTGAACTGAGAATGAGAAACAGGAGAAATCAGCTGCTTAAAGAGAAGATCAGGTTTTACTTTGTACCTGTCCTGAATTATCTCTTCTTCCCTCCCTCCCAGAATGATTCCTTCTCAGTCTCTTGTGAAAGGCTGTGAGAACATCAGACCCAAAGCCAAGGAGTTTGTGAGCTCTCTCTTAGAGAGCTACGACCTGGCCGAGGTGAGTTCCTGAGCTGGGGAGCTCCATGGCTGGAGGGGAGCTGGGGTCTAACACTTGTATCCTTGTTCAGTTTCAGACCTGTGAAGTCCAACACTGTAAAAACGCTTTTGCATGTTCAGTGATCCACAAGTCTGGCTGGAAAGTAGTTTATTCTGGTGATACAATGCCCTGCATGGCCTTAGTGCAAATGGGTAGGTAACAAAACCCTCTGCTTGAAAAATTTCTTGGAGAAAGGTCTCCATCTGTCAGTACCCAAAGTGGGCACTCCCAAACTTTTGGTGCTGTGTCTGCCACACAGCGAGGGGCTCAGGAGGGACAGGAGGGCTCCTGTATCCCTGGGGGCTGCTCAGCCTTCAGCTGAAAATGGAATATGGGATTGTTTGCACAGGTAAAAATGCCAACCTGCTGATCCACGAAGCCACGCTGGAAGATGGCATGGAAAAAGAAGCTATAGAGAAGACCCACAGGTGGGGAGTGTTCTGCTGTCTGTCTCTGTTGGGAAGGGAGAGGTGCACAGCTGGGTGTAGTCCTTGAAGCTGGTGGTGAAGGGCCCAAGTCCTGTCAGAGGTTCTGGTGTGTGTAGAACTCTTCTGCACTGAAGCTGGGGGTGTTGGTCATGGCAGCAGCTCTGAAACCACCCCAGCTCCTCTCAGCATCCCCCAGCTGAAAAAGTCTCTGTCCCCAGGTTGTGGAGCTCTTAAATGCAAGGCTCCAACAATTCCAGCTGCATTCCTGCACTCAGGGTTGTGCAGAAGTCACAGACTTGCCACCAGTGCAGGCTGCCCGGGGGAGAGGGGCCTGTGCCCCGTGCTCAGCAGGTGTGAGGTCGCTTGGTGTGGTGTGACCCTGCGTGCAGAGCAGCAGGACCTGCCAGCCTGGCTGTGACCAGGGCGTGTTCCTTCTGCAGCACGACCTCCCAGGCCATCCAGACTGGGATGAAGATGAATGCAGAGTTCATCATGCTCAATCACTTCAGCCAGAGGTACGCCAAGATCCCGCTGTTCAGCGAAGACTTCAGCGAGAAGGTTGGCATTGCCTTCGACCACATGAGGGTAAGTTGGCAGCTTGGGCAGGGCCTGGGGACGGTGTCAGTGTTATTTTGGGATGGCTGCTCATGAATTAAATGCTCCTCTTGTATCAATACTCCCATCTCCTGAAGAGTAGGCTCTGAAACAGCTCTTTCAGCTGCTGGCACCCTGTGCCACCCTTTCCCCACACTGGTGTGAGACAGAGGCTGATGGCCCTTGAATCCAACTCTTAACACACTGGGTACTTGCCTGATGTCACCTCAAGTCTGTGCTTGCTACTCCCAGCCAAACAACCTAATTTTCCTTCCATTCCCATCCCAACTGATGAGCTGCTCCAGTGGCTTTCTGTAGCCAACACCTGGGAGACAAGAGCTGGCTGAAGGCACTCGTGGCAGTGAGGGCAGCTCAGTGTCAGTCAGAATTTGTACTTGGTCACAGCATTTCTGTGAAGAAAATGTCAATAACTCGTGGAGGTCAGGGCTGCTCGGTGCAGGAAGGGGCAGTGCCCTGCTGCCTGCACAGGCCCAAGGCGAGGGTGGGGAGCAAGGGAATCAAACAGCAGCTGTCACTCAGGAGCTCCTGTGCTCATGTTTCAGGTACGTTTCAGTGACTTCCCGGCCATCCCGAAGCTGATCCCGCCCCTGAAGGCTTTGTTTGCAGACGACATCGTGGAGATGGAGGAGCGCAAGGAGAAGCGGGAGCTGCGGCTGCTCAAGGAGACTGCCCTGGTGCTGGACAAACTGACCAGGGGGGACGGCACGGAGGCAGCGCGCCAGAAACGGAAACAAGCCAAGAACCATCAGGAACTGCCAGACAAGAAGCTTAAAACAGTGAACTGAGAGAGACAAGGCTGGCAGTGCTCTGCTCTGAGAGGGAAGCCTGGCTCCCCGCAGGCCTCGGGAGCGCGCGGTGCTGCCGGCGCCGCGGGAAAGGGGCTGGCCTGGGCAGCTGGGTTTGCTTGGTCATCGTGGATCTCCCTGGGCTGCAGCTCCTCTGGGATGTCAGCAGCACTGGTCCTTGTGGAGAAAGGATGTGCCCACACAGCTCCTGTTCTTGGGGCTCACCAGTCCATGGGGCGTTGCTTCTTTTAGCCAAAAATTCTTGTCTCTGAACTGTTTTAATTCTGGGGTTTATGCTACAAGCTATTGATGATGTAACAGCTGTAGCAGGTGTGACCTTTGCAAGAGATCAGGTGTGAGGGGCCCTGGAGGGGCTGTGGGTTTGCCAGATGGAGGTGAGCTGGTCTCAGTGATGGGGGACATAACCAGCTTTCAGAACCCAGGTGACAGGAGGAAAATTAACAGTAAAATGGGACCCAATGTTAGGGTTTTAGGTTGGATTAGGGGGGAGAATACATCTGTACATCGGTGTTCCCATTTTATTTTGGTTTTCTCTGCTGATTTTTTTGTTTCGAAAGATCAGTTTTCCAAACCCTTTATTTAGAGTTTGAATAAACCACTTGCCATCCTCCAAAAAGCTGTGGTGTGTCTGGATCACTAATGAGGAAACAAAAACATGGGTTTCTCTGGAGAACGACCTTGCCTGGCTGATTCAGCACTGGGGTAAAGACCAAGGTCTTGCCCATCGGGTGTGGATTATGCTGGAGCCTCATGGCTGTGTTTCATGCCAGCACAATCCTCTCTGCCTCTGTTACCCTCGGGACAGGAGTTCTGCTCATCAGCCCAAGCCGGCATTGATGGGCTCTTGAATGGCTCTGGATCGGGTGACAGTTTCCTCGAGCAGCTCTCGATGCAGGGGAGGGAGAAGCTGGCAAAGCAGACAGAGAGGGGGAGGTCAGAGGTTAAGAGGAATTTTTCTGAGGCTTTTTGTGAGTCAACTCTGCTTCTTCCCGTGCCGCTGCTGTCACTGCCTCTGTTTGGAAGGGCAGTTCCGTGCTATTGCAATTAAGGAGTTCATTTTTAAAGAGAACTTGAAGACACTCAGGCCCTGCTCAGGAGATGATACTTGCACACAAGACTTAAGACTTCATTTTAGGTTAGTGGGAAATTAGGAGACAAACTGTCAGCCAAGTGTCGTTGGTTGATGAGCTGTGCTTTAATGTTTTATCTAAAGCATGGACTGGGGCATTGACACATCTGTCTCCTCCAGAAAAGCTCTGCTGGGCTTTTATGAATAGCAGAGGACTGGGAAAAACCAAAATGTTCCTGTTACTGGACAGGGAGAGGCAGGAGCACGTTGGGGTGCCCCGGGGAGGACCTGATCACTGCTGGGGTGACACGAGCAGCCCTGGGACTGCACAGGCGCCGTGTGCTGCTTGTCATGGAATTAAAGGGTCTTTTATTTGGAAAACAGCGATCTGCTTCTCACAGAGGGTATTAATAAAATGGAAATACAGCGGCGGCAGGAGCCCACAGCAGCCAAGTTTCAGCTTCAGGTGGTTGGTGCAGGGACGGCGGTGTCGGGAACAGCGCGCGGGGGTGAGGGACAGGACAAGCCTGTGGCCGGTGCGGAAAAATTCCCCCGGGCTCTGCTCTGAGCTTCCCGCGGAGCGAGCCGGGTTGGGAAATCCCTCCTGGAGCTGCACAGCGGCACCAGGATGAAGGACACGGGCTGGAGCAGCAGCAGGAGCGGGGAGGAGGTGGCCGCGCTGGGACCGCCCCGCATCCCGGCGGGACACGGGAGCGGCTCCCGGGAGTCCCCCGGGCAACGGCGGCGCCTGGTCGCAAACACCGGCCGGAGGCGGGCGGATGGAGCCAGAGGGGGATCGGGGGGTGGCGGGGCCGGAGCCGCTGGGGGAGCCCCCGGAGCAGCCCCCGGAGCAGCCCCCCGAGGAGCCCCCCGAGGAGCCGGGCGCGGCGCGGGTGGCGCGGGGCGCGGCGCGGGCGCTGGNCCGCAGAGCCCCTGGCGCACTTCGCCGCGCTGGTGGAGGAGGTAAGAAGGAAAAGGCGGCCCCCGGGGTCTGTAGAGCCCGATGGAACCTATTAAATCCTGGGCCGTGTGGGCTCTGGGTGTGTTACAGCGGTGTCCGCGGGGGATGGCCCACGTTACAGAATCACAGGATGCGTTCCTGGGAATGAGAAGCTGTGGCTGCTCCTGGATCCCTGGAAGTGTTCAAGGCCAGGGTGGATGGGGCTTGGAGCTCTATGGGATAGTGCAAAGTGTCCCTGCCATGGCAGGGGGTGGAACGAGATGAAATTTGAGGCCCCTTCCAGCCCAAACTATTCTGTTGTATGATAGCTGGTGCTGCATGGCACATCTCAGGGCCATCTGCTCCAAGCCCCTGCTCAAGCCAGGCCACCCAGAGCCAGCTGCCCAGGACCATGTCCAGGTGACTTTTCAGTATCCCTACAGATGGAGACTCCACAGCCTCCCTGAGATGCCTGATGCCAGTCACCCCCACTAGGAAGAGGTTTTTCCTGATGTTCAGAAGAGCCTCCTATATTTTAGTGCCCAGTTACCTCAGGTGGGCAGATGTTTTCCCAGAGGGATCTTCAAGAAGTTCCATCAGGGGCCCATCATCATTTTAACAACCCCAAAGAAAACGAACAGCTGACTTGGCTGGTTTTGACATGACTCTCATTAGCAGTCCTTGTGATTTGAGTAATGGAGACAAAGCCTGCTACTACTGCAGTTGAAGCTCTTGAAGGTGAGCTCTGAGTGCCCTGGGGTTGTGCCCTGGGGTTGTGCCCTCTTCTCGTGGCTCCCTGGACATGGTGGTTGCTGCTGCTGGCCCTCTTTGGTCATGGAGCAATGAATCTTCAGCACCCTGGAGTGGCACCCTGGTGCTGGACTGCTTTGTTCCTTTTCAATCGTGGGTCTGTTTGTAGCTGGGTTTGTACCTTATCCTCCCCCAAGTCCAGCCACACAAAGGCTGCTCATCATCACCAGGGGCAACCTGGCTCGGATCCTGGAGATAGGTGACAGACACTGGTGCTGTCCCAGCACAAAAGAGCCAGAAGCAGCTCAGGTCCAGGCAAGCCCAGCCAGTGCAGACCCTGGAAGTTCCACTGATAAAGACAGGAACCGTGTTTAGTGGGCTGCAGCTTTGGGGAATAACCTAAAACGTGGCTATGCTGTAGAGGCCAGGAGGTTCCAGAGGACCTTCCCTCTGCACGTGGGGCGTGGCTGTGCAGGGACAGCCCCTGGGCTCAGCCCAGCCCCGCTGGCCTGTTCATCATCACCTGCAGGGAACTGCTGGGGACAGTGGTGAATGAGGGTCTCCAGGCTTGGCCAAGCCAGGGCCTCGGAGCCTGCTGGCCAGTCCATCTCCTGCAGCACTTTTTGTCATAGAATCACGGAATCACAGCATGGTTTGGGCTGGAAGGGACCTAAAACTTCCCCAGTGCCGCCCCTGCCATGGCAGGGACCCCTCCCACTGTCCCAGGTGGCTCCAAGCCCCAATGTCCAGCCTGGCCTTGGGCACTGCCAGGGATCCAGGGGCAGCCACAGCTTCTCTGGGCACCCTGTGCCAGGGCCTCCCCACCCCCACAGGGAAGAATTTCTTCCTACATCAAGCCCAAATCTACCTTTCTTCAGCTCTTGTCCATTGCTTTTCCACGACTCCTGCTGTAGGTGATTGTGCCCATCCTGACGAACAGGAAGAACCACCAGGGCTGGCCACGCGTGGTGTCACAGGACATCATCCGTCACGCCCACAGCCTGAAAAGCACTGTCTTCAAGGTTGTTGGCCAAGTGAAGGGCAAGACCTTGCTGCCTCTTCCAGCTGGCTCGGAGGGAATTGAGGACCTTGATCCTAAAAGTGAGAAATTGTGAGTACCAGCCCTTGCTCTCCACTGGGTTTTCTTGTGCTGATGCATGTGCTGCGTCTTTTGGGCATCCTCCCTGCCAGACATGGGGTCTCTTCTCGCTGCCTGTCCTCTGCAGCTCATCTGACTGCCGCAGAGGGGTATTTTGCTCCCTCTGGTTCACGAGCTCGGTCTTTGGGGACTGCAACGATACAAGCAGGAAAAGCTCAGGAAGTGGAAGGCGATGTGGGCACGTGAAACAATGAGCTGCTTGGATCACTGGGGGAAAACGCCAAACTCTGCAGTCAGGTTGCTCCAAACCCTGTCCAGCCTGGCTTTGGACACTGCCAGGGATCCAGGGGCAGCCACAGCTTCTCTGGGCTTTGCTGTGCCAGGGCCTCACCACCCTCCCAGGGAAGAATTTCCTCCTGATATCTAATTTAAACCTACTCTCTTCCAGTTTAAAATCATTCCTCCTTATCTTGTCCTATCATTCCTCCTTAACTGCTCTTGTAAAGAGTATCTCTCACGGGTTTGATTGTTTCGTGGTTTTGAAACATGAATCCGGGCTGTAGCTAAAATCCAGCCGCCCATTGAGGTAGGTCCGACCGAGCAACGCACGTGGAAAGCAAAGTGGCCCTCGTGCTCTGTTTTGTGCAGCCTGGAGCTGATCAACAAATCCCTTGTACATGCCACCGAGTCAGCCATCATCGACTGGAGCCAGCAGATCCAGAGAGTGCTGAAGAAAGAGTCCTCAGAGCCTCTCCTGCGAGGCAGCAACCCAGACCCGAAGGTGGAACTGGAGTTCTGGAGGAGCAGGTGCTGGGCTGAGGGGCTGCTGGTGCTGGTTTGGGTGCAGGGGGTGCTGCTGCTGTGAGCCAAGAGCAGCTGCTATGGGTCATGCAGAGACCTGAACCCCAAAAAACTGCTCCCACACATAAAATGATGATGATCTCGGGATGGGTGGGCGCTTGGCTGGGTTTGACTTGGCCCCACCACGGTTTAGGGCCACACCTTTTGCTGGGAATGCTGTTTGCATCACTATTCACCAGGAGCCAGCCCCAGAGGAGAGCTGATGGGCACTCACCATGCCATCAGCTGGCTGCTGGTGGTGCCAGAGGGGGGTTAGATGAGCCAGGGAGTGGAATTTCACCTGCCCTTTGTGCTGCCTTGGCTCAGGCTGAGCAGAGACAGAGCCCTGCCCTCCGCAGAGCTGTCACCAGTGCCTGCAGAAACTCCACCTGGCTCCTTGTGGCAGTGCCCTGCTCTCAGCAGAGCTGCTCTCGTCTGAACCTGGCACCAGCTGTGTCCTCTAGGGTTGGTCCCATTCCCTGCCACCATCGGGACCCAGTCCTTGTGTAGCTGCAGAAAATCCCAGATCAGGCCCAGGGCAAACAGGGGTTTGGGGCACAGCTGGTGCTGCCCCAGCTGCGCTGGTAACGTGTCCTGGCTGCTGCAGGTGCCATGACCTGGAGGGCATTTACAGTCAGCTGACATCCAGGAAGGTCAGGAACATGCTGGAGGTGCTGGAGAGGGTGCAGAGCATCTACGTGCCAGCCTTCCAAAACATGCTCGTGGATGTTGAGGCAGGTGAGAAACTGGGACAGCTTCACCCTGGTGCTGACTTTCTGGCTTTTGTTCATAGCCTGGGGTGCCAGTGTCCTGTGCCCTCCGTGCTGGGGTGGCAGGGTGGCTTTGGCCTTGTGGGAGGGAGGTGCTGATGGTGAGAGTTTCTTCTTCCTTGGTCTCGGGCTTTGGGGTTGTTTGCACGTGCACTTCTGGCACTTCTGAAAAGAGAATTGGGACTGCTCAGTCCAGAGAAGGCTCTGGAGTGGTCTTATTCTGCACTTCCAGTACCTAAAGGGGCTCCAAGGGAGCTGGAGATGGGTTTTTTACAAGGGCTGGAGGGACAGGACAAAGGGAATGGCTTCCCACTGCCAGAGGGCAGGGATGGATGGGAGACTGGGAAGGAATCCTTCCCTGTGAGGGTGGGCAGGCCCTGGCACAGGGTGCCCAGAGCAGCTGTGGCTGCCCCTGGATCCCTGGCAGTGCCCAAGGCCAGGCTGGACGGGGCTGGGAGCAGCCTGGGACAGTGGGAGGTGTCTCGCAGCCCAAACCTGTCTCTGGGAAAGAGACAGGGAGGGAAGGAGGTGATCTCTAAGGTCCCTTCCAGCCCAAACCATTGCATGGTTCTGTGATTAGATGATGATGATGATGATGATTCTCTTCTTGCTGGCCCACAGGTTTAGCTGCACAACGATGTCCTGGTTTTATTAATTAAAATTAATTCATTTATTAACACTGGGGTAGTTCTTCAGGGTCCAACCCCATAGCTGTACAGAGCTGAAGGTTTCACCCAGTCAGGCACTGGTTTCTGTGCTGGTGCAGTCAGGACAGGTGGGACTGTCTGCAGCCAGGAGCTGCTGGCCTTTCCTGCAGGCACGTGGGAGTTCTTGCAGCTCCGTATGTCAGAGTCACAGAGCCAGTCACAGTGCCTGAGCCAAACCTGGGCTCAGCTGAGCTCAGGCCCAGCCTGGTGATCCTGCAGCCCATGCAGAGCTGCATTTTTGGTGCTGCCAGGCACTGCTGGCCATTGTGGCCTCAGCCTCTGCCCAGAGGCTGTCACACTCCCTGTCCCTGCTCCCTGTCAGCTGTGCCGTGGGTGAGCAGGGATCGAGGTGAGGGACGTTCAGCACACGTGGGTGAGTGCTTTGTGCTCACCAGGGCTGTTCCCCCGTGTGCCAGCACCCAGCCCGACGGATCTCAGCCCTTCTCCCCTCTCCTCCCACAGCTCTGAGCGAGGCTCAGGACATCGACCTGCACCTGACAGCCCTCCAGCAGCCCCTGGAGGACATAGAGGCTGCTGAGTTCAGCAAGGTGAAGCCTCTCCTGGTCCCTCTGCTGCACGTGGTGTGCTGGATCTGGGCCACCTCCAAGCACTACAACGTGCCCGTGCGGGTCGTGGTGCTGCTGCAGGAAATCTGCAACCTTCTCATTCAGCAGGTGCGTGCCTGTGGCACCTGTGTTTGCCCCAGGAAGGGTTTCTTGGGAATCTCTTCTCTCCTGCTTGCCCCTGTCCTTCCTTGGCAAAGGGGTTCTGAACCCGAGGGGAAGGGCCAGAGCCGGTCAGTGCCAGAAGCCCCCGTTTGCTGTGACAGCAGAAGTGACACCTCCGGTGTGGTTTGGCTCTTCCAGGCCGTGGTGTTCCTGTCTCCAGAAGACCTCCTGAAAGGAGAGGTGGAAGAGAGCCTGGGCAAGGTGCAAACTGTGTCTGACATCCTGAACTCCTTCAAAGGGGCGTTCGAGGAGAGGAGGGAACGCCTGCACGTGTATTATGGGCCAGGCCAGGAGGTGAGGAGGTGGGACTTCCACAGCAGGCTGGTGTTTGCGAGGCTGGACAGCTTCCTGAAGAGGCTGCAGATGGTGAAGGTGAGACTCTGGAGCTGTGAGGTACTGCAGCCATCAGGAGAGCTCTGTAGCCATGAACTCCCTCGCTGGCATCTTCCCTCCCCTGGTGCCAGGGGATGGGGTCACTCCCTGTGCTGTGTGGGCCCCCCTGACTCCGAGACCAGGACCTTGTTTGGCCAGGTCCTGCTCAGTGCATGTGTCAGGTTTGCTGCTGTGTCCTTCTGCTCAGGCTGGTGGGTGTGTCAGAGCTCCCAAGAGCCCTCTGGGACTCGTGCTCTTGGCATGGGGGTTATGGGGCTGTGGTTTCACGGCTGTGAATAAAGCAGGACAAGCTCCTTGGCTTCCTGTGGCCCTCGGAGAAACCCTGCAGCTGGGCATCTCCTGACTTGGACAGGGGCCTGGGGAGGAGCAGGGTTCCACACTCCTCACCAGGGCACCCCTTCACATCCCGGTGGTCTGTCCAGCTCGGGGGGCTGTGGGCTGCCCCTGTTGGCCATGGCTCCTCGCTGTGAGATGGTCAGCTGGGGCAGGGACAGGGGGTGTCCCGAGTGCCATCACCCCTGAGCCCCCAGCGTGGCTGAGGCTCTGTGAGTACCTGTTCTGCACCCACACTGCACAGCTGGGAGCTCTCCTGGGGTTAACAGCTCCCTGCATCTGCTGCTCTCGTCTTTCTGAAGCGAATCTCTGTTTATGGATGGCCAGTTCCCAGCAGTGGGGTCAGGTGGGCACTGTGCAGGCTGCATTTGCCTGTTCAAAGCCAGGTCTGGGTTGCTTTTCTCCTTCCCTCGCTCTCTGCACTGAAACAGAAGGTTTTACTGTTTTACCCCCACTGTGTAACTCCACTCATTCTTTAATGAGCTGTGTTGAAAGCCACGATGGCTGACAGCTATTTTAAAATTATTCACAATCACAGAATCACAGAATGCTTCGGGTTGGAAGGGCCCTTGAAGGTCCTTTTGATCCAACTCCCTCAGCCCGAGCAGCCTCGCTGCGCCCGGGGAGCTCTTGGGCCCAGCAGCAAACACGGCTCTGTGGTGTCGCAGCTGCTGTCACCTGCCTGTGTCTGAACCTGTGTGTGCCTCCTGTGGCTCTGCAGGGCCTCCTGACCACGGCCCTGGACCTGACACAGCTGGAGAAGATGGAGTTTGGCGGGGTGAAAGGGAAGGCCCTGGGCCAGCAGGTGCTGGACGTGTACGAGGAGTTCCAGGAGGGGTTCCAGGCGTTCTCAGAGCGAACCTACAACTGCCTGGACCTGGCCAACGTGGTAGGTGGGACCAGCCCATGGGAATTCCAGCAGCACAGCCTTGTTCCCAGAGAGCAGCTCCCTCTGCAAGGGAGCCCTGGTGCCTCCTTCCCAGCTCCTTCCTCCCTTTGTTGTGGCCTTACGGGGAACAGGGAGCTGCTGGCCTTTCCTGCAGGCACGTGGGAGTTCTTGCAGCTCCGTATGTCAGAGTCACAGAATGAACCAGGCTGGAAAAGACCTCTGAGATCATCAAGTCCAAGCTGTGACCCAGCACTTCCTCATCAACCAAACCACGGCACCGAGTGCCACGTCCAGGCTTTTTTTAAACACCTCCAGGGATGGTGACTCCACCCCCTCCCTGGGCAGACAATTCCAGTGCCTGATCCCTCTTTTAGTGAAGAATTTTTCCCTGATGTCCAACCTGAACTTCCCCTGGAGCAGCTTAAGACTAGCCTACCTTGCTGGTTCAGCGAGGGCATCTGTGGGTTTTTGGGGTGCTGGTGTGGTCTTTAGGCCAGGTTCAGGGTCAGAGGGTGCAGAAATAGCCCACCTTGCCTCCAGGCTGAAGGCAGTACTTGTTGGACTGTGGGTCCATCCTGGAGGGCCGTGAGCTCAGCCACAGGACAGGACAGAGGTGCCCTCCACTCCATGGGGCTTGGCTGGAGGGTGGCCAGAGGAGTGGCTTGATTCCTGGTGGATAAGAAGAGGAAATATCTCTGGGCTGGGAGGTGGCAGGCACCTCCCCGGTGCCTTCTCACAGCTCAGGACTTGCTGTCCTTTCCCACAGGAGTTTGAGCAGGATGCCTTGGCCTTCCAGCAGAAGGTAGAGGACATGGACCGCCGGCTGGGCACTGTGTTCAGCCAGGCCTTCAGCGACGCCCCCGACCTGGAGCACATCTTCAAGGTTTGTCTGTCCCCTCCCATGTCCCACAGTGAGTCCCACAGAGGGGCCAGGCAGTGCTGGGGCTGCAGGCACGTGGGGTTTGCCCGTGGGATGGACAGGTTAGGGATG
>VZRR01002635.1:0-11753 GCA_013398015.1 Oreocharis arfaki
TAATAATAATAATAATAGTATTATGCTGTTGAGCTTACATCCCATCAGCTCACTTGACAAAGGATTTGTTCTTAATATTCTCCAGCAGTTCCAGTGACTTCCAGTAAGGTGCAAAGTTTTAACTGGAATGATAAAGGGATTTTTTTTTTTTTTTTGGAAGAAAGTTTGTGATTTTGGTCTAATAGGTTCTGGGAAAGGGTTTCCAGGCACCTGATGGAAGAGGGAATGCAGGGGCAGCAGGGCTTGGCACCCCAGGGCTCTCCACAGGCCTTCATTTTCCCAAGGAGAGAGCAAAAAAAGTGAGATTCCCGAGTTTCCAGGGATTATCCCCCAGCAGCAACACTTTTTACTGGATTTTATTTAATTTCTGCCCACGGCACCCGACCCAACATAAATGCTCAAGTACCCAGAGGAGACAGAAACAACTCTGCACCTCTGTGGTCTCTGAGTGGCCATACTGACCAAGCTCCAGTCCTGCCAGCACTGTAAAACAAGAACCATCCCTCACCTCACACTTACCTCCCTGCACTGTGGCACCGCAGCTCCCATGTCCCAAGTGTCCATAAAACGTTCCTGTGCTGCTGCTGCTGTGGGGAGAGCACATTCCAGAGAGCTCCTCCAGCTCCTGGAACTCTCTGCTGGAGCAGGAGCAGGGAGCCGAAGTGTTACTGCAACCCCAAAACCAATGCCTTCCCCAAAAACCTCCTCCCAAAGAGCACAGGCGGCCTGGAGAGGGATGAAACGACGCGAGGTTCAGACGGGCAGTGCCAGTCTGAGTTCCTGTTCTAGGGAATAAAGGCCCTCCCCCACCTCGAATGGCTAGTAGGGAAATTTGCCTTTTCTCCCTCATTTTTTTGGGGAATGACACTCCAGGAGTGCCAGAGGAGGGATGGAGAGAGCCCATAGATCATTGTGAGGGCTCCATGAGGAAACAGCAAAGGAGCCAACTGCTGATGATATTATTTCTAAATTTATATTTACATACACACACCACACGTCTGTTTGCTAAGGGTACACCTGCAAGTCGGTGGCAGCAGCCCTAGAGCCCAAACCCAGGCCCTCAGGAACCCCAGGAGCAGCTCCCATCCCCCTGGGACAGCCCAGCCCTGCCCTGCAGCTCCCTGAGGCACCATTTGCTGTATTGATTACATGGCAACCTATGGCAAACCTACATTAGCCATCCACAGAGAGGCTTAGATTTTGGCTAAGGATTAACTTAAGAGCTTTTATGTGATGCAGGCAAATCTGCTTTGGCTTTGCAAGACTCTGACATTCCCAGGTTGGAGGGAATTGACTGCACAAAAATCCGCTTTCCCCCACGCTTAGAGCGCGTACAGGAATATTATAAAGCATAATTCTTCATGATCTACTCAGTGCTGGCGTGCCCCAGTTCCACCAGATCCTGGAGATTTGAACTTCACACTTCTACCACTGCCCATGGTTATATTTATTGCTGTTTCCAACTCACCTAAAAAGGATCCTCCAAAGGTTTTGTCGATCTTTCAAAGTCTCTCCGAAAAGAAGTAGCAGCAACACTGATGACCAGAGAAGGATGTTGCCTGTGGGCCCCCACAAAGGATTTCCACCCCTGCTGACTCCTCAGATCTTACTTTCTGTGGGAGATTCCAGCCTGCTGAACCAGAAGGACTTTGGGAAGGATGGTTTGATACAGACCCTGATATTGTTGGCAAAGAACAACAGTGGGATATGTTAGAAGTGCCTACAAGCCCCTGTGCAGTTCTCCCGTGGGACTGCACCCCACAGAGATTCCCTCTGCTTCCCCAAGGGCAGGAACATCCTGTCTGTGCAGTCCTCCCTCCCACAGCCTGATCCCAAACACCTGGGCAGGGCTGGCAGGGCACCAGGCTGCTCCCACCTGCTCCTCCAGAGCCCAGGGACAGCCAGGAGAGCACCCTCCCTGTGGGAATTCCTGGCACCTTCCCGTCTGCACCCTGTTTGGGACCTCTCTCCTGGCGACACCAGCTGCCCTTTTAGAGAGGAGTTTTGTCAGCCACCTCTCGTTTTCTGAGCCAGCCCCAAAGGTTGTTCCCGTGTCCATAAACCTCCTCTCAAACCGTGGGTGCCACGTGGGCTCAGTTCGTGGCAAAGCAGGGCAGTGCCTCAGGCTGTGCCAAGGGAGGCTCAGGTTGGACATCAGCAGGAATTTCCTCATGGAAAGGGGTGTTAAATGTTGGAATGGGCTGCCCAGGGAGGCTTGGAGTCCCCGCCCCTGGAGGTGTCCAGGGAAGGGCTGGATGTGGCACTCAGTGCTTTGGGCTGGGGACAAGGTGGTGATCAGGCACAGGCTGGACTCGATGGGCTGGGAGGGATTTCCCACCCTCAATGATTCTGATTCTGATTCTGTAAATGGTTCCACAATCTGCTCCCCTTTTATCTATTCTTGCTCCCCTCTTACCTCTCGCAAGCCACGGATTTGTGAGGGAGTTCTGGGTGGGCTCCTGTGCACAGAGCACTTCCCCAGAACGTGTGCTTGTGCTCGCCCCGAGCAGAGGCCGTGTCAGTGGAACAGAGACCCTGGGATCACTCAGTTCAGAGTGCGGAGGTGTGGCATCCGTTGATTTACGCTCGTGGCTCCTTGGGTTCGTGCCTTCAGTGCGGGGTTCGTGAGCGCCCTTCTCACTGAGTGCACTCACAGCAGGGCCCTGACTCTTGAATCCCGATTTGCAGGGGTCTGGAGCCCCGTCACGGTGTGCTCACAGTAAATGGAACTGGGTCGGAGGGAGGTAGGGGGGTTGTTTTGCTTGCTAGGAAACAAATCTAATAGAGCTGCTCATTAAAGGCAGGGAGCCAGAGCGCGTTGAGGGTGGGGCCAGCTGTGTGCTGCAGGTTAACTCAGGCAGAGGACACGGCAACAGCACCCGAGGTTCCCTGAGGAGTGTAAATACACGGGAGGTTCCCTGACGAGTGTAAATACTCCTGCACGGGGCTGCTGCTGCCCTCACACCCTCGCTGGCATCCCGGGACGCAGGACCCGGCAACTTCACCACTCCCCACGAGCCCAGCTCTTGCCTCAGCTGCATCCCCTTCTGGTTCTGAACCGGAGGAGGTGGTGGCTGTGCGTGTGTGAAGCTGCTCTCTCCGTGAGCCACTAACGATGGGCTGTTTGTGCTGCCTTTTTGTTCTGCTGAGGGGGCTGCGTGCAGATCCTCCTGCGCTTGCTTTCTCCATGCTGCACGGCTCCACAAAAGTATAAATGCCTAACTCAGAGGAGATTAAATGAGATTTGGGAGATGCAAGGTCCCCACAAAGAACTGAAGACAAAGCCCCTAATCAGTGTAGTGTGCTCATGGAAGACACTCCGAAGGAATTTAAAGCCATGCAATCCATATTCATGAGGCAGCTTTTTGCAGTCACACGTTTGTCCCTGTTTGCTTCTGCTGAGTGCTGAGGAGCAGCCCCAGGCACAGAACGCACCAGGAGCCACCCCCAGCACAGCCCCCCTGGAAAGAGCCCCTCAATCCAGCACCATTCCCGTGGCTTTGGGGGGACACAGCGGCAGATCCCAGGAGCCTGGGGCAGCTGCCTGTCCCACATCCCTTCTCCTGTTCCACTGAGGGCTGCTCTGCACCCTCAGCACTGATTTGCTCCATCACTGGCTTTTCTCTCCCTCTAAGCTGAGGAAACAGCCCTTGTTTGGGACCTGCCTGCTGTCCCAAGCCCATCATTAGGATGCAAACACAGTTTCTCCATGACTCAGATCCCTCTCTGCTCATGGCCAGGAGAGGGCCAGCTGCGGGCTCACCTGAGGGAGGGACATTGCTGAAACCACCCTGCAGTGGTGACCCAGCCCCATGAACTCTGCAGAGAGAGGCACACGAGCTCCAACTCATCCCGGGGGCAGGAATGTGTTTGCTTGGGGACCTGCTTCCCAGCAAAGGGTCAGACCCAGCTCCAGGGCGATGCCCTTGGCTGCTGCTGGTGCCCTGTCCCTGGGGCCAGGCTGGCACCAATCTCCCCAAATCCTCGTGCTGTGGGCACCCCGTGCCCAGCTCCGAGTGTTTCAGCCACAGCCCTCGCTGCTGGAGACAGGAGCCCCAACGTGAGCACCCAAGCTGCCCACCCCATCACCCTCCTCCCTGTGGGACCCAGGGACCCCGAGCTGCTTCCCAGAGCTGCCTTCCCTCGTGCCCCACTGGCAGGGACAGGGTGGGACAGCCACAGGTCCCATGGCCCAGGGGGAGGCACAGGCACGGAGAACCCTCAGATCACTCCAGCAAAGGGGAGTGGGGTTTGGGAGATTTCTTTTTCTCTACTCACAGATCTGTTCCCAGCACAGCAGCCTCCTGCCCGTGCTGAGCTTTCCCTTCTGTTGCTTAACCCCACTGGTAAGTGCTGGGCTCTGGGAGGTGCCACGCTCTCCCCAAGAGCGTTCTGCTCACAGTAAATGCTGTTTCCAGGGGAAAATCGTCTCAAAAACTGGGATTGAAGAGGGCTGAAGTGGACCCAGTGAACTGTATTGTGCTCTGCCTGAGCAGAAGTTTGCCTCTAGGTGGGTAAGAGATCACGCTGGAAATTAATTTCAGTCCATACATTCACTGGGAGCGAGAGCCAGGAGAGCCAGGCCTCGGAAATTGTGGGGACCTCCATCAAATCCCTTATTCCTGCCAAATGCACAGAGCAGCTTCATTAAGGTAAAAAAAAAGAGACCGTCATATGCAATCAGGATCCCATTATTAGGAGAGAAACCCGTTATTCCAGTGACCCTACATCTTTCAGGAGACACGAAATAATTTCTGCAGACAGATGGGAAAATAGCCTCTAACGAATCACCTTTTGGCAGCAAAGAGCGAAGCCTATCTGGATTTCAGAAATTCTGAAAGTTCTTCCAAAAATGTTTTAGTTGAAGAGAGTTTGAGACTTAGGCATGTCACCCATACTTGCTGTTAAAGCAGCAGGCTGGAATGGAAGGAGAACCTCTCCGAGCTCATCCCAGGGATCCATGGCTCTTTTTGTGGCAGGTGGATTGCAGCCAGAACAGGAAAAGGTCACACCCTGAAAATGCAAACCAATTTTTTTTTTACATTTTCAATGTAAAAGTACAAATTTGCAGTTTAAAATGTGGATTAAAATTTGCACAAGCCACAGTGTGTCCCCCAAAATCTGTGAGATTCTGGAATTTTCCCCTTAGATTCAGCTGGTGTTTGCAGGAAGTCTCTCTGCAGTTATACTTTGGGGTTTGGAGGTGGCATTGTGCTGATCCCACAGAGTTTATGGGGAACAGTGGAAGCTTTGAGTGGCTCTCCTCAGTGCAGAGCCTCAGAAGATCTTTGGGGGAAATGCTGAGAACCAGAACGTTTGTGACTCTTTCCCAGCTCGCTCCCTGCTGTCTGGAACTCAGGAATCAGTAGGGTTTGCTGTCCCCAGTGAGCCAGGCTGGGCTCTCGCTGCGCTGAGGTTCCTCAGGATGTAACTGAGAGCAGGCTTTGGGATCCTGGAGGCAGAATTTACCATTCTGCTGCAAAGCCAGCGTCACAGACCCCTTTTGTTCCTCCCTGAGTGAAGAACCCCGTGTGACAAACCACATCCCTGTCACTTCACTTCCTGAGCCTTCGTCCTACAACATCCCTGGCTCCCTGCTCGCGGGGGAAAAGCCACAGCATTCCACCCTGTGGGTGTAAAAACACCATCTCCAAGGGGTTATTGTTCCATAGCATCCTGTTTCCCACCCCCAGCATGCAGGAATGCAGAATGCAAGGACAGCCTCCTCTTCCTCCCGCCAAGGCCTCGCTCCCTCCCGTGGCAGCTTCTCTCTCCTGGTTGTCGAAAATAATGGCAATAAAGACAGCATAATGTGGAATAAAGATAACACCGAGTGCGGGGAGGGGAAGCACAAGGGAAGATGAGGAAGAGCAGGACCGGTACCTCCGGCTCTGTGCCCAGGTTCGCTCCGTGCCCTCCCTGGGTCCGTCACTGAGGACGCTCCAGAGGCCCCCACGGCTCGGGCAGAGCCCCTCAGTGCTGGGACACGAAGGGAGATCCGTGCCTGGAGCTCGTGCAGCTGCTGATCCGATGTGAGAGGCTGAAATCCCTCAGCCAGAAGCTCCCTCCCTGTCCATGTGGGTGCCATGGGATGGGGGAGCTGACCGGGCGCGTGCTCCAAGTCCCTTAGAATGGGAAATGGGATAGGTGGCTTTTATCTCGTTCGAGCTATTTCTGGCTCCGGTAAATGAAAATAAATTGGTCCTGTCACCTCAGCAGGCACGATTTTCCCTCTCTCTCCCCGTGGGCACTAAGAGCTTTTGACAAGAAAAGTACCTTTTATTTGAGGGAAAGGGGAGGAAGCGAAAATCAGCTTAATGCAGTGCCTCAAAAACTCAGCCAAGCACACAGTTGTGAACGAGGCCCTTCGCCCCTGGCCAGCCCAGAAATAAACCCCCTTGCAGGGGCACTGCCCTGCTCACAAGCCCTGGCTGCAGGAGGCCCGGCAGGCTCGGCGAGGGCAGCTCTCACCTTGGCAGGCAGCGCTCGGTGGGAGCGCACGGGCTGCAGCAGCTCCTCACCGAAGTGCCCCTGCAGCTCCGCGTGTGCCTTGTGCACCTCTGCTGAGCCTGCGGGTTACAGGCTCGGCCTTTCCCTCCGGGCTGTCTTTTCCAGCGGTGGCATTTGATCGGGGCTGATAATTCAGCTTCGTAAGAATCCCCCGGTATCAGCATTAGTTTTGTCAAATCCCTCGTCGGCTGCGTGAGAACAGACAGGCGTCTCGTTGAAACAATAAATCCATTGTGTCAACACAATTAATTCTGTTCCCTGACTAAAACGTTCCGTCGAGGAACAAAAGGCATTAACTTAATGTCTTTATCTGGTTGACAAAAAAGCAAATTAGTTCAGAGCCTTTGATGTCGTCGTGGTTTACGCCAAGGAAAATCCTTCTTGTCGACATCCCCTTTTATCAGCGTTTTGTGGGGAGTCGGGGCACAGGGGCTGTACCAGGGCTCTGCTGGTGACACAGGGACAGCTCCTGCATCTGTTCGTGCCTCCTGAGCCGGGGCTGCTGCAGAGAACTGCTCCTGGTGATGGGCTGGTACCCGGCTGCTCTGCTCCCTGGGCCAGGGACCATCACTTGCCTCTGGGGTTATTTTTGCAGCTCAAAAAGGAGGAGGGGAGGTTCCCTCCCTGCTCCTGCAGCCCCAGCAGGAAGGGCTGGGTTTCTCTTGCCAGTATTTAATGCCATTACGGACCAAACCTCTTCCAAAGTCACTGATGGGCACAAGGGTTTGGGGGCTCCAGGTTTCTCACCAGGCTCAGCTCTCCTTGCGTGGCTCCACGTGCCTTGGGAAAGGCCCTCTCTTCTCACGTGGATGGGGGTGTTTCCTACAGCCAGTGGAAATGAGAGGTTCAAACTCCACGTGATTTCTTTGGGGAATTACCCCAAAGGTTCCACTGCAGCTCTGGGCTGCATGAGCACAGGGAAAGGAAGCTTTGCACTGGGGTGATGCTCTTTCTTTTCCCTTTCCTCCTCAGAAGAGGTGAATTAGGAGTTTTTAAAGCAGTGAATCAGCCAGTCCTGCTTTCCTGGACATGAGGTGCTGCTTTCCCTCAGCTCCTCCTGGCCCTGGGGCAGGGTTTGTGCAGCACCTCCAGCCCCCCTTTGGCCAAATAAAATCAGGGGCTGCTGTGTGCATCCTCTGAGGAGCAGCTCCCCTAGAGCTGCCCCTTTGTGCCAGCAGCACTCCCTGTACCAAAGGGGGTCAGAGGGGTCTTTTTGCTGCATGCAAAGTTTGTCACAGGAAGGATTCAGGCTGAGATTGATCAGATCTGAGGTTTGCCAGATCTGAGCTAAGCCCCTGGTCTGCCAGTGACAACCCCTGCCACGTTTCCTTCCCTTCAGTGCCCATGTGGGCACGGCCACAGCGGCACCTCTCTTCCTCAGTGAGAATAAAGATCTCTGGTGAGGGAGAGAAGGGTTGTCAAGTGCAGAAATCTGATAGCAGAACTGAGAGGTTCATTTCAAAAGGAAAAAGAAAATTAAAAAAAAAAGAAAAGGAATTAAAAAGGTGCTTACAGTAAACATCCAAGGAAAACTCTCCAATTGTCCCTCATCCTGACTCCTCCAGGCTTCTTTCCCAGCCTCCCAGCAGCCAGGTTTTCCTCGATGCACTGAGGGCAGCAGTGCGGCTCCAGGCAATGCAGAGGGAATGATGGTGAATTGTGTGGCCATCAATAGACTCCTGATTAGCAATTTCTCTTCCATTTATGCCTGCAGTGATTAAGAAACATCCAGCTGTTTCTTTCATTTTTTACGAAACCTTTTTTAATCGTTTTTTTTTCCCCCCTCTTCTGCTGGAAAACGATGTGTCTGGGTTGGCCTGAGCTCTGCTGTGGCCACACAAGGAGCCAGAGGGGTTTGTGAGCGCAGCTGTGAGCTGAGTGTCCCCTGTGCCTTCCCTGGGGATCCCTGCAGGATAATTCCTGAGTTGAACTCCCTGCTCGGAGGCTGGGCTGGGCTGAGGGCTGAGCTGCTCAGGCTCTCCCAAGCTCAGTTCCTGGTGGAGAGGTTCTGCCGTCCTCTGGGCTGGTGGCAGCTTTAATTCCAGAGCCAAGGCATTCTCATTTATCGAGAAGCTGCTGCCCCTCGAAATATATTGGCTATGGCAAGGTTTGAGTGGTTGTCTCAACACTCCCATGGTACCAAGTCCTCTTCTAACACCCCATTCTCACTGCCAGCCAGTCAGCCGTGACATTTTTCCTGGCCAGAGTTTGTGTGCATGGCTTACAAAATTCCAGCCTCCACATGGCTGCTGATACAGAACTTTTTTTCACTTATTTATACTTTTTTAGCAAAAAAGAA
Source organism: Oreocharis arfaki (assembly GCA_013398015.1). Classification (NCBI taxonomy): domain Eukaryota; kingdom Metazoa; phylum Chordata; class Aves; order Passeriformes; family Paramythiidae; genus Oreocharis; species Oreocharis arfaki. The sequence continues at coordinate 8,810 of VZRR01002635.1, forward strand.
GAAATTTGTGCTCATTGGCTCTAAATGACATCATTCTCTTTCAATAATTAGTATTCTATCCTCTATTTGTTATTATTTCTCACTTCTCGTGCTGATTAGTCCATATTTTTAGTATCTTTTTCCTCCAGTTTCCAAGACATGTAGTGAGACTTTTTTAGCCTCTTCTTTATATTCTGCTTTCTGCAAAGTGTCCTTGTGGTCCGTAAATTCTGCGTTCCAGATGTCCAACCTCACCGATCCGTCTTCCTCTCCCGGGCTTTGTTCACTGGAGCACATCAGAGTTAGTTTATCACAAGTTAAAAGTTTCAGTCCTTTTCCCCAGCTGTGTGTTCCCACAAAAGTAGCTGACGACAGCCTTGCTGAAAGCAATCTGAGAATAACACACAATTTATAATTTATATACATGTTGGTTATGATTAATTAAAACGATGGTTTTAAAAGGTAATTAAAACCATGAGCTGCAACTGTTGAAAAGCTCTCTCGTTTCCATCGCGCTCAGACCTCCCCTGCTGTGCCAGCCCAGGACTGCAGAGGTGGCCCAGGAGCTGCCAGCAGATCCCACCCTGGATTCTCCTCCTCTGTTCCCGAGCATCCGCAGCTCACAGAGCCAGGGTGCCACCCGGAGCACCGACGTGGAACCGCCTCTGCCGGAGCAGAGCGGGAATTCCAAAGGGTGCAGAGCTGCTGGGCACAGCCAGTCCCTTCAATAGGGAATTGCAGGACACAAACACAATCCAGGCCTCGCTTTGTCTGTGTCCCTGGGGGCTGAGCTGCCCTGACCCAAACACAGCTGACCTGCAGCTGGTCCCTCCATGTCCACTGGCTTTTCTTCCCCTAAAAAGGGGAAGTTAACCCCAGGATTGGGATACACGAATTAGTAGCAGTGAAATCAGGAATTTCCCTAAGTGCCAAGCCAGACAAAATGCCCTGCCATGCTGCAGAAAAGGTGCATTTGTTGGAATGTACCTCACACAAACTACATCTCTGTTTGTCTTTAAAGAAGGAAATGAAGCTGTTTGCCCTCTGCATTGAAGGGACCTGCGCATCCCAGTCCCACACAGGTGAGCAGCTTCTCATTTCAGCAGCGTAGATTTATTTGTGCTCCCTGTGAAGTCTGAGTGGGAGGAACTTTCCCCAGCCATGAGCAGGCAAATTGAGCTGCCAGTGCCCTTCGATTTTGATTTACTCCTGTTCAAATCGAGGCTGTCAGGGACACACTGAACATTCTGCCTTTCCTGGTGTTCCCCAGCTCCCGTCTCCATGGTCTGACAGCAGTTTTCACAGTAACTGATGCAAAACCTCCTCATCCCCTTAAATCCGTTGCAGCTTCTGGAAGGGCTCTTCTGCTGTCACCAAAACAACAGAGCCACCAGCAAAAATGTTTGTGGTGGGTTTTATCACCCTGTGCTTGAGCACAGGGGTGGGTACCTGCACCTCTCAGCATTTCTGTGTGCCGTGCCAACAGTCCCTCCAGGCCCAAATTCAGCTGAATGTCACTGTCTCAGCTAAGTGACAAAGGGATGCTGTCCCCTTGCATCGGCGGTGTTCAGGAACACACACGATGTCCCAGGGATGTTCGATCAATAACCCGCAGGCAGGGCTGGCTCTGGCTGCTTGGACAGTGATGGAGGAGTCCTAGGAAGAAAATGCTCCATCAAAACCAGACACTGCAGGTGAGTGATGCATCCCTCGGCTTGGTGGGACTGCTGTTGTCACCTCCAAACAACCCCAGTTCCTTATGAGACAGAGAAAAGCCCTTTCCCTCCTGAAAAGCGACATAATTAAATACGGGGACAGCCCTTCCTCATCTCTTCCTGATTTCCTTGCCTTCAGGACCAGAGGGCAGGAATCCAAGATGAAGTTTAATCGATGTGCTGTGCTTCCTCAAAGACGTCTGTTCCACAGCCCAGGTGTAACTGCAGTTATCGGTAGCGGGAGGATGTCTGGCAGCCTCAAGCTATCCAGCCTAAATATCCTAAACAAAACAGCCCTAACTCCCCCAGAACGGAATAAAACTGCTCTATGGTGCTTCCTTTTCATTCCTCTCCACTCCCCAACCACATTTTCTCTCTGCCCATGCTCCCACCCCAATCCTAAGTCACCACGCTGATGTTCCTGACCTTCCCCTGCTCCTGCCCCAACACAGCAGCGTCTTTCTGGGCCACCTACAGAAGTGATGCCAATAATTATCTCCCTGCACTGCCTGGAAATCCGGTCCTGAGCTGCCTGGGGAAGTGCAGAGAGCTGAGCCCACAGCTCCAACTCATCTGTACCACGCTGGGGGGAATCTTCCCACACTCAGCTATTGCTTTCAAAAATTTTTTTTACAACTTTTATCCCCACACTCTCTGTTTTATTTTACCTTGAACAACAGCTCTTTCTCTGCTTTTTACACAGGAGACAGGCAAAGAAGGGTCATTCAAAAAGCTCTTCATTACCAGCTGCTCATTTTCTCATGTTTCGTGAGGGTTAGAGGGGGCAGAGGATTGGATTTTCTTATCTTTTCAAGTAACTTTTTTAAAATCTCCTTTTCCCGGAGTATTCCAGTGTATAATTCAACTAATAGTCTGGTATTGCAGTGACCTCGAGGAAAGCTGATGCTCTCCCTCTGCATGAGTCTTTTAATTTCTTATTGGAGATCTGAAGGGCTTTTTTAGTGCTCTCCTAAGACCTGTGGCAGGAGATGGAGCAGATTCGCTTTTAAGAGCGTTCCTACCCAAGCTTTGTTCCACACCCCCCTGCCTCCTCCAGCACTGAGATCACTCCCAGCGTCACCACACCGAGACAACCACAACGTTACTCGGCTCTCTAATACCCCTTGAGGAGTTAATTAAAGGGGTTTAATCTCTGCTGAGATGAAGTGGAGCCGAATCCATCCCTGGAAATTACTTTCCCTGATGGAATGACGCACAAGCCCACGGGCGGGTGGGATGGGATGGGATGG
>VZRR01002635.1:11812-129959 GCA_013398015.1 Oreocharis arfaki
GGGATGGGATGGGATGGGATGGGAGGGGATGGGATGGCACGGCATGGCACGGCATGGCACGGCATGGCACGGCATGGCACGGCATGGGTCTGCAGCTCCAGCAAAGCGAGGGATGCTGCTGCCGACTGCCTGGGAGTCGTTTGCTGTTTATGGGTTTCGCTGAGAGCAGAAAGCCCTCGGATTTCCGAAGAGCCGGGCGGGATTTGCGGGGGAAGGGGGACGCCCGCCGGCCGCGGCTGGAACGGAGCGGGAGCAGCGGGACGCGGCAGCGGAGCGAGAGCATCGGCACCGAGCGGGAGCATCGGGACCCAGCGGGAGCGGCCACTCCGGCCACGGGAGCGGTCACTGCACTCACGGGCACGGCACGGACCGTGCCAGCCCGGCAGGACCCACCGGGAACACCCGGGAATGGAGGGAGAGCCGCACCGCGGGGTGCTGTGCTGCGGGTGTCACCTCTGATGAGCGAGGAGAAGCCTTCGGCACGTCTGGGGAAAGCGAACAGGGCTGCCTGACCCTAATCCTTACACTAAGCCTGACACTGACCCTCATCTCTTTCCTATAGGTGAGACTGCAATGCAACCCCGTGCAGCCAAAGCAGCCTCAAGGCTCACGGAGCTCCCACGGAGGAAACCTAAGGAGCAAGGATTCATGCTGGACCAACCCAGAAGGCAACAGGCTTTTCTCCAGGATCTGAAGGAAAAGCTGCTGGAACCACGGCTGGGCAGCTGGATTTAACATGCAGCACCCGAGGCTCCTGGGGCCCTGGGAAGAGCTGATCCAGAACAGCCTGGGTCCTTCTCTGGGGTTCCCTCCGTCTCCCCAACCCTGTGGCCACGGGCAGAATGCTCTCTCCCTGCCACACTCCGAGCACGCCAGGCGTTGATTCAGAGCCTGCCCTCCATCCATGGACAGCCCGAACACATACTTAATATTCTATTCACACCTCTCTGCAGCTTTATGAATCCGAGTTTCTGCCTTTGATCTGTTTCCTGCAACATTAATTAATTTCAAGCCCTCTTTATTTTTCAACATGCTACTTCCAATTGTTTCCTTGAGTTACCTGTTTTGTTTCAAACAGTATTTTCCCCAGGAGCAGCTGATCACTGGGCTGCCGGGCCAAGGGGTGGCTGCAGAGGGTCATCAGCTAATTGCACCCTGTGAGCTGGGGATCTGGCACAGCTCCCTGGCACACAAACAAGGTACTGGTGCTCACCTCTCCAAACTGCACAGGGAATTGCAGGAGGAAGTTTCCCTGTGTCCTCCTCTGTTTCTGGCTGGTGGCAGCACAGAGCTTTGAAGCCACAGCATTTCAGCTGTGGAGCTGGCAAACACGTGTCCCTTGTCACCGCTCACCTGCTGCTTTCTGCTTGAGGCCCTCGCTCTCCGTCTTCATGTCACCATTTCCCCAGCTTCCTGAGGAGTTTGGATTAGCCTGCTAGCCTTACAAACCGAAAATAATCCTGTCTTAAACAGCAAACATTACATTGCCGCAAGGGATGCTGTAGGAGGTGCTGCACACACCCCGCCCCATGTTAATGCCATTTTTGTCATCCTCCAGAGCACCGCCCCAGCTCCATCTGTGGGGTGCCCGTGCTCTCCCGCTGCTGTCCCGGCACCGGGGCTGTGCCAGGCTCTTCCTGCAGCTCTGGCCACAGTCCCCTGTGTCCCCATAAAGCAGCTCCCTCGTGTCCAGCAGCCCCTTTTGGGGACAGCCTGGCAGCACTCACCTGCCTGTCCCTCCGCAGCCCCAGCGCCCCTCGGGAGCAGCGTGGGAGTCAGGCAAGCACAAACACCGACCCACAGCACACTCCCGGAGTCTGGGCTAAACCCAGCAGCCCAAAGGGAGAGGGACTGGGCAAAGAACCGGCCACGGAGAGACTGGGGAGCTCTTCCAAGGCAACTGGAATTCTTCTGGAATTTGCTGCTTTTCTCTCGCTTTTTAAAGCATGCACTGAAGGTTCCTTGTGGCCAGCCTGCAAAAGCAGCAGGGATGGCTGGTGATGGATGCCATAAGGGAAATGGGAATTCTCCCCTCACCGAAACACGAGCAGAGCCTTACCTGAGGGCTCCTTCCCGAGCAACACCAGCTGGGAATGCGGGACCTTCATCTGGGATCACCCTTCCCACCTCAGAGCCCTCCTGTGCCAGGCTCCACCTGACAAGCGGCCTGCACACACCACTCTCTGCAGTTATGGTTTTGTTGGGTTTTTTTTCCAGTATTTTATTTCTGACAGGCATTTACAACGTTCCATTCATAGAACTAAAAACATAAAAATAGACCTTCTTTCAGCTTATAAAAGAAATATATAAGAACCTTTGACATAGACATGTCATGACATTATGTACAAGAGCCACGGTACCTTCCCAGTACCAGCCTTCCAGTATTTGAGTGCTGGCTGCATCCTCTGGGAGCAGCCCAGGACAGCCAAACCCTCCAGCACGTGGGACACGACCGACAGGTGATGATACAAAAACAACCATGTGATCATACAAAGGGGGTAGAAACTCTTCTAAAGCTCTTACGAAAAGAAACCAGGAGATAGCAAAAGGTTACTAGAGAAAGCTTTCATAAGTCAAGTATAGTGCACCAGAAACCAGGAGAGGGAGGGGGCGAGGGGACACACAGACAGTGATGGATGTTTGGGGGGGAATAATTTTTTGTTATGTTTTAAAATATAGTCAGAGTGGATTTTATAAAATATAATCCTAAGGCTATTATAAAATTTCAGGTTCTCAGAGTACCTACTGATGTGTCAAACATCAACAGATACCAACAAAACAGAACAAAATTTCATATAATCTTCCTTTTTTTTTTTTTTTCTTTCCTATAGGTGAGACTGCAATGGGAAAAGCTATATAAATCCTAAAAAAAAAAAAAAAAAAGTGCTATTTTGTGTTTCGTATTTGGAAGTCTACTTAAAAACCACGAGATTTTAGTCACGTTTTACCCTGTTTTAGATGTTTAAATAAAAAATTTAAAATGTTAAAGAGGCTTACTTCTGTAGAACCTTTTTTTTTTCCATCCTCTATTGCAGTGGAAAAGCTTCTATAAAGGAATTAAAACACACTAGTTTCACCCACGGTAGGAGAGTGGGTGAGGTCAGTTTTTTGGCCATGAATTCCCTGTCCCCTAAGCCCAAACTCTGCCAGAGAGAGTGGAGCAAAGGGATCTGTGGCTCCAGCAAGGGCACACCACGGATCCCTTTGCTCCACTGCAATTCAGACATGTCATTTTAATTATTATTCTTTTTATTAGCTAACTAAACTCCAGTCTCAAACATATACAATAAACCTTTTCCTGAAGACAGTTATACCTAAATAAGAGTTTCCAGTCCATATTTTAATATAAAACCACCATTCCTAACCCTCTGCAAAAAGCTAGCCTCGTATCCTAGACGTGGAGCTACCCTAAATCTCTTACCCCTTTGTGCCCCTGCATCTCAGGTAAAATACAAAAAAATATTTCTTCAAGTGTTAAATTTGGATCTCTTTTAAGAGAGTTTGGCATCTTTACAAGAGTATGTAAAACTAGAGCTTCCGACATTGACATTAAATTAGACCAGCCACAGACCAGAGAGGACCGAACACAACATAAATCCCAAAACTTTCCTCACACATTCCTAAAATACATGTATATTCTCTTACATTTAGAGAGGGAAAGGGAGTCAGAATACTGCGACTGTACAGGTTAAAAAGGCAGTTTCCTCGCGAAGGAGATGAGCCTACGACCGACGGCTTTCACGGCCACCAACCCCTCTGTCCTCGTGCTCCTGCTGGAGCCGAGTCGCTGCAGGGAGCTTAAGACACCCAGAGTAATTTGTTTTCCAGTGATTACGTTCTCCCCATACTCAATTTCAGCCCCTGATCGTTTTAGAATAAATAAAATAATGTGAAAGCCCTTGGTTAGCGTAAGACAGGACCTCAAGCTCGTTTCGTTCCCGGTTTTTGAGCGTTTGACGGTTGCCCTAAGTGTGGCCGCATGGCTTCGGACCGACTGAGCTGCCGCAATGGTGTGTGCAAGTGTGCAATCCACGGGGTCACGGGGAGGGACGGAGGGGGACGGGGACACCCACGGGGGCGGGGGCCGGCTCAGAGCTCGGTGTTGAGCTTCCTGCCGGGCACGAAGTCCTCCNCTCGGGCCGCCGGCCGCCCGCCAGGGACGTGGCCTGCAGCCGCTCCCGCAGCTCCCGCTGCGCCCCGCGCGCCGCCTCGCAGAAGTCGTCGTCGTCGCTCAGGATGTCGGTCTCCTTGATGTCCTCCTGCTCCTCGTACTGCGCCAGGTCGAACTGCTCCTCGACCCAGCGGTCAGTGTCCCCTCCCTGCGCGGGCTGCGCGGGCTCTTTCTCGAGAGTGCTGCTGTGGACGGCCTCTGAGTCAATGGTAAACCTGTTTCGGGCCAGCCGCCGCCTCCTCCTCCCCAGAGACTTGCTCGGGGCTGACACTGCACACACAAAGATAAAACCCCACAGGCGTTTTACACACGGCACAACTCTGGGCACAAGCTAAGTCCTGCACGTGGCAGCGCCAGGCACCGAGCGGGCAGGGCCCACGCGCGGCCCGCCCGCTGCCAGCCTCCCCGCGGCCCCGGCTCCTCGGCACGAGGCCTCTGCGGCCGCAAAGGAGCTTCTGCTGCTCAGATCCACCGTGGGGATAATGGCCCTCAACTGCTGCTCCTCCTGAGAGCCGGGCAGCCAGCCAGCGCCGAGGGCATCTGCTCAGCTCAGCTCCTGACTCGCAGCCCCTGCTGCCAGCACACCGCAAAATCCGACACCTTCGCACCTCGGAGAGGGAAAATTTGTCTGGGCTGGAGCAACACTACAGCTTTCCCAGTGGCCACCTCAGTGCTGAAGATGCTGCGTTATTTATGGGGAATTAAGTGCCCTGTCCAGGCGCTGCTACTCCCTTCCTCACTTCCTCCCTACTGGGTGAGGGAAAAAACAACCCCCAAAACCCAAAAAACTATCAGCAGTTCCTTCCTCAGCAGCTACTCAGCAACTGGCCCAGTTAGCAAACTGCCATCTTCTGTGTCAAAACATCTTCCCAAGAGGCTCCTGAGACCAAGCAGGGGCAAATCCTGCTGCTGGAGGCCCTGCAGGCACCACGGTGCTTCAGGGGCACACAGGGAGCTCTGAGGTTGCAGTTTGGCCCCTTGCACTGAACTGCACCTCAGCACCTGCAGGATGAATTCATCCAGCTCTGCCTTGGGGTTGGGGTCACATTTTCATGTCCCTGAGCCGCACAAGGTGCATTAAGTATGACAGCTCAGCAGCTGCACATTTTGTCTGTGGGGGAGAGGTCTGGACTCCAAGGTGGGATTTTAGTCCCTGCAGAATTCATCACACAAGTGAGCCAAACTGAAAGGAGGCCTGGCCTCTCCAGCAGGCTGGCCCCAGAGGCCGATGGAAGCAGCGCTGTGGGGTTTGGCCCTCCTTGGACTGCCCCTCCTCACGCTGTGAGGCAGAGGGCCAGCAGCACCCCGAGTGAGAAGCTGGCCTCAGCTGGTGCCTGCCCTGCTCAGAGGAGGAGCAGAAAGCCTGGTTGTCTGCAGTGCTGGATCTAACGAGCAGAACAAGAAATAAACAACAGACCAGAACAAAACACGTGGCGCTGCTGTGTACTTTGCAGTTGGAAGCAAATGTTTCTTCCCTCCATCATCTAGAGTTCTGAAAATGAAAACCTGCTTTTTCCCTGGGATTTTCTCACTGCTTTTGCCTGAAGTCAAATGAAAAGGAAAATCCATGGTTTAGGACAGGCCATTACAAAAATGAGGGTATCAAGTGCACGCTTCTCCAAATGTGGGAAGGAGGAGCACGTGCCCTTCAGCAACTGAGCTGAAAAGGCTCAGGTGGAGGACTCCCACAGCTGCCCCTTCAAACCAAGCTCAGGGGAGCTGTTTTTCCTCATGCATTTTAGTTCAAAAGTGCTTGGGTTACCTCAAAATTCTGTACATGCTTTTAAGAAAAGAGCTCCTGCTCTGTTCAGCTGAACCCAGTTCAGACTAAAGTGCACAGCCAATCGGTACTGCCAGGAATCCATTTCCCTTCCATGCCAGAAGCACCGCTCTGAAGCTGAGCCTCGAGTGCAAAGCAAGGTAAATAGAGGCAATTTAAGGCTCTCAAGGAAGTGAAGCATGGAAAACCAGCAGTTTTTACATACACAGGAGAGAGTGCTAATCCTAATATACAAGTGACAGACACCACCACATGTCCTACAACGGTGCTGGGGTTACTGGGATCTTGAAAGTCTGTAGCCCTACAGTACCTGCCCTGTTCATGGCTGGCCTTGCACCTTTTAGAGCACACAATCTTTTTCCACCAAAAGGAACATATTGCTGGGATGAGGGCAAACTTTCGGTTTTAAGGAGCTGTCTTCTGTGTTTGTCCCGCAGGATGGAGTGCACTGCCTTCAGAAAGTCCTTCCTGTGTTCTGGAGAGCTGAAAAAGAGGTGGGAATACCAAAGGCAGAGTTACCTCCTGGGAACTGCTAAAGGCTCGCTGTAAATGAGGTAAATAATGGCCAGTTCTGTGACTTAAAACAGTGCAAATCGACTGGCAGGCACTTCCCTAGAGAAGACTCCTCTGAACTCAGTATTTTCAAAGCAAAGCTCAATCCATGGTCACTGGGGTGGGCATCCAAGGAAACCAATACCCAGCTCATTAATAAAGCATTCAGCCTTTCAGCCCTCTCGAGGTTTCCTTTCCCTGCAGTGCCACCCACACCTGGCTGTGTCCAATACACCTCCAGTGACCCACGGTGGCTCACTCAATCTGTCCCTGCAAACACACCCCAAGCACAGCTCCTGCAGCTCTTCCTGGAAGGAGGAATTAGCTTGGCATTTCCTGACAGCTCAAGGCATGAAATCCCGGGATGGTTGGGGTTGGAAGGGACCTCTGGAGATCACAGCTTGTGTTCCAAGTTCTCACCTGAACTCTAAAAACACACTGGGGCACCCACCACCCCAGCAATGGCTGTTTGTTTAAGGAAAGGCAGTGTCCCAAGAGCAGAGGGTTGGGACCTGGTGCCATGAAAGGAACCAGCTGAACACAACACCTGCCATAAAGATCCAGTGCTGCAGTTCAACTGGAAAATTGCAATAAGGCTTTTCCCACAAAGGTGCAGAGCTGATCAAGTCCTGTGCCTTTATTTTCAGAGATTGTACAAAATTCTACCTTTCCAAAAGTAAGGCTTTAACACCCTCTCCCCACTCTCCCTACTGGCTGTTCCCAGATTGCCTCAAAGCCAAGGCACGGGCAAGCAGGGATGCAGAGACACAGCTGCCATGGAAAACAGGGACACCCACTTACCTGCAGCAGAGGTGAAATGTCCTTTCTGGCCTGCCCTCAGACTCAGATTTGACATGGACAATCTCACACACAGAATTGGTCTCTGCATCTAAAGGGAAAACCAAGCAGAACTTGATGTCTACCTTCACATTTACTCCACGATCAGCGAAGGCCCCCAGCCCACACACTCAAACCCTGCCAGATTCCTGCCTGGGAACATTACCTGCACTGGCCAGGGCCCGCACCTGCAGCGCTTCCAAAGGGATCATGTGGCGAAACCGGAACGGATCCCAGTCTTCATAAATTGAGGCTCTATGTGATCCTCCCTGGAAGGATTTCAAACACTGTCAGGAAACGAGACACCCTGGGGCAGGCAGACAGCGAGTCCTGTGCTCTGTGCTCAGGGCTCCCAGCTACAGACCTGCTGCAATCCTCATCTTCTCACCCCAGCACCTCCCTGAGGGGCCCCTCTGTGGAGACCTTGCTGAAATCTGGACTAAAGCAGCTCTAAGGCCCTTCAGGTCTTAGCAACGCCCTCCAAAGTCACCCAGCCCAGCCCTGGGTGCACACACACTTGGGAACACATCGGAGTTTTGCTTTTCACTCGGAAGTCACCCTGTGCCAGCCGCCTTTCCCCACGCAGGCACCTCAAATCCCTCTCTGGTTTATGCCACAGGAAGGGATCACAAGTTTCCCTGTGTCACTATAAATTGTGCCCCTCCGCTGTAGCACGGCCAAGCTCAGCTTTAACTTGGAATCCCAAACTCCAGAGGGATCCCTGAGCCACTCCTGATGCAGCTGAGAGCAGCCAGCACTTGCCTGGTGGCACACAGCACCCAGGGCACTGTGCGAGGTGACAGACATTAATGAGCTCTCAGACACTCACACACACTGACCGAAGAATCAAAGCCAAGAGACACATTCACAGTGACATCTTCATCCCTGACAATCCACCCCACAGCAGGGAATGGATGGGGCAGGCATGGCAAAGGATAAGGAATGCTTGCTGTGCCCAGCCAGCTCCTCAGACACCAGGGACCACACGTGCCAGAGCACATTCCAGCTCTACTTTGTGGAAAGCAAAACTCCATCACAGCCCCAGAAATGCCCACGGCATCACCCAAACAGTCTCTGCAAACTTACCAGTTTCTTCTTCTGTTTGGAACCATCCTTGTACACAAGGACCACGGCAGTTTTGAACACTGGAGGAGAAATTAGAGACAAAAGCCATGGAGTCACAGAATCCCAGAATCCCGGGATGGTTGGGGTTGGAAGGGACCTCTGGAGATCACCCAGTCCCACCCCCCTGCCAAGGCAGGGTCAGCTGGAGCAAGTGACACAGGAATTCAGATTTTTGGGATGTCTCCAGAGATGGAGACTCCAGGCCCTCCCTGGGCAGCTGTTCCAGGGCTCTGCCCCCCTCTTGGACCAAAGTTCTTCCTCAGGTTGAGGTGGAATTTTTTGTGTTTCAGTTCATGGCCATTGCTCCCCATCCTGTCACTGGCACCACTGAGCAGGGTCTGGCACCATCCTCTGACAGCCCTTGGGGACATGTGGGTGGATCGATGGGATCTCTGTGTGGATCGATGGGATCTCTGTGTGGATCAATGGGATATCTGTGTGGATCTATGGGATCTCTGTGTGGATCGATGGGATCTCTGTGTGGATCGATGGGATCTCTGTGGGGATCGATGGGATCTCTGTGGGGATCGATGGGATATCTGTGTGGATCAATGGGATATCTGTGTGGATCAATGGGATATCTGTGTGGATCAATGGGATATCTGTGTGGATCAATGGGATATCTGTGTGGATCGATGGGATCTCTGTGTGGATTCACAGGATATCTGTGTGGATCAATGGGATCTCTGGGTGGATCAATGGGATCTCTGGGTGGATCAATGGGATCTCCTCTCAGCCTCCCCTTCTCCAGAGTGACCAGGCCTAGCTCTCGCAGCCTCTCCTCAAGAGAGCCCATAAGGCTTGGAATGGGTCTCCTCCATTCCCAAGCACACAAACCTTTCCCCTGAGCCAGGAAAGGCTCAGAGCCAGGGAAGGAGGGCTGGAAGAGCTGCCAGAGAGCAGAACTGAGCACTGCAGCAAAGAGACAAACCCATGCTTAAGTTCCAGCCAACCCTGGGGAAGGCGATGCTCAGTTACTTCCAACACCTGCTAAGGCACAGCTGACAGGCTTTCAGGCATGTGAAATAAAAGTCCTGGGATACAAACCAAATGCTGCCAGCTCAGGTTCCTTCTTCCACTTGCCCAGGGAAGCAGGAGGGTTCAGCCATATCACTGTGTTATGCAAGAGCAAGTCCCCCATGGAAAGGTCGGCGACCTGCCAACACCAACACATGCACAAAGGCCAGGGTTTTTATCAGCTCAAGAAATCTGACATGAGTTTTCAGCTCAAGAACACTTGCCTGAAGTCTAGTCCTGAACAAAATTTCCCCCCCAGCAAACTTCTGGAGTATTTCATCAGCTGACTGCAAACATGTGCAAATAGACCAGGACCTTTAGCAAGGGTGCATGTAAACCCTTAATTAATGAGCATAAATTACACTAAGTTAAACTCAGAGTCCAGTTCTTGAAAGTCAGGGCCAAAACCAGATGTTTTCTTTGATTTCTCTTCCCCTTTGTCCATTTTTCTCCCTACCTGTTTCTTTGTATTTTGTTTGGACACTGAAGCACATACTCGGTTTGGGGTAAAGTTTAGAGACTGCCTCAGCTGCCCTGGTCAAAGCCCTCCCTCCCCACAGCTGCTGTGGCTCTTGACCTTGCCCAAAGGCTGCTCTGTGGGCACATTGCTGGGAATACACTAATACAGGAGTTCCCAACTGCTGGGGGATGCAGCAACCAGACCTTTCTCCTTATGGTCCCCCCGAGTGACAAACTGAGGGCCATCCCCAGGCCAGGGGATGTTATCCCATCCCTCCACCCTCCCCTCAGTGAAGTCTGCCTTGAATTCAATTCAGGTCTTGAGCTGAGCTGGGATTTATCTGTTTGCACCAGGATCTACTCCAATGGCACAGCAGGAAAGGGAAATACTGGATCCAGTTTAACAGGCACCACAATAACTTTTCCTTTTCCTCTCTGAATCCGATTGTCTGTTACCTCTTTTTTCTCTCCTGTTTGTTCTGCTATCAGTTGGTCAAACACTGCCCCATACTCTTCATGGATTTTCTGCATTTCATTAATGTGGCTGGCAACTTTGTTCATTGTTTTGATGGCCACTGGAAGAGAGACAGACAGGGGGTGAGCAAAGGGAATTTCAATCCCCCGAGAGGAAGGGAGGGGAGGAGGGCTCCAGAGCAGAGGTGAACCAGAGAAAAGTGGGGTTAACTCCTTACCATCAAGGTGATAATGTTCTTCACTGTCCACATCAGTGAGAGCAAAGAGCTCCTTGAGCAGGAGGGGGTATTTGAGTATCCTCTGGATGGGTTTGATGAGGTAAGACTCCAGGGTGGAGGAGTGCTGCCGGCGCGGGTTCTGGGCATCCAGGAACGCCTTGAAAGCAGTGTCTGTCTTGGCTGCAAGATTCAAACGAAGCCATTGGATCAATCAAAAATTGTAACTGCTGCCCTGAGAAAGCGACTTTTCCAGCTTTAAATTGGTTTATCCAGAGACATTTTGCAAGGAAGTGCACATTTATTGGGCCCGCAGAATGAGATTTACGCCCTCCAGGATTTGAGTCACTGACACTCTCCCCGGATGTGCTATTTAGGATTTCACAGCAGGCATCCACCTCCAGCATGGGCAATTTTTAATTTCACTATCCATGACAGAATTTCCTGAGTGGGAAGGGCCCCACAAGGGCCATCCAGTCCAGCCCTGCCCTGCACAGACCCCCCAACAATCCCACCCTGGGCATCCCTGGCAGCGCTGTCCAAACGCTCCTGGAGCTCTGTGGGGCTGTGCCCATTCTCTGGGGAGCCTGGGCAGTGCCCAGCACCCTCTGGGGGCAGAACCTTTCCCTGATATCCAACATAAATCCTTCCAGACCCAGCTCCAGCTGTTCCCTGGGTCCTGTCCCTGTCCCAGGGAGCAAAGATCAGAGCTGCTCCTCAGGAGGAGCTGCAGACAGCAAAAACTACTTCTGGCCTGGCCAGAAGTTTGTGCTGCTCTATTTTAGAGCAGCACAAACTGTTTTAATCATCTGTTCCCTTTCAGCAAAGGCCCAAATTCAACATTTGTGAGAAGTCACTGCTTGTAAGCCCAGGTGCACCCACAATATTGGCAGGTCTGGTTCTTGTTACCTCAGTAAACCTTAAAATGCAGCACTGAGTCACAACAACCACCAGGAGCCAGTGAGAGGCAGGAGCAGTAAACTGAGGCTAATGCACCAGATTTTGGGAGCACAGGCAGACTGGACACCTGATTGCCATCATCTTTTCCACCTGACTGCAACTGAATTTATAAAATTGCCATTTTCTCTGTTGCTCCCTCCACTGGAGCATAAGGAGGGAACCAGGGAGGAGGTGGTATTTATAGACATACAAATTATTCAGTGCAGGAGCAATTCCACACAACTGCTTTTATTAGAGTCTTGTCCCCTGCTGGGGCTGGGGGATTTTTTGCAGACAGTCACCTGATTTCAGTAAAGCAACTTGAGTTTCAAATCCAAAAGCCACCTGCACCTCAGCTGAGAACACCAAGTGACACCTGAAATACATTCCCAGGCTTTTGAAGAGATTTATTTCTGGAATGGAATTTTAAGTTCTGTTTGTGCCATAATTCAAGCACAACCCTTTCTCATTTCTAAGTACATTCAGCAATGGAAAAGAAAAGCAAAATAACCATATCTACCTAATCTACAGCTCTAACATTAGGGTCCAATAAAATAGCGCCAAAAGACAGCACGAATGTGACTAGCAACAAATCATTTATTTATGTATTCCACAGAGCTGCCAAGTATTCTTTGCAGCACAGGGAATAAAAATTTACAAGCAGAAATGAAAAAAGAAAAAGTGTACAGAAAAAACCATACCACAAAACCCCCCCAAACCAACCAAGAAACAAAAATCCCCCAAATTTTTGACTGTCAGACATCCAGATGTTCTTTGAAAAGAAAGAGTCCCTCCCTCAATGGCATTGCTGCTACACCTGGAACCATTTGTTTCTTTAATGTCTTGGCCAAAAAGGAATTGCATGAGGCACTGGTAACTCCAGGAGATTAACACTTCCACAGGGAAAAAAACCATCCCTGTGAGGCAGGCTGGCCCAGGAGCCAGACCACAGCTCTTTCAGCAGCAACTCAGCAAGCTCTGCTAGGAATTCCAACCTGGAAACTTCTCAGGCAAATTGGGATGAAGGCAAGAGGAAGGAGAGAGGGCAATGAGAGCTAAAATACTTTGACAGCTTCCATAAAACATTCTCTCTGTCTGATCCTCTCCTAGTGGCTGCCAGTGCTCCACATTGGCCAGGGCTTCCATGGCATTGCCAGCAGCATGGATTCCTGGCACAAACTCCAGGAGGATCCAGAGGTCACTACAGAGCCACCACTCCTGGTGCCAGAGCACACCGTGAGCCACCGGCACAGAGCACAGAGCCACGATGTGATTCCCACTCAGGGAATCTTCCCACGTGACTGAACACAGACCAAAAGTGGCAAGGGAGAACAAACAAAGTGAGGGGAGGGAAAAACTGCAAGCAGGGCGAGCCACCTCTTGCAGTGAGCAGCTCAGGTGCCACCACAGGGTGGTCCCACAACGCGCACGGCACAGAGCGCTCCAGGAGCCTCTGCAGACTCAACTCCCAACTCCAAGGGCTCCTGGAGAGCAGCCAGGCAAGTGTGAGCCCCCAGTCCTGCCCTGAGAGGTTTGGGGTGCAGTGGCCACAACCAATGTGTGGCTGAGACAGCTCTGAAAGGGGCTCTTACCTTTCACCAGGACTTTGGGGACTTTCGTGTGGCTGGCACAGAAGGCACTGTACAGCTTGAACCGGTCAGCGTAGTACAGGAAGGATCCACCCAGGGAGAACAACACTTTCTGGGATTAAAGGGGAAAAAAAAGCGTTAGTAAAAAGGCATTTAGTTACTTTGCATTCAGCCAGGTCACCTGAAGCTCCCACCCAGCTTTTGGAGGGCAGGACAATGCAGTTTCAGTGTGTTTGCACACCAGGACATCACCGCTGGAGTGAGCCCAGAGGAGGCACCAGGAGGATCAGAGGGATGCAGCAGCTCTGCTGGGAGGAAAGGATGGGAGAGCTGGGGTTGTTCAGCCTGGAAAAGAGAAGCTTTGGGGTGACCTCATGGTGGCCTTCCGGGACCTGAAGAGAGCCTGCCAGGAAGATGGACAGAGACTCTTTACAAGGGGCTGGAGTGCCAAGACAAGGGGAATGGCTTCAAACTAAAAGAAGAGGAGATTTAGATGGGATACTGGGAAGGAATTGTTCCCTGTGAGGGTGGGGAGGCCCTGGCACAGGGTGTCCAGAGAAGCTGTGGCTGCCCCTGGATCCCTGGCAGTGTCCAAGGCCAGGTTGGATGGAGCTTGGAGCAGCCTGGGACAGTGGAAGGGGTGGAACTGGGGGATCTTTCAGGTCCCTTCCACCCAAACCATTCTGTGACTCCATGATTCATCCACCAAGAAACAGGCCCAGCCCTGGTGTGTGGAGTCAGCCTCTGTAATCAGCATCATCAGCCAAGTGCCAGCCTGGAGGCAGCACTGGCTCCACAGGGACTGGGCTCACAGCTCCAGAGCTGCATTTAAAAACCTCACTGACCTCAGCAATGGCCAGAGGCCACAGACAGGACTGGATGTGTCTGACCTTGCAATGGATCAAGGCACTGAGGAGCTGCAAGCGACACTCACCCCTCACTAACACACCGAGGGGCTCACCTGCTTGGAAATGAGTTGGTGCTCAGGGTCAAGCACAATCCCAAACTGTGTTGGGAACCAGGCAGCGCCTGGTGCGGGGCTGAGGCCACACGTGGGCAGCTTGGGGACAGGGAAGCAAACTGCAGAACTGAAACCACAGAACTCCCCCGTTTCACAGCCTGCTTCCACACAGGGCCCAGGGGCAGAACCGAAAGCGAGCTCGGGGCACTTGTTATGGCAAGAGCTGGAAGCAGCAGCGCTCGGGAGAGTTCTCTCCGGAAGGAACTTCACTGGCACTCCTGGCTTGGAGCTCAGGGCACACAGGGGCCACAGAGGCTGCCTCCAGGAAAGAAGTGTCTCTGTGCTCTCCATTAAGAGCACATTTCCTACCAACCCCAGCTGTGGTTTAGCTCCCTGAGGGCAGTGGTCATGACTGAGGCTCATGCTAAACAAACACCTGATGGCAAAGGCAGTCATGCACAAAAAGACTATTTTTTTTCCAACAGTTCTTTCTGGGTTGTGTACTAGCTGAAGAGCAATCCCAGAGGAATTATTATTATTATTATTACTACTACTACTACTACTATTATTACTCTTACTATTATTATTCATCCTGTCCTTTACCAAGGTGAGTGCTCAGAGCCAGAGCGGAATTCCCCAAAGGAAAAACACTCTATCATCTCCTTGCCATGCCTCCAGTACCGGTACAACTGCATCAGACACAAAATGAAATTTGGCTCCACACTTCCCCGGGTTTTAAATGAAGTTTGAGGATCTGCAGTTTACATTTCTACCTGTGAAGGTGCACACCTGCTGAAAGCCAGAAGGGTTGGCCACTATGGGCTGGAAGTGCAAATACAAAATTCCATGTATTGTTCAGATCTGTAGCCCCAGAGGGCTTCTGAACATGAGACTTGTCAGGACAAAGATTTTATGTAACTTTCCATTTCTAGCATTTCCTGACAGCTCAAGGCATGAAATCTGGCAGAAGGGCGAGAATAGCACCAAAAAGCACATGGTTTCTTAGTGCTCTATATGGCTAAATGTAGATTAAACTACAATTGCAGCAGGATAATTTTTCAGCAGCACCAGCATCAGCTGAAAATTAATCTTAAATGGAAGGAGATGCAGGTTTTTACATGAACAGTGGCAACAGTCAGAAAAATATGATGGACAGCATTAAAGGTCTCCTCAAAATGTAAACAATGAGACAATGCAAATAATGTGGTTTTATATACATAAAAGTAAACAATTATTACCTTAAATTGCTCAACTTTTTCAAGCTTTTCCAGGTCTGGAACCAGCCTTACTCCATCTTCCAGAGTTTTCAAGAACTCTACCTGGAATGCTACCATTTCAGTCAGATTCCCAAAGAGAACATCCAGCTAATAAAAGGGGGGGAAAAAAAAAAGCAGAATGCTGAAAATATCACTTTGAGGCTAAACTGTGTTTTCTAGAACTGCAGCAATTCTCAGTCCAATTGTATAATCAAGAATGATGTCAGGAAAAAACAAGCTGCAGACATTATTGAGCAGCACCTTGATGCTCTACTCAATCCATTGCTTGAAAGGAATGGAATTAAGTGAAATTAATCTCAGACAAACAAGCCCAGCTGGGTGGGCAGAGTGGAGGGGCAGGCAAACAGACAAGCAAAGGTCATCATACCTCATCTGGTGTGAGGAAGGTCTCTTTCTGTAGAGGCTTCAGGTATCTCTCCATCAGGCAATTTAAGTCCTACAAATTCGGAAGAAGATGCCCATGTTGGTCCCTCAGACTGCCTCTGGATATTTACTGAGGTGGCAAATGGTGCTCACCTAATCTGAGAATTTTTCCTTTTTACACCCAACAGGGAACAGCTGGATTTCACACAATTTAAGACAGGAAAAGGAAACATTTACACATTTCTGGTTACAAAATCAAGGCTAGATCTCAGCGAGCAGTAACTGCACGCCAGCTAAGGCATTTCAGAACGATGCGGAAATGCCTTGTTTCAGTGGTTTAGGTTGTATCTTAGGCACAGATTGCAGAATGGAACGCAAGTCCAGCACCAGACACACACACGAAACGCAGCTTGAAGTGCCAGAGGAGAAACCAAGAGAGTCTGGCAGGAAAGCCGAGGCTGGAGCCCCTTACCTTGACATAGGTGCGCTCGGTCTCCAGGAGCTCACAGATGACCTTCCGCAGCTTGTCGGCGTCCGTGAGCTGCCTCATGGTGCTCAGCTGGGGCCCTGCACAGTCCTGGGGGGGAGCACTGCAGTCAGAGGGGTTCATTTCATGCAGACTGCGACAGAAAGCAGCGACCTGCTCTGTGCTCTTTGGAGAGAAGGGAGAGGAAAGAGCAGTGGTAACACTTGAAATAAGAGCCAGAGGAACGATGGGGCTGAGAGGGGTTTGCAGCTGAGCAGTTGCAGCCTGGGGACTTTTCTTCAACAGGCACTGCAAGTGTCTATCCTGTCTCTCTGTGACTGGGGATAAAGGAAAAAAAAAGGAGTTGCAGGATTCAAATTATTTGAAGTGCTGTTCAACTCCATTCCTGGCTTCTGTCACATGTGAATTTTAATTAAAATAGGCTCGTCCAGCACTTAAGATTAACGAACTCACAGAGAGCCCCAAGAATTAGGAACCAAAAATGCTTGTGCAAATGAAACGCACACCCCAGCCCCTGCCAGTTCCCCAATCGGGGCTGCAGCAGTTCTGTGAACAGCTCTGCTAGCAGAGGCAGAAACCATTCATGCTGGCCTTTGGGGAAGCACAGCCATCCCAGCTGAAGCCTCTCCAGGCTCCCAGCACAAGCTCTTTGGGAAAGCAGCCGTGTCCCTAAGCTGTGTCTGGGAATGTGCCTCGCAGGGTGAACTTCTTCCCCGTAAGTGCCGTTTCCCAGAGCTGCTCCATCTCGCTGCTTTCTTTAATATTTAATCAGCTCCCTATATATAAAGCCAGTTATCCTCACTTCACCCCCTCGTGTTAGATCATTTCCTCACATCGTTCATTACACTGAAAAGTCTGGAGCAGGAATAGTCTCTGGTGTCAGTGACGACAGCCCCAGGCTTCCAGGATTGCCACGGCAGCCGTGGGCTGTGTCCATCCCTCCCAGAGGCCTGGAGGGAAGAGAGCTGCTCCAGTGCTCACACCTGATAATCCTGCCAGGGGATCTCAATCCAGGTTCAGTGATTTCCCAGCACTGCCTCTACAGCCCCCCCAGTTCAGGAATTTCCCCATGGAAAGGGTGGTCAGGCTTTGGCAGGGGCTGCCCAGGGAGGTTTGGAGCCCCCATCCCTGGAGGTGTCCAGGGAAGGGCTGGACGTGGCACTCAGAGCTCTGGGCTGGGGACAAGGTGGGGATTGGGCACAGGCTGGACTCCATGGTCTCAGAGGTGTTCTCCAACATGGATAATTCTGTCATTCTGTGAAACAGCTGACCCAAAAATCAGCCTGTTCAACCAGAGAAATGCAAAAACTAGAGGAAAAAAAAAAAACCTAACAAAAGAAAAAAAGGGAAAAAGGGAAAGAAAATAAAGCACATCCCCACCTCGCAGTTTGGAGATAAAGCTTGCCCCTGGGACATCACTTCACTCCCACCCACCGGTAGTTGTGATCTCCACACTTTTTAAGCCATGCAATCTGCTCACACAGAGCTATTTCCTCTCCGTGCACCTACAATCCATGCTAGGACAAAGAAGGATTTCCCCCCCTTTCCTTAAGAGGTCTCTTAGGGCTGCAAATGCTCCCCTGAGGTCCCACTGCACAGCACATGAGTAAAGATGCTCATTACACAAAGGATCATTTTCTTCAGGACACGAGTGTAAGGCAAGAACTCATTGTAACTGAGTTTGGCTGTCTATACAAAAATGCCTCTTAAACACACTTTATTACAGGGAAAATATTCATCTGCCAGTTCCTCAGGTTTAACTCAGATGTGGAAGAAAGGAAAAATATTGCAAGTCGAGGGCAGGAGGAAGCAGTGAGTGGGACCAGTCCATGCCAACTCACTCTGCTCCTGGTGTGTGCCACTGAGACTTGAGATTTATCAGCCTTAAGTATTTAATTATTCCTGTAATTTCTCAGCAAGGTTCCACCTATACTCACTGTGCTCCTAAGTATAAAACACATCCAGACTTTTAGATTTGATCTGCATCAGGTTTCAGCAGGTGTGACCTTGATCCCAACAGCCCCAAATCCAAGGGCAAGAGGTGAAAGCCTGGCTCCAGCACAGGCAAAAACACCTTCCCAGTTCCCTGCTCTGCTGAGAGAGCACTGAGAACTGACAGCTCAGATATGACAACCTGGGCCTGCAGAGACCCAGGACAGGCAGGGTTTTGTTCTGCAATGTTTGGCTTTGTTGAGGCCCACGTGTCCAGTGGTGTTTTGCTTTAAGATCCAAATGTACAAATAAAACCAGTTCTAATGTATAAAGCACAGCCTGCAATCAAACCCCAAAATAAACCAAGCATTTGAAGCAGTTCCTGCCTGCCACCCCGCAGATCCTCCCATCCTGAGCATGCTCCTGCAGGGAAAGATGGGTCACCCAGAAAGAGAGAGCGAAAATCTGCTCCAGGCGTGAAACACCAGCTCAGCACTGAAGTTGAAATAACTCGTGGAGGCACGTGGTGTGCCCCAGCAGGAGCAGTTACACCCATATGGCAGGAAGGAAGCGGGGAGGACTTCCCAAAGCCTTATCTCCCCTTGTGCACGCTCAGCGAGCCCCTCATGGGCTCCAGCCACGGCCAGCGCCGCCCTCCCGCTGCCCTGCCCCACATCTCCTCGGGAAGTGCCCACACAGCACTCGCCCCACGCTCTCTGGACAAAGTCTCCAGCTCCATCATGTTCACAAACCTGTTCACTGAACCAAGAGCTGCGCTGCCTGACCCCTGGGGAGTGGGGAGGTCTCCCAAGGTGTCTCCTCAAGGCTGAGGGGTCCTTGGCACCACAGAGCCCTGGTAAGGGGTTAGGACTTGCCGAACTTTGGATTCTTAGCCAAGGCACATAAAGAAAGCACTGGCTGTGTATATAGAACCCTTCAGACATAAACCACTGACCAGGTCTAGGACTAGAGCAGATCCAGCTGTGCCTAAACCCCTCTCTGAGCTTAGGAAACAAGGGGTTCTTTCTGACCCTCTTCACTCAGTGGGAGGTTGCAGTAAATAACCAAGTGAACCTTGCCACCCAGCCTTGTTAAACCAGTGTCATACTGGCCAGCAAACTTGGTCACCTTACCAGTCCATATCAGTAACAATAATGTTGCTTGTCTCCTAGAACTGAAATGCACAACTCCACCTGCAACACCTGCTGTGCTTCATCCCTGAGCACAATCCTGTCTACCCGGTATTCCCTTTTAAAAATCCTTTTCCAGACACAAAGCAGACACACAGTGCACACGGGGGGCTTCAGGGCACAGCTATTCTGGTGAAAACTCTCAAGCAGATTTCTCAAAAACCTCTCTGTCCCCATTTTCCCAGAGAAAGTGGATAGAGTAAGGAAGCTCTGGAATAGAAACAGATCCTTTTATCTCCCTGCACCAGCTCTGCCAGCAGTGACAATGACAGCACTAAACCAGGATTTCTTTAGGAGAATTACGGCATCACATTTCAGACACAATCCTGCAGACAATCCCTTCTAGCAAGCTGAAAACGAGACCGAGGGCTGCCACAACTGGGCTGGAAAGCGGAGTTCACAAACACATTAACCCCTCCTCGGGAAGGGGCTCAGCGGAGGAGCCTGGCTCACATCCTTCCCGTGGAGGAGGATCAAGGACATTCGCAACCATGGGGCTGCTGCCCCGGAGTTGTGAAAGCCATTTTCTCCTGTGCTTGCCATGCAAAGACATCCAGGTGCCTGGGCATCAGGCAGCTCGCCGCTGGCACGGCACAGAGCACCTCTGGGCAGCACGCTCCAAGCAGCAGTGCCCTCCCAAACAAAGCAAGGCGAACTGCATCCTCTCAGCTCTGCCAGCGCCGTGGCACGGCAACAAAGAGCCTCTGCAGGGCACACACGCTACAGCTCAGCCCGCAATTCGGAACCTGCAGCTGAACGGCATGACAAGCCCCTAAGTGCCGCTGCCTGAGCCCGTCCCCCTGGATGTGCTCACCAGGTACAGCATTCGGTACAGGGAGTCCCCGTCCCTGCCGGCGCTCTCGCTCCGCAGCTTTCGGCTCCCCCTCCAGAGCGCCGACATGGCCGGACGGGCAGCGCCGCGGGGCTCTCACCGAGCGGGCAGCACGGCCCCGGGGCTGCGCATCCCCGGCTGCTGCCGGCGGCTCTCCCGCTCCTCCCGGGCAGCCCGAGCCGCTCCCCGCCGCGAGCGAGCGGGGCAGGGCAGCGCAGCGCCCACCTTCCTGCCGGCACAGCCTCCCCTCCCGTGCCATCTGCTCACCGCATCCACGGGATCCCGAGCCGCGCCGAGCCAGACCCGGGCGCTGCTGGCGGAGGCGGCTCCGGCAGAGGGGCTGGAATGCAGAGGAGCGGAGCGAGGGCAGCCTGGAATATCGGCGTGTGCGGCTGTGGCTGGCTGCGAGCGGCGCTGCTCGGCAGTATCGAACACTGGGATGGACGCGACGCCCAATTAAAGCAACTTAAAAAGAGCCGGTCCTGCCGCTGGGAAACTGACCCCGCAAATCCCCCTTTTAATCCTTTCACGTCTACTGCACCACACTGAAGGTTTGGAGACTTATGCTGGTCTCGAGTAATGCTGCAGAGAGCAGCCGACCTACTTTTCTTGGAAAAAAATCCCTCCAAGTGGCACAGGCGTGCACACACAGAGCCCATCAACCACGCTCCCCAAGCACCACTGCTGCCAGGTAATTGGCCTTTACTGCCTCACGCAGATGTCTGCAATTAGAAACAGGCACAAAACAGTGTCCTGCAGTAATTGAAACTGGTGACACTTCCAAAAACACATCCCCAATTAAATTCAAAGGACCACGACAGGAAAAGAAAATACACAAAGGCTGATTTTGAGATTCAATACAGCACCCATTTTAGCTTTTGGCAACCTGCAACGCAAGGAACTTGCACATACACTCAGTTTTCTGCGTACCCCCTTTGAACCTCAATACTGAAAAGGCCAAAACAATCAGGCCACCAGAGGGGCAAGTAACCATTGAAGAAATGACCCTGGTGTGAAAGGTTTCTGATGTTCTGTTCAACAGAGGCTGACAGAGGGCCATCCCTCCTGTTTCAAAAACAGCCTGAAATTCGGTGCTAGATGAAAACAAGCCTGAAAAGGTGGCAGAGAGCAGGCTTTCCTTTCCCCCACTCCTACCCCTCCCAGCTCTCTCCTCCCCTTGGCTCCTACATAGAATGGGACAGAAAGGAAAGCCAGAAGCCCACCCCAGAGCAAAAACAACTTGTAGAAAACCTCAGGCCAGTGCCAGTTGCGTGGCTTAAGGAGAAGGCACCCAGAAAGCGCCCTGCTTGCTACCCTTCACACAGATGTCATCCCAAGAGATAAGAGGGTGAAATTAGATAGGGAGTGAGTCCAGAGAACAGCAGCTATCCCACACCACCGACACCTCGGCCCACCTTGGAAAAGGGTTCCCAGTGTTTTACCAGAGCAGACACAGGCACCTTCTCTTCCCTTATTCTGTATAATGGAACCATTACTTCGACAACGGCGATGGAGCAGAAAGCTCTGCATTATCAGGCCTTTAGGATATACAGAAGACAAGCTTCTCAGAAAAGGGAGGAATCCTCAGAGCTACTGCTGCACCTCCAAATCCTTCAGCACCACCACAGCTCGGAGGCTTTTGCAGATTAAGAAGCAAAAGCACCACTCCTAAGGGAACACACACCCACGTGCACACACGCCGGGCTGGGGGAAGGGACAGAGGCAGCTGCAGCCAGGAGGAGGAGGAGGAGGAAGGACACATTCCAGTGCCTCCCGTGTCACACAGCCCCTGCCACCTGCCTGACAAAGGTAGCAGGGACCAAGCCCAGCTTTTGGTGGGATTTCCCCCCCACTTACCTTCACACAAAGCCTGTGCTACGAGAGCAGTTGAACGCGGGCTGTGAGCACCTCGCTCCTCTCCTCTTCCCATGAATTATTGATGCTCCCCTAGGATCTCTTTGCTGGCTGGAGAGCCAGGCAGCTTCCTGGGGAAGCTGGGAGCTGCCCCTCTCTGCAGTGCTCCGTGGGCATGGATAGAGCCTTGCCCCAGGACCGGCACAAGACACCCCAAAGGCTGTTTTGAGATCTCCAGCTCCTAACGCTGCCTCTGTGTTGGAAGGACGGGAGCTCTGCATTTAGCTGGGGAGCTCTGATGCTGGTGAAATGGGAACATTCCCCTGCTGACCAGTGGGGAATGGATAGGAGTGCTGCTTTAGCCAAGAAGGGCAGAAAAATGAACGAGTGTCCCCTGAGCTCCACCATCCAAGGCTGGGAGCTGTGGCAGCGATGGGATAAAAGGAAACGTGGCACGAGGGCAGAGCCTTCCCCTTCCCACATACAAAAATAACCCCTGTGAAACAGCCTCGAGGACACCACCTTAATCTTCTGTGCCATAATCCCAGGAGCATGGAAAGGTGTGGGAGTGCATGGACAGGAAAACACCTTTGTATTTCTGCTCGCCGTGTGTGACTTCCCATGGGAAAACACACCTTGCAAGAATCCTTCCTTCCCATGCACATCAGCTTTCCCAAGCACACAAAAAAGCCAGGGGATTAGGAAAACCCTCAGCTGTGCTGTTTTTCTTCCCCACTACCATACACTGGAATTTTCTGTAGGCATTGCAGAATAATTTGGGGGTTTCTACAGTCAGCAAGGAAGGCACTGAGTACAGAGCAGGGACAGCAGCATCCCTGAGTCTGCCAAACTGAGTAGGTTAGAAATATTCCATAGGTACTTGTGGCCTTTATTTGCGGGAGAATATTTCAAGCAGTTTGAAACAGGAAAAAAAAAATGCCTCACTCCTCTTCACCCCCCACAAATACAGAGACATATTTCTGTATCCCAAAAGGAAACACACAGTGATGCCAACATTTCATTGCCAGACAGGCAGAAGCTCCTCCCGTTGGAAACCAGGGCCCCTTGGAGCTGGGAGTTACTCCTCCAGGATGGAATATTAAGCATTAAAGCTGCCAACACCCATTTCTCGGTTTGACTAAATCTGCTGAGCTGCAGAGCTAATCGGGTAATCCTTACGCCTTGTGCAGGCAATTACAGCCCTGAGCATCCAGGAGACAAGAGGCAGAACCCCCCAGCCTGTGCACAGCTCAGCAGCAGAAAGCCCTGGAAAACCCACAGAGAGCACTGATTCCCCAGCAGCCCCGTGCTGTGTTCGGTGCTCTGCCACGGCTTCCTTTGACAGAACAGACTCTGCTCAGAGCATATGAAAATCCCACATATTTACAGTTAGAAATCCCAAAACATCAACAAACACCTCCACTTACTGAAGAAGAAATTTACAGTTAAAAACCACAAACTATCAACAAACACTTCCACTTACTGAAGAAGAAATTTACAGTTAAAAACCACAAACTATCAACAAACACTTCCACTTACTGAAGAAGAAATTTACAGATGAAAATCCCAAAGTATCAACAAACACTTCCAGTAACTGAAGAAGAAGTTATTTGTACTTACAAGAAAAAGTTCCTCAATAAAACCTGGAAACTAACTGCATCAGTAATCACCTTCTCTGTGAGCATTTCGTGTTTTCCCTTATCTGACTTCCACTGTCTGGCTTTCAGGGACAAAACTCCAGGCTAGAGTGACACCGGGGATCAGGAAACAAGAGGCCAAGGTCTTTTCCTTCCTTTCTCTGCAGTAGAGCAGCAAGGGACCAGCCCAGAGCTCACTACAACGCATCTTGGTTAAAACAGAAGAGAAAGCATGCACAGAGAGAAAACACCAACAAGCTGAGATCTAATTCTCATTAGATCATTCATTGTGAAGAAAAATAGCTGTAAACTCTCAGCAGCATCACCTCTATCACGAATACCTAAAAGCAATCAAGATAATCTCGCTGGACTGTGCCTCAGAAGCCACCGATCATCACCCACTGTCACCAAGTGTGAACCACTGCGGATGTCCCTTAATCGATGGCAATCAGCAACCCATTTGCACAAGCTCTTAGCTGTAATTGCAGAGTTTTGCTTCAGTTTAAGGCAGATAGGCTTATGATCAGTTTGCAGTTAGAAACCTGCATGTGAGCTATGCTATGGCTCCAGGGAAATGCAGTTTAACTTGTATTTGTCACAAGCCTAGAGATCAAGAAAGAATGAGAAATCCTAATAATCCCCATGGTGTAGTGGAGCTGCTCTGGGGATGGAGGTGATAAACCTGCCCATTTAAACACTGTGTGGGGACATTATCACACGGTACTGAGGATGTGAACCCACCCTGGGAAAAGGGCACGAGTCCTGCAGAAGAGGCAGCGGGTGACGTGCCACAATCAAAGCTGTGCCTTGTTCCCTTCGGGATGATCCATAAACACCTTCCACGTAAAACCAGTGTCTTCCCAGGCAAGGTGCTCTAGTCTGGCTGCTCTCCCTGTCAGGTGAAAACTGAACCTCCTCACCTTGCTCATCTTGTCGGCCTCGTCCGACGACTCCAGGTCCTGCGCTTCCGCCTCCTCCGGGGCCGCCTCGGCGGAGCTGTCGGGGTCGCTGCAGAGGGAGTGTCCTGCCGAGAGCGACACGGGTGTGAAAGCACGGCCAGAATTCCCCCAAATCCCCAAGAAAAGCTGGGAGCACCCACGGCATTCCCGTGGAACACGAGCACGTTCCAACAGGAGGCTGTGCCAGAGGCACCCAAGGACCTCTGAGGAGCGTTCGCAGCGCAGTTCGAGGACAGGTGTACAAACAAACGGGTCATGACCAGACATCGTTTCACTGGGAACTGCAGATTCACAGATAAGGCTAAAATGCCACGCTGAAATTCTGACATCCAGCATTCATTGCTTGCCTGGTGAGCAGTGCCAAGGACCTTTCCACCCCAGTGGCTGCACATGGAAACTGTGCAGCTCTGGGTGCTGGGCAGCCCTTCCCTGGCTCACGTGGGACATGGCGAGTCCATTGCCTGCATTTCTGGCCTGACACACCCACTTGCCGAGGAAACAAACCCCGTTCTAGCAGTTTTCAGGAGTCAGGACCCAATGTTCAGCTGCTGTTCCTGCAAGCTTTTAGATCCCATTAACAAAAAAAATTTGCATGCCTGTGCAAGATTTCCCACTTTGTTGTGTCCGGAGGTAATTTGGAAAAACTGGAATTCAGAACATTCTGAATTCTGAATTCTGGAATTCCAGAAATCTGGAAATAAATTCAGAACATGTTCTGCACACTGGGATGGAGCCAAGTTGGGCATTGATGAAACAGAAAGAACATAAAAGGTAGCTCACAGCTCAGGCCCCTCTTCTGAAAAGGGAGGGTTTACCTTGGAAAAAGATGTGCCTGGAGGGGTTCTTTGGCAACACAGAATCTATTTGAAGAAGCGTTTTTTCTGTAAGAAGTTCAGTTTTCTGAGCCTGCACAGATTTTACCGAATCTCACTATCAGCTTTCTGCTCTCCCTATTAACGTGCAAAAAAGAATTCTTAAACCCCTCAAGGTGTCCATTTAAAAAAACAGAGAAGATAAGTGCTATGTGCCATCATTTGTGTGGGGCAGTGGTTTTTCACTGCAATTAATTTCCCTTCTCAAGCTGCGTGAAATGCACCTTGCAGCTGTTTCTCTCCCCAAACCAAGGCAATAGTATTTGTTCACATTACTTTTACGGCACCCCTTTTTCTTTTCCTGCATGTTAAAGCCCCACTTAACCTGTCTCCTGCACTTTTACCCAGCAGACAGGCATCTTTCACTGGAGCAGCCACACAGCACGTATGCTCGGGCTGTTTCTGATGTCTTTGGCCACCAGGGACCCGAGCAGGTTTATCTGCTGCTTGTTAAATGCAATCAGAGCAATAAAGCTGCACGTTCCTGCCCGTTAATTCCTCCCAGTTACCGTCCCACTTCTGTCAGGATCGTTCCATCACCTGCTTTTTGCCCTGTGAATCCTTATTTAGCTCTGCCGGGAGAACGTGCTGCTCTCCTTCCTCCTGACCACTGCCATTTGCTGCCTTCACGGGACATTGAGGAACCAGAAGGGGAAATCCAAAAAAGCAGCAGGAAAAGGGGGTCAAATCCCTGTGGCCCCAGCACAGAGGGAGGTCACAGGAGCCCCCAGGCTGCCTCAGCAGTGTCATACCTGTGACAGTGCGACCAGTACCCATTAAATAACTCCCACTTGTGGCTACAACCGGCAAAACAGAAGGAAGTCTTCTATTGTTCTACTGGAACAAAGGTGTTGGGGCTTAAAGGCCTGGAGAATAGTGGAAAGCTTCAGCAGCAGCCCAATGCTTGGCTAGAATTTTCCACAGCTGCTGCTTCCAATTTGCAGGGCTGGTGTAACTCAAGGTTTTAAAACGAGACTTCCACAATGTGTGCTACCTCCCTCAAAGCCTCCTTCTCGCTGCCAGGCTATATGTATATTTACTGCTATTTATATATTTATTTATTATTGTCTATATATTTATTTACTACTCTTTATGTATTTTTTCACTACTATTTATATATTTACCTCAGTGCTGTGGGAATAAATATCCCGAGCCGAGCTCTGCCAGCTGCAGCACAAAGCTCCAAGTGTGCGCTCCGCTAACACGAAATACAAACCAGGAATCCTGCACCTCAGTGCCTAGGCTTCAAAAAAATCCAAAAACCAACCCCGATATCATCTATTTGGGCAGTTTAACAGCAGCTTCCTTAGTCCAGATGCTGCCAGGGAATGGCCTCGTTATGACAACAGAATACCTCTGTCATTAAATGCAACATTTCTGATAGGAGTTGTTAGGGAATGGTGTCTGGGATTAAATTTTTATTGGAGATGACATTTCACCGATAAATCCGCAATAAAACAGGTGAGTATGAAGGTTTTTCCTCCTTGCAGAAGCACTGCGGTTAGCCCTGAAACACTGAACTATGGAAGGGGCGCGTGCCCTGGGAGCCCGGGAATGAGGGATTTCCATGGGGAAATCGGGAACACCAGCCTGCCCTCCTGCAGCTCCAGGCCCGGCGCGGCCGCCAGAGGGCGAGGCAGCACCGCAGGAATTCGGGGAATTCGGGATGAAAAACGAATTCTAATCCCGAACCCCTCCGGTGGCTGCTGCAGGAAGCGCGCAGGAATTGTTAAATCGAGCTCTGAATGAGAACAGTGCTACGGAAAGTCTGAAATCAGCCGTCAGCCTCGTGAAAATAATCCTGAAGAAATCAGGGTCACTGCTGGCCTCAGCTGGTTCTGAAATCCAAATTACTCAGCCCAAGGGGGCCTGTGATGGACGAGGATGGAATAAAAAATAGTGACCGTTCTTACGGTGCGGCAGGAGTTTGTTCCAGTTTTACAGCACTGATGCAGCCTGTCTGTTAATAACTCCAGCCTCTGGCTGCTCTCTGAATGACTAAATAAACTCCCTAAAACACCCACGTGCTCCTGATGCCATGATGATTTTTTGCCTTTTCTTTTATACCCCCCTGAAATACTCTTTTATATAACTTTTATGTATTCTTAATACTTTCAACCCCCACACTTGTAATTCCTTCAGTTAAATAACCTAAGACCCACTATTTTGTTAAACCAAACATCTTAAAAGCCTCGCAGTCAAGAGTCAGAAAGCCCCAGACACCAAAGTCCTCTCTAAAACACATTCTGTAAACTAAAATAAACCCATCCAAAAAGAAAGTTCCTCGAGACGAAGAGTTCACTCGAGCCTCTCATTGAAAAATCTTTGACAGATATGCTAATTTGCAAGGTCTATAACTGTGTGTGCTTTTCAGGTGCCAGTGTGTGTGCACTTCAAGGTGCATTTCGGGGTGCATTCCACCGGGATGAAGGGCTGCACCTAAAGATCCTTAAATAAACACCAAAGTAAAACCCTTTTTTCACATAAGTGTGTTTGGTTCTTAATTTTAAGACCAGGAAAAGGCAACACTCCCTATCTAGGAGGCTGATGCACCCTTTCCAAGCAGGGGGGCACTTTCTTTTTTAGTCTTCATCCATTCTGCATGGTGATTTATGTGCTTCACATTATCCCCCAGGCTAAAGGTCTCCAAAATACAGGGGCACGCAAAGCCTGAACCTCAGAGACTGCCCCACGCTGAAAGAAGGGAGTGAACTGTGGGGAGACCACAAACAAATAGGGGTACTCCTGCCATTCCCAAATCCCCTTCTAAGAGCAGAATACCCTCCTGGTGCTCTGGGGGAGATCCAAGGCTGTGTTCCCAGCTCTCAGCCTCTCACTCCCTGCACCGAGGGGAGCAGAGCGGGCAGGCAGAACGCTCCTCGTGGGGAGGGGAGACAGACCTCACTGATCCTTTTAGGCAATAAGGAAAACCTGCTGTGGGGCTCCAGACAGAACCAGAGCTAATCCTCCTCGGCCAAATTTATGCAGGCTGTGTTAGCAGGAGAGGACTCAGAGCCAGGAAAAGCAGTAATAGATGAAAGGAACAAAACTTGTGGCTCCGCAAAGGCAGCGCAATTCCACGGGGAAAGCATCCATCGTGCCCACGATGGCAGTTCTCACATCAGTCAGAGATAGAAAACCCAAGGTCACCCCCAGAATAACCTGTTAAGCAAACACAGTGAAGGAACCACGGCCACAGAGCTGATTTGCAGCTCCAGCCCCAAGCTCAGCATGCACAAGGGAGTTGCAGATGATGAAAGAGCTGTGAGAGAGGTCGGATTTAAGAGGAGCTCTGGCAGACACTCCAGGGGAGGCAGAAACACAGCCCTGCTTTGCTCCTCTACACCTCCCATTGAGAAGCAAGGCACCAGCAAAGCTTCCTTAACAAAAAAAAAAAAAAAAAAAAAAAAAAAAAAAAGAGGTAACACGTATCTTCCATATTTTGAAAATACACAACATCATTTGCCTCACACAAAAATCAAATGTAGCCTTTGCTGCCTTCACAGCTGATGAAGAATTGCTAGTGAAGAAGATACTGCTAAGACACCAGCATGACCCTACAACCAGATGCTGGGCTCCTGGAGAGTGCCCACGGGTGCTGTGTGCCTGCTGGCCCTCTGACCCCGAGGAGAGGGGGCTGCACTGCCCCAGGGCCACGGACAGAGTCTGTGTCCTATAAATAAAGCAGAAGGCATGGAGCTGATCTGCCTGGCCAGCCAAACTGCCTGCAATCAACAAGGACTCAAATAAATAGGTCAGTGGGTATTTCATACTCGACTGCTCTCTGCAAGAAGCTGTGGAGCCAAGAACAGAAATCTAAGATACAGCTACAATATCCCAAATAAGAGCACAGACCGCTTTTTAAAATGTGGGTACCCATTTAGGGTATCCCAAATAAGAGCACAGACCCCATCATGTGGGTCCCAGTTTAGGTAACTGGTCCCTGACCAAGCACAGGAGCAGAAGAAGAAAGGCTCCAGTAAAACACTGAGTTCTACAGACACCTGAATAGAGGGAAATGGGTGGGGAAGATCACCTGCCTCCCAGTCACACACTTGGGTGCAGAGCCTTGACTGCTCTCCCACCTCGGGCTAAGCCATCCCAAATTATTTCATGTGGCAACTGTGGGTGCTTCCAGAAGCTGCCAGGGACACCTGCACTCCTCCTGCTGGCTGAAGAAATATTCCCTCCCTTTTGGGGGGGAACAGAGGCAGATCCCAGCCCGACACTCCCTATGTTTAGAAGGAACTCCAGTGTCGGGAGAGCTCCGGGTTCTGCGCCGCCTGTCGCCTCGAGGGGAGAGTGCAGGAGCTGCCTGAGCACGCCACAAGGGAAGGGCAGCTGTTCCCAGAGGAATCTGGAGGGAGAAGGAAGCCTCAAGGCTTAGCCTTGGTCCAGGAGCTGTTCAGGAGGGAGGTTTGGCCCAGCAGGCACTTCACGTGCTCCCAGCAGGACATGGGAGAACAGGAGCTGTTCCCCACCACTGCCCAGCCCGGGAGGAGCTCTCAAAGGAGGCCAGGCAGGACTGGAGCTCAGGGCAGCACGAAGGAAGTGTGACTGCAAAGCAGGGGGTCTGATTTTGTGATGAAATGTCCATCAGCCACATCCCATGTCTTCATTTCCCACACACACTTACAAAGGATGGGCTCCTCGGACACTGCACTGTCCCACCCTCAGCAAGGGAAAGGAGCCCTCTAAGACCCTCAAGACCACAATGCAGGGATGGCAGTGGCAGAGAAGCTGCTTGCTGGGACCTGCTGTGGAGCCCTCATGTCCCAGAACGTCCCTGCTCTGCTCAGGAATCACTGAAATCAGGAACCATCGTGTGAACACAGAAATGCCAGCTCCCAACCCTCTGCTCCCAGGGCAGACACCTCAGGGAACAGCTGAGCTAGGAGGACCCAGCACTCAGGGTTTCAGTGAAAAAGCGCAGGCAAGGACAAGAGGCTTGGGAAAAGCTGGTGGTTTAACACACATGGGGGCATCTTGTGGCCAGCTATGAAAATGTACAAGGCTACCTCAATTTTCCAGCACAAAAGCCTAACTGGGAAAACTTCCATGAAAATTAAAAGGAGAAAATGGCCTGAAAATGTTGAATTTTAACTGCCTGTGCGGGTTTAGTCCACATCTTACACGAGGTTGCTTTTAGCAGTCCCCTCAGAGGGATTTGCAATAAGCTGTTTGGAAGCTTTTCTTGCTCCCTCTTTTCCACTTGCTATAATTATCACACTCCCCAAAGCCACCCTCAGCTCAGAGTAGTTTTGATTAGCTAGAAACTACTTCATTTTGGCAATTCCACTGATTATTTTTCCTGTATTTTAAATGATTCAAACAAACTGAAGCAAGAGGTACAACCAGTGTCCTCTTCTGCTGCCCAGTCTGGAGGAGCATGTAGAAATTCAGGAAGCCAAACTCGTGGCAAACAATTCCCAGTTGCTATAGATTAACCTTCTGCCAGTCAGGTTCTCTGAGCAGGGCAGTGTGAGGAGCAGGAATGTCCCTGCACATGGCACTGTGCTGTGGGACCACCTGGATATGTCAGGCTGTAATGCCAATCCCTATCTTTAGGTGTTTGGAAAAGTCCCTGTGAGTTATTTGTGCATCTCATCCAACACACAGGACCCCTGTGCTCCTGGCTGACCCCAGAGAGGGTGAACCACATAGCCACAAAATATCCTGAGCTGGAAAGGCCCCACTAGGATAACCCAGTCCAGCCCTGCCCTGCACAGACACCCCAAAATCCCACCCTGGGCATCCCTGGCAGCGCTGCCCAAACGCTCCTGAAGCTCTGGCAGCCTCGGGGCCGTGCCCATTCCCTGGGGAGCCTGGGCAGTGCCCAGCACCCTCTGGGAGAAGAACCTTTCCCTGATATCCAACATAAACCTCCCTGGCACAGCTCCAGCCATTCCCTGTCCCTGTCACAGGGAGCAGAGATGGGAGCTGCCCCTCCAGAGGAAGCTGCAGACCCCAGTGAGACTCTCCTCAGTCTCTGCTCCAGCTGAACATTCCAAGTGCCCTCAGCTGCTCCTCGTGTGGCCCCTCCAGACCCTTCACCATCCTCGTGTCACCCTCCAGCAGCTTTAGACCTTTTTTATGTAGTGGTGCCTGAAACTGCACACAGAACGCTTTTCCCTCTTCTTCCCCTTGCTACATGTAAATCCTGCGGGCAAATCCAGAGGGAAAAGCACCTCTGGAGCTGCCCAGAAGGGAGCAGTTGGTTCTGTGACTGTCTGTGGGCACGGCCAGAGGATGTGCGGTGCCTCAGGCGATGACACAGGTGTCACGGCCCGGCTGTGGGCACAGCCACCCTCCAGGGGCACCCCTGTGACACCGCACAGCTCCCAGAGCCCCGCAGGGCTGGAGCTCCCCTCCCTCCCGCCGCGGAATCCGCACGCGGGGATCCCGCAGGAGCCCTCCTGGCCGTTTCTGCCCCGAGCCCGGTACCTTGGCTGCTGGCAGCGAAGGCCAGGGCGCCGTCGCCGGGCTCCGAGGGGTTCTCCGGGCGCCGCGGGGGCGGCTGGCCCAGCCGCTGCCCCTCGTCCGGCTCGGGGTGCGTGCGCACGGTGAGGCACAGCGACGGCTGCACCAGCGCCTCCTTCAGCAGCGCCGAGTCCAGCTCCTCGGCGGCTCTCTGGTTGAGCTCCACGACTTCGTCCCCAGCTTTCAGGCCTGTGACACAGAGGAACGGGTCAGACTTGCACGGCCGTGCTCCCCACAGACACCAAGGAGCTCTGCCGGGGGTTTATGTCTAGACGTGATCGTTAATGACTGCGAATGACACTGAGATTTGATGGACTTTGTGAGATCTGCTGTCTGGCTGCTCCTCCAGTGCCACCCGAAGAGCTCAGTGCCCAGGCAATCCCTCACAACGTGCCAGCAACAATTTATCCCCTTTTTCCTCACAGCACAGCCCTGTGCCACACTGCACCCAACACAACACAGGCCTCCCCTGCGACCCTTCCCGAATCCCATGGCAGCACTCACATCTTCAAAAGGCAGAACTGAGCCCTTGCTAAGTTAGTCATGGCTGTTTTCCAGCCTGATTCCAGGAGTTATTTATAGCAGCAGCGCCCCAGGGAGAAGGGGATGTGCAGGGAAGCAGCTGACTCCCGCTCCCCAGGATGCTGAGGGACAGCATGCAGCCCTCCGAGGTGACACGGGAATCCTGACCTTCCCCACGGCCAACTGGGCCCTCCCTGACCAGAAACAGCAAGCTGGAGTGGGGTTTTATCCCAAATAATCCCCAGGGCCAGGCAGGCAGCAGCACACCAGGAACAGCAGTGCTGAGAGCCCCAGCTCTTGGATCATCCCTGTCTCCATCCTTGCATTTACAGGGATGAGAGCTGGAATTTACAGCGACCAAAGAGCAGGGGTGACCATCCCTGCCATGCAAAGGAGGAGCCCTGAAAGCCTGGAGAAATCCTCCAGGAGACAGAGTACTGACCCACATTCCAGGAAGAAACGTGGAAGGGAGGAGGCTAAAGAGCTTCCTTAGGAAAATGGAGATCCCCCTAAATGCATGTAATTGCGCCCAGAAACTGTAGTGTGGTGTGCAGTTTCAGGGAGAATAAAATGAACTAGATAGAGTAGCTACAGAGTAAATGGACTGTAAAATCGTATCTGAAAGAAGGACAAAACAAGGCAAGTCAAGCATTTCGCATTATTTAATTTATTCTACTTAGTGATTCTGTGGCATAATAGTAGCACACTAATAGGCCTGCAACCATAAACATCGGATCTGGGGCTTCATTTACCCTTTGCAGGCTTTGTTTTGGATCATTTGGGATAAAGCATCACGTCTGTCTCAGTGCAATCCCCTTCCAACAAGGAATGCCTTGCTAAGGCAGACCAACAGAGGAAACAAACGAATAAATCATAAAAAATTACGAGGAGAATATAAAAGTTTTCTAATTGGAGGAAAGATTGACAATGATAATGCAGTATCTCATCTGATGGAGTGCAGTCAAAAGCAGACAATGCATGTAAAGAATGAGAGGCACAGAGAGTTTCCCCCCCTTCCTCCTGCTACCTCAGGGAATCTTGTCCCAGTACCCTGCCGACTGCTGTTCTCACAGAAGTGCCTTTTCAGGTCACTTCCGAGCAGCTACATGTCTGAGAGTTCTCATTCCCTGTCCTAGCACTGCAGCCCCACAGGAGGCACTCTCTGCTCACACATCCATTCAAACTGCTCCTCCAGCAGTAACTAAAAGCAAACCAGAGAAGCCCTGATGAAACCCCCGTCCACCCTCAGCTCGCACTCGCTCTGCTCCGCACAGGAACCCACAGGGTTTTATTTCCCCGTGGCAGCCTGGCAGGGAGCTCCCCCAGCCTCTGCTCGTGGCTTTAGGCAGGATATCCATCCTGTTAGACAGGGAGTGCCGTGGAGCTGAGGGACAGGAGGAGCAAGATGGTCTTTTCACGTTTAACACACACTTATGTGGGTTTCTGAAGTTGGGGTGCAGCTCCAGGCTGTCCCCAATTCCCTGACCACTGCTCCTTCCTTCTCCTTTCTGCCTCCACTGTGCTCCTTCTGCCACTTATTCCCAGCCACACAAGCCAGCCCCACCA
Organism: Oreocharis arfaki; assembly: GCA_013398015.1. NCBI lineage: Eukaryota > Metazoa > Chordata > Aves > Passeriformes > Paramythiidae > Oreocharis > Oreocharis arfaki. The sequence continues at coordinate 45,903 of VZRR01002635.1, forward strand.
GCCCGTGGTCACAGAAACTTCCAGGGCAGTTTTCCATCAGCTGGACTGGCTCAGCAGAGTGCCAGAGTCAGCACCAGGCCAAGGGATGCAGCAGCCTGGGGGAGAGCAGCTTTTGGCAAGGGCCAACTGCTGAATAAGCTCTGCAAGGCCATATAAGCCCTCGCCAAGAGAACTCTGAAGGTGTTTCTGAGGACTCTGCATACACCAATGGGTTATGAGGAGATGAGAATCTTCTCACCCCTCCTGGTCCCCATGTTCTAGTTCCAAATGTGGGTGGGTTTCAGCTGCCCAGCTCCCTGCCCGGCCTGTCTGTGCAGCAGGGGAGGCAGGGAATGGGAAATGCAGGGGCATGGCTGGCCTCAGCTGCGTTAAACCAGATCCTGCTCTGCCTTGGGACGAGCTGGCAGCCTGGTTATCCCTGCTGGCTCCTGCTCCAAGTGCTGCCCTGCTTCCTGCAAAGGCTGGGAGCAAAACCAGAGGCAGTAATCCCAGCCCCAGGGAGCACTGAGATGCTTCTCCTGTATTTATGTCGTGGTTACTGACTTGGGAGGGCTCTGGGAAGTGTTTTACCTTTCTTGAAAGCCAGGCCTGTGTCCTTGACGCCGTTCACGTAGAGCCGGCGAACCCCCTCCTCTTCCACGGAGGAGAGAGAGAAACCTGGGGAGACACGCAGTGAGATGGTCAGAGAAGGCAGCCCCTCCCAGGGTGTCCCAGCCACCACCCCCTGCAGCCACGGCTGCGCTGTCCCTGCAGCGAGCAGGCAGGAATCCCTCCCCTCTCCCTCCCCTCACACCTTTACAAACACAGCGGGGAAGCTCAACGAGAGTGGCTTTAACAAAAACCTGAATTTCTGACTGCATACAGAATTCACCTACAGCCATAACTGAGGCTACCACAGCTGCAAAGCCTTGGAACAGACTCCCAATTCTCTTGCCACCAAAGGCCACTCCAGGAGGTTTTGCTGTTCACAGACCAGAGCTGCACAGAGCCGTGGTTTGGGACAAAAGCCGGGAATCCGAGAGCCACGGCTGATGTGCCACCCCGAAGTCAGGCAAGGCACACCACCTCCAGCTGGAACCGAGTGCTGACCTCTGCTTTTTGAGGTTCATGGGCTGAGCATGTTTGTAAAAATGCCCCTTTCCCTTTTCCCTTTTTCAGCTGCTTATGGCACCACCTGTCATTTGCCAAGTCTCAGCTCGGTGCACGTTCCATGCTCACCAGAGACCTGCAGAACAGTCCTGGAGTGGAAGTGCTGACACAGCCTCATTCTAAACAGCGCAAAGGGGACTGTGAGCTTCGGTCTGGGGGATTTTCCTGCCATTTGTGTGTGACATGGTAAGATAACGATGTGTAAAGGAAATACAATGTGCTCAGTTAAATGCAGGATGTTTATTTACTGTTGAGAGTTATCTAAAGCAGAACATTTGCCTTTCTGAAACTTCATTACTCCCTAAATGAGTGCAGGCAACCATTTGCTCTCTCTTTTTTTAGAGACTAGAAAAACATTTACAAACCTCTGGGGGGAGTCGTTTGTTTTGACACGGAATCAGCCACCAGCCAAGAGGTGCAGATGTGCTGGGAGCCTATCCCGACTTTGGGACTCCCTTCGAGTTGATCCTTATGGCTGAGAGTTATTTTTTCATGCATGATTTAAAAATAAAAGAAAAAGAAGAAGAAGAAAAGAGGGGGAAGAATGTGGCAGCTCGCAAGTGAGAAGCATATGGCCCTCCATGACTTACTGAGCTACTTGGAACCTGCATGCGAGCTCCTCGGGCTGGATCAAATGAAATTCGTGAAGCTCACTCAACACACCAGCTTTGGCAGGAGAGAAGAACCCTCGACTAAAAGAGCAGCTGTAAAATACAGTCGTTATTGGCTGTCCTCACCACAAAGCCTACCTGGAAAACCCTCATCTGGAAAACCAGCAGAGCGTGCCCAAGGCTGCAGTTTGAGTCGGCACAAAGCATCAGCTCCTGAGAGCCCTTTGCGACTGAGAGGCTCCTTTGGGCCAAACACCACACGTTGAAACCAGGCTGAGGGGCAGCTCAGGCTCTCCCTGGGAGGAGATCAGCATGTCCAAGCAGCCCCAAGCTCCTGCGAGGAAAGGCTGAGAGAATTGGGATTGTTCAGCCTGGGGAAGAGAAGCTTTGGGGTGACCTGACTGCAGCCCTCCAGGACCTGCAGGGAGCCCACAGGAAAGATGGAGAGAGACTCTTTACAAGGGCCTGGAGTGCCAGGACAAGGGGGAATGGCTTCAAACTGAAAGAGAGTAGGTTTAGATTGGCTATTGGGAAGGAATTGCTCCCTGTGAGGGTGGTGAGGCCCTGGCACAGGGTGCCCAGAGAAGCTGTGGCTGCCCCTGGATCCCTGGCAGCATCCAAGGCCAGGCTGGACGGGGCTTGGAGCAGCCTGGGACAGTGGAAGGTGTCCCAGCCCACAGCAGGGCGTGGAATAGGATGAGCTTTAAGGTCCCTTCCAACCCAACCCATTCAGGGATTCTAAGATTCCTCCATGAGAAGACCTCTGCCTGCCTCAATCCATCAGGTCTAAGTGCACACACAGCCACTTTCTGAATTCATCTTACAGCCATACCCATAAATCCTGCAGTTATTCCTGGCAGAAAGGGCATAAGGAGCAATTACACAGGTTGTTACCAGCTTTAGGAGATGAGAGATGGGCAGCTGGCAACAGCCTGGAGATGGTCATCTCACACACACAGTTAACCCCTCCACAGACAGGGAGTGTGACCCTACCCTGTTTTACTTCCACAGCTCTGACAGCAGCTGGATCTCACAGCCCTTGCAGCAGCAGCCCAGCAGTGCCAGTGTTCCAGTGCCGGGCACCCAGGTGAGAACCACTCCCCCCAGTGTGTGTGTGTGTGTGCAGCCTGTGCACACACGTGGACAGCAGGAATGTACAGCTCCCACCCAGCTGGGTTCCACGGGGGCTCCACACAAACATTGCAGGAGAGGAAGGGCAGGAGTGGGTGGAAGCCACAGCGATTGCATAAGCTGGCACTCCTGCCAAAAACATTATCATCAAACTGTGCACGGACCCTGAAACACAGGTGGGAAGAGATGGGTGGTGACCCAGGCAGAGCCTTCTCCGCGCTGCAAAGTTTTGATGACAGGAGAACAAAAATCTGCATCTCTGAGCGCACGTGGCCTCACCAGAGCAGCTCAATAGCTGAGCAAACCCACCTCCAGATAATCCCCTCAGCCCCCTGGGACAGCCAGCTGCTGGCAAACATGCCAGCCCGTTCCTGATACATCCAGGAGCTGGAAGCTAAGGGTTCTTACTGATTCCTGCCCTCACAGCCCTGGCAAAGAGAGAAAGAGTACCAGCCAAAGAGGGGAGAATGTCCGTGCTCAGGCATCAGCAAAGCATCCCACTGAGAGATCCAACACTGGCCAGACCCTCCAGGAGTGCCTCTTACCACCACAGGCACACTGGTGGGAGCAGAAACACCACAGAATGCTCCCAGGTGAGCTCTCCCTGAGATGTGGTGCTGGAACAAGGCGATCTTTAAGGCCTGGTCCAGCCCAAACTGCTCCAGGATTGTGTGATTTCAGCACACACTTGTGACTGGAGGAACACACAAGGAGACACGTACAGACCACAGAAATCCTTCTGCCAATTAGAGGCAAACCACATTTGGCCATTTTCCTTCAGTGAGAGAAAAGTCAGCTTCTTTGGGGTGCTTTTAGCATTCCCTCCCTGCAGAGTCAGAGCACTGCACAGCTCCATCCCACACCTCAGACAGCTGCTCTCATTTCACAGGACACCCCATTTCATGTTTTTTTTTTTCCATTTATCGCTTAGAAAAAAAGAAGAAAAATAAATAAACAGGAAATGCTATGACAGCCCCAACTCTCACAGTGCTTTCAGGCACTGCATAAATATCAACCCTGAACCATCACTGGGCTGGTGAATAATTCTTCCTCAGGCCTTCAGTATTCAAGCCCCAGTCAGTCCCACTGCTTTGGAGCAGAGCTCAATACTCCAATGGCCTGCAGCTGTATAATAAGCAGTTCGGGGATTCAGAATTATTCCAGTCATTAAAACAGAATATTTAGATAAACAGCAAAAAGATGCAGATTGGCTTCCTGTGGGAGAGGTTGCACAGATAACTCTAAAGTACACCCCAGAACTGTAATTGCCAGGCCAAAGGGCTGTAACCTGAAATACCCGAGAGCAGAGAGGATGAACTCCACAGAGATGAGAGATTCTGCTGAAATTACACAGGGAGGCCTTGCCCTGCTTTATGTTTCACACAGATCTGCCATGTGTCAGGTTCTGGCTCCAGGCGTCCGTGGGACATCCTCCAGGGCTGGAGCATCCACGGGACACCCTTGAGCCCTGGAGCCGGGCGTCCCCAGCCTCAGGAATGCCAGGGCCAGGCAGGAACCCACCTTGGGTGCCCCTGGCAGGTGAGAAGAAGCCAAACAGCCTCTCTGGAGCTGCCCAGCCACAGAACTCGAGATGCCTCATACCCACAGCGATGCTCCCGAGGAGCGGGGCAAGGCAGAGGGAGTGAGCAGGGGACAAGGAGGAAGGAGTGAGGAGAGGAACAAGGAGGAAGGAGTGAGGAGGGGGACAAGGAGGGAGGAGTGAGGAGGAGGGCAAGGAGGGAGGAGTGAGCAGGGGACAAGGAGGAAGGAGTGAGCAGGGGGACAAGGAGGGAGGAGTGAGCAGGGGGACAAGGAGGGAGGAGTGAGCAGGGGGACAAGGAGGGAGGAGTGGAGCTGCAGAGCCCTGCAGCCTGTGGGCAGTGTGGAAGCCCCAGCACAGCCCCTGGCAGGGCCCGTGAAGGCTCCGTGTGAGATGTGACAGCTGGCAAAGGATGCTGCTCCCACCCACACCCTGCGTGGGTGGCACTGGGAGGAACTACAGCAACAAGCAAACATTTGTCCTCCCTGCACATCCTCCAGCTCCAGGAAAGCCACGTTCAGAGCACTCCAAACAAAACTGTCCTCCTCCAGGGCAGGTGAATGTTCCTGTGGGTGGCTGAGGAATCAGAAGTGCTTTTCTCACTGTGCTCAAGAGACCTTTCAGGTACATCAATAAACAGCAGGCAAGAACCTGCTCGTGCTAGAACTGACTGGGGAGAAACAGCAAAACAAGGCAGGGAGTAACTCACCATAAATATCAGAGGATGCATCAGACTTCTCCATCTGAATGTGCTGGGTAATTTTCTGACAGATTTCTATTTCCTTGTACAGCTGAATGGAGGGGAAAAAACAAACACAAAAATATGTTACTGTGGGAGAAGGCATCAACTGTAATCGTTCTGAGCAGATTTTTGGTTTTTAATTACAGGCAGAAGAAAGGGACTGTGGTCATTATTTATCGAACTGTTTCTCCCCACCTGTGTGAGAGGCATTAGCAGTGTCACTCAGCTCTGCTGTTAGAACACAGTCAGGGAGGAGGAAGCAGTGTTTTCCCACCACCATCACCAAACAAAGCATGTGTCTATTTCACTCAGTCAATATCATTTTGGGTGCACGAGCAGCAGAGCTTCCGTTCCTGTTCTCCTAATTTACAGGTAATAATAGCTTAATGTTTTTATATTATTTTAATGAAGACATTGCTGGAACTCAATTATTCAACAGCATTGAAATCACAAGGAGTGATTTTGTTTCTTAAATACATTTCTTCATTATCAGATTAGCTACACCTCAGCATGACATTTCACCTTTAACACCTTGATGTTTATTTACACCAAGGAAAGCCCCCAAGTCCTCGGAATGGTCATTATCATCCTTCCTGGGAGACCAGCACAAGTTCACACCTAGGCAACAGCCCAGATGTCCGTGCATCCAGCTGCAAAGCCCTCTGCCTTCCAGCACTGAAGTAACAAAGCAGCCCTTTGTCTTCAGAAAAAATCATAGCCCCAGGTGAACAAGAGCCCACAGGTGAATATCAATTCTGTTTACATGCTGCTGTGAGCGTGTACAAACGCAATTCACAATAATTAACATTTTGAAACTCAGCGTTTGGACAGCAGTACGTAAATCATGCCTTTAGAAAAGAAGAGGAGCTCATTAGCAAAAGGTTTCCCTAATAAAAATATAATTTTATTTTCTGTTTCTATCAGCACTTACACGTCTGTTTAGCTGCAAAACCTGTAACTGTTACAGAACAGTTACAGCCCCACGGAAGAAACCCCAGTGCTCTCTCCAGACAAGCCCACACAGACCAGCAGAAATACAAAGTGTGCTGGTTTAATATTCATACATTGGCCATCATCCTGCAGCACCCATCTCTACCGCTCCCTTCCAGCATCTACACAGTCCCACTGACAGAGTTTTGGGTTAATTTCAGCTTTTCAGAATAAACAATAAGTGACGACTGTGTCAATCCCAACCCTTCTCAACGCAAGACAAGTCCCCAGAGTCCTTCCAGACAACGACAGCTAAAATCTGTCTCCTCTGAGTTGTAATTTTCCCCAACGATATCACACTTCCCAGTCCTAGCACTCCTCCAGCACTTTCTCACCATTTTTTGTTGTTGTTGTTGTTGATAGCATTAATGGAAAATCCCAGAAGTTCTTTGCTAAATGAACAAAAGCCTCCATAACTAGCAAAGTTTTACTCTTTATAAGTAAACCAGCCACCAATGAAAAGGACTTAAAAAAGCTTTACAGTGTGCCTGTGTAAAATCACAGAGTTAAAGCATGACACTAATCCTGTTTGGTCTTTTTTTTTTAATCTCTCATGGCAAAATTCCTTTGAAGTCTGCTTCTGAGATGAATGAGATGAAAACAGCAAGCTGAGGCAATTAAGGAAGTATATTCTCACACGTAACTCCAGACCTTCTTAACCTCAAACTTCACCTTCCCATTAAGAAAAAAACCCAAAAACCACCCAACAACTTGTGTGTTTTCCCCCTCTTTAAAACTCAGACAGGGACTGCAACAAGAAGTGCTCAGGCCTCAGCACCACGACTTTAAAACCTCCATGGACAAGATGAACAACAGCTAAAGACAACTTGGAGGGAAGTTAAGCTTTAAAGTACCCTACAGCGACTTTCACACATTGCCTGTGGCTGTCCCTCCTCTCTCCCCAGACACAACCAAGCACAAATATGAGCTAAACACCAACACAGGATGAAACGTTTGCAGAGTTCCCTTTACTGAAGGCCAATTTGCTATGGTCTGCAAAGCACCATAATTGCAAGCTAAAAAGCATCACTCTGCGTGCTACAGGGTGTCAGATAAGCACTAATTAAGAGCGTCCCACCCAGTGTCATTTCATTTGCCCCGTGGGCAGCATTACCAGTTCATAGATCTCCTCCTCTGGCTTTGGTACGTAGAGCTGGATCTGGTTGTCGATGAAGAATTTCAGGCGCAGGTAGTGGGCAGCGTGGTCCAGCTGGTGTGTCTGCAAGAGACAGAGAGCCTTTAGCCAGAAAAGCAGTGTTCACCTCGTCTCTGACCCTCACAGGGACAAAAACGCCCCAGCACCACCTTCCACCACGATCTCCTGCCCTGAAACCTGAACAAAACCTGAACAAAACCTAAACAAAACCTGAACAAAACCTGGCCCTCCTGCTCTCCCCCAGGAGTAAGATCAGTGTAGCCACCGAGGGCACTGGGAGCAGCCTCCTCGGCTCTGCTGACCTGGCATTCTGCTCCCTCCCAAGCCATTCCAGAAATAAGCCTATGCTGGAACAGCAGAAGCTTCAGATCATGCCTTTGGATAAAAGGATATTTAAATAAACGTTCTGCTAACAGAGCAAAATACGGCAGGAAAGGTGTTTTCTGTTTGGGTTGGGTTTTTTTAGCATCTTCATAATTTAGCACATAAATATGACAGGGCAGATTTCAAGCAAGGTTAATAAACACAAAAAATCTGCCTGTCCTCTAAATTTAAAGCAGCTCAGGATACACTGGCTTTATGAGGCTAGAGGAAGCCAAGAGTTGCATCCTGGATTGCATCCCAGTGGAAACAGGTCACACCATTTTAATGAATTAGTTATAATTAGCTGAGGATAGAGCATTTGGTCTGGGAGATGTTAATGACCTTTTCTCAGCATGATTAATAAGGTTGATTTAAGCAGAGGTTAATGCCGTGTGTAATCAAAACACATTACAAGTATGATAAACACAAAGGATATCATCCAGAAGTTACTTTCAAAGTTCCTAAACTAAATCTAGTGAGAAACCCCAAAGTGATTCACAGATGCAGGAGGCAAATTCCCCTCACTGTCACTTCTGAGATCCCACTATTACAGGCTTTTATACCTCAGCCTTTTCATTTTACACCAACAAATTACCAAGGTTTCTCAGGCTGTGCTGAAAACAATGGCTTATCTGAAAATTCATGCAAGAGCATCATGATTGCCTGTTTGTCCTGTTTTCCAAAGCCTGGCTTTTCCAGTTCCAGCCAAGATACAGCAGCGCTGAGGGGATGAGCAGCATGCACTGAGGGACCTGTGGAAAACATCCCACCCTGACCCTCCAGCAAACACACGGAGAACAGCGACTGCTTTGGGCAGTCTGGATTAGCCCAGGAGTAAAAAAACTACCAGTAATAAGAAGGGCAACCAAACCAGATCTATTGCTGCACTCTGCACAGTGCTCTGTTCAAATATGTCCAACCCAAAGATCGAATTATCCTTGGATGAAATGGAGTTTCTGAAATGGAATAACCTCCATAATCCAGGCAAATGCCTAGTTAATTAAATAATGACTTTGAAATTTATCAAGGCCCCAAAGAAAAACAGCTGAATGCAGGAGATTCTTGCTCTCTCACTTAACTTTTTTCTTTTTCAGAAAGCTTTTTGCTTTTCTCACTGGTTACTGCTGTTTTCAGGAGTTTTCTCTTTACACACACACACACACACACATACAAATGCTCCAGAAACTGAAGGGAAGCAGAATTGGCATTAAAGGTTCAGAAATGACACAGAGGAGTCCTGAGTTACTTTCTGGTCAGCTTAGTTTAGTGCCCCTAGACACACAAGTGTCTTGAACGAAAACACAGAGAGGAGACCTAGACCCACTGAGTGCAACCCCTGTATCTGGAGGTGTCCAGGGAAGGGAATGGAGCGGGGGAAGGGTCTGGAGCCCCAGGAGCGGCTGAGGGAGCTGGGAAAGGGGCTCAGCCTGGAGCAAAGGAGGCTCAGGGGGGACCTTGTGGCTCTGCACAACTCCCGGACAGGAGGGGGCAGCCAGGGGGGGTCGGGCTCTGCTGCCAGGGAACAGGGACAGGAGGGGAGGGAACGGCCTCAGGCTGGGCCAGGGGAGGTTTAGTTTGGATATCAGGAGGAATTTCTTCATGGAAAGGAAGGGGCTGCCAAGGAGGTTTGGAGTCCCCATCCCTGGAGGTGTCCAAGGAACACGTGGAGGTGGCACTCAGTGCTCTGGGCTGGGGACAAGGTGGGCATCGGGCACAGCGTGGCCTCCATGGGCTGGGAGGGATTTTTCAACCTGAAGGATTCTGTGGTTCTGTGCAAAAAGAGCCAGGCAACCTGGCAGCCTCCTCCTGCCAGCGGGGTGGATCTGCTCCCTGTCTCCTGTGCCCAAGCTGCTGTGCCCATGCTGCATCTCGGGCGTGTGTGACGGTCAGTGCCAGCTGCGCTGCCCAGCCCCACGCCACTGCCCAAAGCCCAGGGCTGGCACAGAGACCCCGTCCACAGCCCTTCCAACGTCCTTCCCTTGTGGAGGAGACCCAGGAGATGCTTTCCAACCCAGCCCAGGCAGGCAGAAATCGCCACCTGTGATGAATTTATCCAGCCTGGGGCCTCCAGGCACTGGGTAGAGCACCAGCTGAAGATAAAACTGGATAAAACATTCGTATTTAGAGCCACTCATTTCTTCCAAGAAACCCCATCAGCCCAGGCAGAGGGCATCAACCCAGTACACTGCAATGCCATCCAGGTCAGGAATGACAGTCCTGACAGTGGTGCAGTCCATGAGCCACTCCATTTAGTTAATTAACATCCTACAGCTGCCCCAAGGCTCTGTCTACCTCAAAATCAGGCATTGGTTAAAGTGTTTAAAATAGGGCCATGATCTTCTACTGAAGTGAAAGGAAAAGGTCTCCTAAACGTGGACACAGCCAGGCTGCCCTAAAAGCCAAACCATTAACCCACTTTTTTGCTGCTGGGAGCTGCATCCGTATGTGGGGAGGTGGGAGCAGAAACAGGGCAGCTTTAATGGTATGAATATCCTTTCGAGACCACCCAAAATACCTTTCAGCCATCCAAATCTGCTTCTTGGCTTATTTATTTCTCTCCTAATAACTCTGGCTACGTCTGGACTAAATTAAGCAGCTAACCCCATTTAAAGCACAACCCGACAGCTTAACCGAGGTGCTCGTGAAGAAGAATTTACAGCCAGGGCTGTGATCTGATTCAAGAGGCTCCAAGTGCCATGGAGGGCTGGCACACAACCCCAGCCTGGCTCCTTCCTAGCCCAGGAGAGGGCCTGGCACGTTGTCCCAGCTCGGTGGGGGAGACCTTTGTGGAGCACCACAGGAAGGCAGCAGCCATCCCACGGCACCGCTCCCGTGTGGCCCCAGCTCTGCCAGCAGGAACACACCAGAAGCAAAGCAAGGCCCCCGAGCATCAGGCTTTGAACACAAACCCAGAGACCTTGGGGTGTCTGTTCCTTGCCCCTCGTACAGGTCCCTTTGAAAAATGTAAATTCTGAGGGGAAAAAACCCCAAACTTTTCCTGCCTCACTTTTTATGCAGTCAAAAGATGAAATGCCGTGTAGTCACCTATGCTTGTTTGTTACTGTTATTATCTCCACACTGGGTTTTGGTGTTATTATCTCCACACTGGGTTTTGGTGTTATTATCTCCACACTGGCTCTGCCTAAATCCATGTACAGAGCATGATTTCCTCCTCCATTTTAAGACACACCATTATGCAAACGTCAGTAATGCCTATACATTTGTTCACACTGAGCAGTGTTATCACAGAATCACAGCATGGCTAAGGTTGGAAGGGACCAACTACTTCCTATCAGCCACAGAAAGCAATTTGATGCACACACACTGAGTTTTCCTGCCTTCCAAGTGATGTTGCTAGTTACATTTTAGGAGAAATCTTTGAGAAACCACTTTAAAAATGCTTTAAACACTCCTCCCACCAATCTTGAATCATAAAAGTGTCACAAAGCATCCTCCAAAGCCTAACTCGCTGTAGAATAACAAGCAGCAATGTTAGCACAAGAACACATTTTCCACAATGACTTTAGTGCATTTAATGTTCTCCCAACAGAAGAATCAAGCTCAGTTTAGCAGCACAGATTTAACCACATCTACAAACATGAGGAGGTTCATATGAAATGTAGAGCTTGAAATGTTTACTGTACCAGAACTTGACTGGTTCTCAGATGGCAGATGGCAAACTGATGTGAAATGATGTGGATCAGATATTAAAGGGGGGAAAATGAGCTGAATGCAAGAGACAGAAGAAAGAGATTGATTATTAAATGTTACAGAGAAGAAGGCATCTCTACAGTGTTTTTCAGGCTGAAAACTCTTACAGAAAGGAAAGAAACAGATAATTGCTCTTGAAAAAACACTCACCAACCTCTCCTTCTCCTTAAACACCCCCACCCACCACAGGAAACGCACAGTGAGAGACCAGACCCTCAGCAGGCACCTGCTGAAACCACAGAGCTACACCAGCATACTCCGGCCGAGGGCCTGGTCCACTGAGTTAACCACTCTTACCCAAAGGAGAACATATAAATCCTAAAAATAAATCATTACTAATAATGTGTCATCCAGCTTCCCTGTTATGCCTCTCTCCAAAAATGTCATCTTTTGCTGAGCACAAAGCAGAGCTTTCACAAGCTGCAGCACACCTGGCAGAGAGACGAGCGCACCGTACAATTACTGGAAACAAACGCCTTTCCCTCACCTTCCCTCTCTTTGGAAGCACATGCAACACGTTCTAAAAGCCCCCAAAGTTAAGCTCTCAATAGTAATAAATGTTTTCTTTCCTCCTGCTGTTGTTGTTGTACAAAGCAGACTCACTTTTCAGAGCAGCATGTGACGGGAGTTGGGTCTCGCTCGCTCAGAAAACACACATTATGAAGCTGCCAGATCTGAAAGCCTGTGTTTAATTCGTCAAAGTTTCCAACTCTTTAGAGATGTAACTCTTTTTAATGGCCCAATGTCTCTGATACTTCATCTGGCAAAGAAATCCAGGTGGTCTTTCTTCCCCCCCACTCCAGTGTAGATAAAAGCTTTCCCCCGTCCCCTCGTGCCACCCACACGAGGTTGGGTCTGACTCCGCAGAGCAGGCAGCAAACACAGGCACCTTCTCCCACTCCTGCTGCTGCTGTTCTCCCCAGTGCCAGCCCGAGGGGAAGGCAGGAGGGATGGCACGTGGAAACAGGTCCCCCTGGCTCCTGGGAAGGGGTGAGACCACCTCCCCTGCCTGGCAGAGGGGGGAAATGGGGAGGGATGCAGAGCTGGGGGCACCAGGGTGGCTGCACCACCACACTGTGGGGCATCCAGGGGCTGCAAGAGGGGTCCCACACTCAGCTTGGTCCCACTGGAGGGGCAGAGGAGGGCTGCTGCTGTGAAAGGCAGCAGCAGAGGCAGAGCCAGCGTGTGAAGGCACTTCCAGGCTCGTGCAGAGCAGCAGGAGTGGAAAAGGCAAACCCAGCCTGCTGCCTGTCCCTGCACCCACGCCGAGCTAGCTCCAGCTGCAGGGAATTTTCTGCTGCGCTCCTGCCCTCAACACTGCAGTGTAATTTGTGCTTCTCACCCAACACGGAGCCGGTGTCCCAGTGCAGACACGGGGCACACGAGGCTGCAGCGATTTCCTGCCCGCCCCAGGGCACGTTTACCTTGCAGATCATTTCCAGCACGTCCCGCGAGGTGTCCCCAGGCCGGATCACTGTCAGGGCAGGCTGGTTGTTGGGCAGGCAGAACCACGAGGGCGTGAAGTACTCGTGGACCCAAATATCACAGTCGGGGTTGTGCTGGTGGACACTGCTCAGGGCCACCTCTTTCTCCCTCTAAATAGACAAAATCCATCATGACCATCCCAGCCCAACACAAGTCCCTGTTCATCAGTAACTCGGGCACCGTGTGCTGTATCACAGCCCTCGTAGAGAGAAGATATTTTGCTCCTAAGCCCAGGTTGAAGGCTTGTCTGGACAGGAATCTGCAGTTTTCCATGAGCAGGATAGCGTGTGCCTTCCCGTGCCATCCACACAGCTACACTGCTGCAGTGGGCTTCTCCTGGGATTTCACCCTATGGCTACTGGGAATGCTAGGAATGCAACCAAAACCAGCAGGGATAAAAGCAGATTTACATTCAAAACTGAAATGCACTGTTTCTGGGCAAACCAATGCCAACAGAACTGTCATAGGTACTGCAGTTCCTACGCTTAGAAATGGCAAAATAGCAAATCTTAGTATTTATTCTGAATTTACTGGCTGCAAATGTGGGGAAAGGAGGCACCTGGAGAGCTGAGGTTTTACCTTGCCATCCGGGACTGTGTCATCAAAGATCCCTTCGAGAGATTTCTTCACTGAATCGACTCCTTCTCCAAATACCTGAGGAACAACAGAGGGAATCTGCTTTAAAACACGAGCGGGACTCCCTGCGTGCAGCACATGCCAAGGGCAGAACAGTCTGTCTGACACCCAGCACGGAAATCAAACTGAGAAATACAAACACCCATCTCCAAACACACTGCTTGCAGAAATTTTTCACTGTTGTAGAAACCTGGGATGGGGAGAACCTTCTTCAGGGTGGGTAAGCCCCACCCAGCAGTCCCTCTAACCTCTTTTTGCTTGAGCCTGTCATCCAGAAAGAAACAACACAGGAGCAAAGAGGTGTTTTCAGCAGAGAGGGGAACCCAAACACCAGGTCAGCTCACTCCAAGTGCTGTTCCTTAAACACAGGGAAGTGCTGTCCTGTGCCCCCCAGTTCCTCACCAGGACCACTCCTCCTGAGCACAGGGGAGGCTTTACTGACACAGGCACACCTTTGCACCAGTCTCTGTCCAGACCTGGGCCCTCCACAAAGGTTTGCAGGGCAGTGAACTGGAGGCCCTCTCCAACATTCCCTGCCTCTGTGCTGCAGATGCACTGGAGAAAAGGAAAATAGCAGCTTGCTGGAAGAGAAGGGGAGGTGAAAAACAAGCTGGTGATGGGGTGGTGCAGGAAGATTAGAGGCCACTTCTGCTTGCAGGTCTGTCCTGACTTCCTTGGTGGAGCTGGACTAATTTTATCTCTCTTTGTGCTGGGTTTCCCCACCTGTAAAACTGGGAAATGAACACTTCCCCACCTCTGCCAATGCTGAGAATTCAGGAGGGCTCTGCTTCTGGCTGGCTTCGTAATGACCCAGCTGCCAAAACGTACTCAGCAAACATTCAAGCACAAGTCAGTGGAACTCTTCTCTAATGAAATAGGAGCTGGTAACCCAGCACAAGCCAGAGAGCCAAAATCAACAAGATCCCGTGCAGGAGGAATGGCCAAACAGGAATATTTGCAGGATCCACCCCAAATCAGCACAAGACTGCATCAGGTGGGAAGGCAGGGTTGGGGCTGCAGCAGAAGCCAATAATGAAAACTGAAAAGTTCAGTTCTATAGCTCCACATCAGCACAGCTCTAGGATCAAGTTGCTGGGCTTGTTAATTATTCCCTGGCTAAAACGAAGCAGGGACCAGGCAGGATGGGAGAAGGTCTTTGCCTTTTAGGGAGTTACAGTTGGCTGCTTCCAATAGGAAACACTTTGCACGAGCAAGGGAAATGTGTTCAGGCACTGTGCTTAGGCACTCTGCTCCTTCCTCACAACTCCACACTTTTTACAACTCTCTCCACAGTGACTTTGCTCTAACCTGGAACAGAACCCCTCTCCATGCCTGTGCTGTGGAGGAGCGAGGAGGGACAGGAGCAGGGGAGGCAGCGTGAACAATGCAATTATCCCCACTGAAAGGGGAAACAAAAGGGGGAGCTCAGGTTCGAAAACACAGCACGGGCAGGATCCCAGCTCAGGACAAGGGATTTGGGGCAAGTAAATACAAAGCAACAGGGATGCTGCAGCGTCGGCACAAGGAGCTGGGAATGTGCTCATGGAGCTGCATTCCAGACAAACCCTGCGCTTTTGCCCAGCCTCTAAATATCAGGTGAACTTCTAATGTCTCGCTCAAAACAATGCCACAGCATTCATCCTCTGCTGAGCAAAACAAACATCCACTGCTGCTTCAACAGACAGCACAAGAAATCACAGGGCACAGAGCAACGTGTGTGCCCAGCCTTTCTCTGCACAAAAAGTGAGTGAAGAGAAAGAAAGGCAGAGCCTACATTTCCTGCAATTAGATGAGGTATGGCTCTCAAAAAGTGAAAGCTGTAATTAGGGATGTTTAGAAAGAGTAACAAGGAAGCACCTTCTTACCACACTGAAACACGTTTTCTAGAGAAGGATCTGGGCAGTGACTGAGTGGAAGCAGCACAACTTTTGCTTTTTTATAAATCTGAAGCAAAACAGGGAGTGTCCTGACTAAATGCAAAGTTTCTCGTCAATTTAGGAAGTTTTCACCAAACTCAGCTACATTTAAAGCGTTGTACAAACTCATCATTTCAAATTAAAAATAATCTAAGGAGTCTGAATTGTTTTGGGGTTTCTTCTTTTCAAGCTTGTATCTGTTTTACAGTGCTGCTTTTGTTGCTCCTGAGATTAGGGAAGGCACCTCCAGGAAAAGCAGAAGCACCAGAAATGCAACAACAGAATTCAGCTAAAGAAAGGGCAAATTCCAAAGCTTTGATAGGAGCTGCTGGGCATTGATCTGCAGCTACAGTCCCTGATTTTTGAAGGGGATGAGGAATGAGCTGACTCTGTGCCAGTGACTCTCGGGGGGTGCGAGCTGCATTCTGCCTGCTAAGGAACCAACCTTGCGAATAACAATACCCCCAAATTCCACGTGCTTACCTGGTTAATGCTCGGCCTCCCCTGCTTTTTCTTCGAGGTAGTGTCCAGCCCCCAAAGAGAAGAAAACCTGCTCCTCCGCTTGCTGGCAGACCTGGACATGGCCTGTGTCCTTCTCCTCACTCCCGACTCCCCCGTGCGAGCCGCCACCTGTCAATGGCACATGGCTTCAGCATCAGAGCTGCGGCAGCCCCTGCACACACCCCCCACCAAACTCTGGGGTCTAGGGGGGAAAAAAAGGCAAATCCTATGGCAACAAAGGGTACTCACTACTGGGATGGTGGGGATGCTGCCAGGCCGCTGCCTTCTCACTGCAGATTAACTCGCTTCTCCCAGCATCAGATATTGAAAATGGACAGCACGCACCACCCCCATCATTTTTTGGCATTTAATTTATTTTAAAGCAGCCTAATCATCACAAAACAAAGCCTCAGCACCAGTGAAGGGTTTGGGTTTTTTCTTTTATTTTACTTTTCCTAGCAAGGTTTTGAAGCTGGACATGTGAAACCCAAGATTTCCAGACTTATCTGTTGATTCCCAAAAGCTTGGTCTTCCTCTTTGCTCTTTCCTGTGGAAACACTCTGGGCATCCCGGTGCTGACTCAGAACTGCAGCAAGGCCAGATAAAGGCTTGCAGGGAGGTCATGGCATTTAAACCTGCACTTCCCTAAAGATAAGTGACATCTGAGGGAGTGAGCAAGGCACAGGAAGGGGAAAAGTGAGCTGAAATGACCCTTCCCATCGGAGCAGTGTCAACTGCTCTGCAAAATGTCCCGAGGCAACAAGAGACATTTGCCTTTACTGACCCCAGCCATCTGGGGAGTGTTTTAGGTGAGGAAGCTCTGGAGGAGATCAGTGGGACATTACTCAGAGCTGAAGTGTTCAGGCCCAATGTCAAAGCAGATTTCCCACTTGGAGGAGGCCTGAGGAGAGGAGCTCCTGTCCTGCCAGAAAGGGAGTGGTAGGGAACGGCAGGTATGAACGGGAGGCAAGGCACAACCAGACAGACAGACAGACAGACAGCCCCACCCTGCTGACTGCGCTTCCTGGAACACCTCAGTGCTGCATTCCCACAGCCCAAACCAGCACAATGGCACTGCCACACGTCTGGCAGCGCCAGGGGAACCCCACATCCCCGAGTGATGCTCCAGCTACCGAGGTGAGAACTGGCTGGTTGGATGCAGCACATCCAAAGCTGCAGCTGGCATGGACAGAGGGCTGGCTGCTGCACCCAGGGAACTGTGTGAGGAATGGGGATCTCCTTGGGAAATGTGGGGAAATCAAGGAGAAGGAGAACTTCACCACCACAGCAACATCTCCATTTCCACAGCCCGGAATGTGAGAGGTTCCATAGTTGTACCTGGGACATTTAAGCAGAGCCACCTGGGAGAACTTAGCACATCCTTGGACGAATGTACTGAGGAACATCTTCAGGGGACTTGGGTCATGGAATCACAGAATGATTTGGGATGGAGGGGACCTTAAATCCCATCCCACCCCTGCCATGGGCTGGGACACCTTGCACTATCCCAGGCTGCTCCAAGCCCCATCCAACCTGGCCTTGGACACTGCCAGGGATGGGGCAGCCACAGCTTCTCTGGGCAAATTCCCTTCCTGAAACTTGAGTTAGGGCTCCTAACATGAGGTTGCATTTCCCCACGTTCCTGGGGGCAAAGGAGGACACGAGAGTTTGCTGAGAGGAGAAGAAAACACGTGTCTCTTCCAACACAACATTTTCAAAACACATATTTTCCCTTGGCTCTCCAGAGACACCAGCATGAAGAGGCAGACTGTTTTTCAGGCTACCGCTCAGTGCTTTGCTTGATGCAAAAAAAATAAGCATAAATGCAAATTACAGCCCGCCACTTAAAAAATATAATAAATCCACCAGCAATTAGCAGGATGATGACGCTAATCTTTTCATATAGGAAAGAATAAAAACGCCCCTGACTGAATTACAGCTCTGCATTCAATTGAAGGGTACAGCTGACATCTACAAGACAACAGTGGAGCTCAGCTATTTCTGTGAACCGCCAGGAGTCCGAGCCGAAACTACAAGAACTTGCTTGAAATTCATTAAAACCCCACCACTTCGCAAAACATTTCCTGTACTTTTAAGAGCTGTTGTTACAGCAGTTAAATTTAAACAACCATTATTTGCCACACCGTAGGTAGCGGAGAAGAACATTTCCCCTCCCTTGTGGAGCATCAGGTGTTGATGACCAGAGACGGGATACTGGAATAACTGGTCAGTAGTTTCACCCGTATGGAAGAAAGTCAGATATGCCTGAGAAGGTCTCAGCCAGCTCATGCTGAGGGCCTCAGAACGGCTCCCACTGACTTCACAGGACTTGTGGACCAAGCCCAAGCCCGTGGACATTTGAGATGACCCCGCTCTCGCAGCAGGAAGATCTGTTTATAGGAAGCACGTTTACGGCGGCAATGCAAAATCGCACGTTCAGGAGGAAGACGGCTCCTCCCCGAGGCCGTGGCCTCCTCCAGCCCCAGCCAGGCCCCCGTGGGAGCAGGACACCCTGCAGGCCCAGGCACAGACCCCCTGTCCCGCCGTGCTCAGCCCTGCCCCGTGCCCACTCACCAGCGCGTGGAAGGATGACACGGAGAAGATGCCCAGGCGGCCCATGGCCACCTTGGTGGGGCGGCTGGCGAAGGCCAGCAGCCGCTTGGGGTTGGGCAGCTCCCCGCCCTGCAGGCTCGCCAGGTAACAGCGGTACCGGAACAGATCCATCTGGAACTGCTCCAGGTTCTGCTCCCACACGAAGATCTGCGTCCGCACGAGGTTCGGGAGCGAGGGGAGAGAAGGGGAGAGCAGGCTGGTAAATGCCTTGAAAAAACTCCCAGTAACACACCCTTTTCATCGATGCTGATCCCACTCAACAGACCCCGATCCCAGATTTTCCCACATCCCCCTGCCCTCCCAAACCCCCAAAGGATGCAAATAGTAAAAGAGTTTTCATTAGATGGAAAACAACTTTTCCTACATTCATGGCAGAAGTCTCCTCCTGGGAGAACTGCTCCTTTGATATAACGCTAATTGACAGGATTAGAATTTCATTTTTAATTTTCTTTGTATTTCCAGGGTTCTCTGCTCAGCAGTCCCTTAAGAGGCTTCTTTCATGCATCAAGAGCATCTGAGGAACCAGAAGAGCAAACCCGACCAAACTCCAGGCACAGGGCATCCCAAATCAGCAGCCACAGCAGCAGCTTTGCTGTGAGCACCAATGGAGCTTGAAAAAAGTGCCATACACTGGGGATAATTAATCTGATCAGTGGAAGAGTGCTGTAATCAGCCTATGGAAGGACTTATTTAAATAATTCAAATAGCTTATAGGAAACAGTTTCAAAGCATCCAGACAAACTCGGTTACATAAAGAGAGAGACTGCTCTGCCCTCTCACTGTGACTGACAGCTGTGAGTGCAGCTCTTTAGCATCTCCCTCCCCCTTCTCCCCCGTTTCCCCTTCTCACGGGCTTCCAGGGGGTACAAATCTCTTTAGCTCAGCCCCAGCCACTTCCCATGCTTTGCATTACAGGCACACTTGGCAGCCGTGGTACGAGAGCTCCAAATGAGGGAAACAGGAGCCATATGTTAAGTTTCCCAAAATAAGGTGCTGCTGCAGCAGCGGGAGAGACATCTGCTCGAGGCTCTCTGCTTCTGAAACCCAGCCACGCTGTCCACTTGAAGGCAGGAGGAGCGGGCCCAGGGGGAGCCAGGGATGCAGCCACAAGGTCAAGGCAGGCCCTTGTGACAAGCAGAAACCTGGGATGGTTTCTTCAGCCCAGCTGCCAGCAGAAGCAGCAGCCTCTGGCACACTAAAACCAACAGCAGCAGTAGCAGTGTTTGTTGGTGTGCAAGCAGCTGTTCCCCAAGGCATCCTGCAGCCATGGCCTGGCAGTCTCCTCACTCAACCTCCTGCTATCCAAATCTCTTGGAGGCCAGCAGAAGACAGCCCATCCTGGACCTTAGTGGAGAAATGGTACAGCTCAGGCAGCCAGCACAGCTCTCCTGCTCCCACCTGCTCCAGGGAGCTCCCGCCAATCTCTAGAAGTTCTTAAACCCTCACTAGGGACTTATTTCACACGAGCGAGAGAGTTTACCTGATCCAGAATGGTCTTCTTCTTCTTGGAGTCTGTCACAGAGGACAGCTGCATTTCACCCATTTTCTTCATCTTCTCGTCCATGTCGATCTTCTGCTCCAGCTTTTTGATCTCTGTTTTGAGCAGCTTGACCGTGTCCTCCTTGTGGTGCTGCCGCGCCACCGCGGTGGCACAGGCCGAGTGGATCGCCGTGATCCAGTTCTCCAGCTCCGTCTGGCTGCACGTCTGCACAGAGGGAAACGGGGGAGAAGAAGCCAGGATCCTCTGTGAAACTGACTGGAGATTAACAAATGCAATTCCAAGGAGTTTCCTCTCCCTTTGATCTCAACATTCAAAGCCTTAAATCCACTTACTCCTGTCGAAGTAATAACCGCCCCCCATCATCCTTAAGCAGGCCATTTTTAACTCGGCACCAGGCACTCAGCACTTGGAATTACACCTCTATCTGTGCTCTGCAGCTGTGGGTGCTTCCCAGCAAGGCCTCAGGAATTACCTCCCTGGCTCAGCACAGTGCTGCTGTAGTTTCTAGCTCGGCATTTAACGATGATTTCTAAACTCCAGTTGCTTAAGGCAGGGAATGCACCAGCCCCTGTGCTCTTCCCAGCATGGAGAGCTTTTCTGGCATGCAGCAGTTAATAATAAATTAATGGCATAAAATCTGACCATGATAAGTATGAGAAGCTTTATTATGGTGCACAGAGAAACAAGCTTTCCATTTCTAAAGGTCCCAAGGCACTCTGAAGATATCCATGTTATCATTAAAGGCAGGCTCATCCTCGTTTTCACAGCTCTGGCGCTGTCCCTTTCCAAACATGGATACGACAGCTTGGGAAAAGAATATTTCTCCTTGCTGGAAGTGTCCAAGGCCAGGCTGGACAGGCCTTGGAGCAGCCTGGGATACTGAAAGGTGTCCCTGCCCTTGACAGGGCGTGGAACTGGATGAGCTCTAATGCCCCTTCCAGCCCAAACCACTCCATGAGACAGCAGGCTGGAGCATGGGACACCAGCACATTTTTCTGGAACAGATCTAGTCTGACTACAGGCTTTTGACACACAAAGAAGAAACTTCCCAGATTATTCTTTCCAGATTTTCAAAATAAAAAGTCAATCTTCTTAGGCCTTTTACTAAACTCCACTCCTTTTTGCAGTAGGTTATAAAACAAACCTTCCAGCCAGCTCAGGGCTGCGGAGGACTTCCTGCGAGTGTCAGCCTGTGGCAATAATCACACTGGTATTTGGCTCCTGGCTGGAAAAGTAGCAAGGTGCCAAACCACCTTGTTCTAATTAAACTTTCTGATGATGCCTGATCTATTAATAGACAGCCCAGCATGACTTCTCCATTTGCTGGAGAAGATGAGGAAGGTCATCCTCGCTGAGGTCACAACCAACAGCCAAGGATGAAGCCAAGGAGAGCATCCCAGAGAAGTCCAGCTCTGGGAATCACACACACACGGGCTGGGCTTCAGACTGATGCTCCCCAAACTTCTGTGGTACTGAAGGAAGCAGGACACATGTGTCCCAGAGCAACACCACTCTCCTCACTCAGGCTAGAAGCCCTAAGCAGAAGCAGGACCTACTCCAGAAGGACTGACCTCCTACTTGCTAATTTCCTTGCCTTCAGCTGGCACTGTACACAGGATATGGCTGAAACTGGTCAGGCTCTCTGCCCATTAACAAGCCCTCATTCCTCTGCTAAAGACACTGTGAGTCCCCCTTTGGAGGAATATCTGCTGGAATTACAGGAGTTATTTGCCAGAATGGGGGACACTTTGCCCACAGTCAGGTGGTGAAACCTCATCCCCAGCAGAGAAGAGATCAGCACTGGACTTAGAATGAGATGGTTTGTTTGTTAACTCCTAGCAAAATCCTAACAGCATTTGTTATCTTATTAAATTTCAAAGTGTTATCTGTACACCATTAGATTCATTTTTCTTTTTGGTTTCCTGGGAGGGAAGGAGGAGGAAAAAGGGTCTGGAGTGTTTTTAGGAGCTGAAGACTCCCCTGGTAGATGAGCAGGCGATGGGAATCACTCCCCTTCTCAAGGGAGAGGACCACAGAGAGAAGCTGCAAACAGCTGACACACATACGGGGTGTCACAAGTGGCTGTGAGCTGCTGGCACACACATGTGACATGTGCCAGGGCCGGGTCTGTGTGGGCACAGCCAGGGCTGCCTGAGCCCTGTGGGAGGGATGGGACGTCTCTGGGCACGGTGCAGTGAGCAGGCTTGTTACAAGGTGGATCTGTGGGCACCAGCAGCAGCCCTATTTTCTCTTGCCCAGGACAGAAATGGTCCCCTGCAGGGCTGTGCTCTGTCCTTGCCAAACCTGCTACTACAGCTCTGTGTGGGGTGTGGGGCACGGGCAGCGAGGGGCCAGCGCTCTGAGGGCATCCCCTCCTTCTCCTCTGCTTCCATGGCAGAAGGGACACATCACAGAACACTTCTGCCGATATAAATGACTGGGTTTTCATTTGGAAAGGCTCAGTTTTGCTTTTTCCCTACACAAAAACCTGCCTGTGGCATAATGACACCGGGCTCTTAGGGAATAAGCTTTGGGGTGACCTCATCGGGACCTTCCAGTCTGGGAGCCCACAAGAAAGATGGAGAGGGACTGTTTATATGGACATGGAGGAACAGGACACAGGGAATGGCTTCCCACTGCCTGAGGACAGGGTTAGATGGGATGTTAAGGAAGGAATTCTTCCCTGTGAGGGTGCCCAGAGAAGCTGCAAGTGTCCAAGGCCAGGTAGAATGGGGCTTGGAATAACCTGGGATAGTGGAAGGCTTGAAGATCATCTTGTTCCACCCCTGTGGCAGGGGGTGGAACCGGATGATCTTGAAGGTCCCCTCCAACCCAGGCCATTCTGTGGCTCTGTGATTCCCTCTCACTTGGAGGAAGGTCTCCAGGTGCCAAAATACACATCCCCTTCCCAGGGAAGACGTGAAGCAGACAGGGGCAGGGCAGTACTAGAGAAGGAGCTGAGGAAAAATCCCACTGAGGTGGCAGAGAAGTTAGTCCCCAAAAAAAGATGGGTTTTTTTCAGTGTTCAGATACTCAGCCCCTCCAAGAAGTAGAAGTGCTTTTTTTTGCACCAGTTTGAGAATCCAGCCCTCTGCAAGGACAGCTGCAAGGACCTACATCGCAGTGTAATTTTATTTTTTGCACAGGAGAGCGATGATGTGGGGACTCATCCTACCCCAGAGCAGCTTCTGGTTTAAGAAGGCAAGAAACTCCATTGTCATTGCAAAGAGAAATAAAGGGATTCCTCCAGTGAAGAAAACTGAATCAAAAGAGGAGGAAATGCACCCACCTCAGCACGTGCTGACAACTGCAAATAACAGAATGTCACACCCTGCTTAGTGCCAACTTGACATAAGAAAGGGGATGCCAACCTAAAAACCACTCAGGGAAGCAGTGGTTACCAAATTACAGAAATCTTTTCAAGTGAAACACATCAACTAATGCATGGTCTTTGATATAAGTCCTGGGGTTTTTTTTCAAATGTACCCAATGAAATTGAGACATTCCTATTTTCTGATTAAAGAACCAAACCCTGCACTTCCAGTCTCCTCTTGGGCAGCAGCACGACTGAACCAGGGGCAGCTGGATTCTGCAGCCCCTCTGGGAGAGCACTTGCATGTCCAGACATCCCCTTGCACTTCAAGTTTCTCTTGGTCTTGTCAGCCCCTCATGCCTCTCTGCAAGGCCCTGCCTTTGACACACGTCTCTTACAGGACACAGGGAGTGGCACAGCACATTTAATGCCCAGCTGGATGTCCAGTGTGGTGACTGGCTTGGTCTGTGTGTTCTAAGCATGCTGCCCAACCAGCTTTTACAGTGATGCAAGAGCATTTCTTCATTCTTTGCTCTAGCCATCTACACAAAGAGGGTCCAGCCAGTTATTAAAAAAGCAGATTTGACACTGATCATGTCCAAATCACGTCCTTCCTCTAGCGCTGCCAGAGGAAAAACCCAAACCTACTGGAGTCAGCAGGATTTTCCACTGATCTCCACCACAGCTAGGACACCCTCCTTGCTGGGAGACAGAAAAGGAGAAAAACTTTGCAGAAACCAACCTGGAAGAGGAAGGCGTCCCCGAGGGAGTTGCTGAGGCAGAAGACAAAGTCCTTCTTGGGGTGCTCAGGCACGGCTTGCACGATGCTGTTCTCCACCCACACAGCGTGCTTGGGGATGCTGTTGTGGTCGATGCCGGAGCGGCCATCAGTCTCGTAGAAGAACAACGTGCACCCTGCAGGGGACAACGAGCAGCACATTCAAACGCCCTGCAGCCCCTCAGCGCCGAGACTGAGCCTGTAAATAAACCCTCACAGGGATGAGGGAGGGTTTGCCACAGCCTGGCCGGGTTTTCACAGTGGAGAGCCCCAGCAAGTGCCCAGTTTTAGCTTGGTGAGGTGCTGCTTTTAATGCCAAGGGGCACACCAGGAGCTGCAGGGCACAGCGAGCCCTGACCCAGGGATGATTTGTTCTCCCTGAGTTTTGTTCTCTCTCTGCCAAAACAGAAAGTCATGGGCAGTAAAATACAGCCCCAGATGAGAAACACTGTAAGAAATCACAAATTTGGGGTCACCCATGGCCACCTCATCTCAGGGAAAAAGAAAGCATGAGATCCTGGTCCCCTGAGGGTGACAAGCAGCTGTGAGCCAGCCCTGGGAGCAGACAGGCCCCCAGGCATGGCCCAGCCTCAGCCTCTGCAGCTGCTGCTGCTGCCACAGTCCCTGCAAGGCAAAGATCAAGCCACTTAATTACTGGATGCAGACAGTAACTGGAATTAAAACGGGCTGAGATGAGCTGTGCTTGTTGAAAGATTGAGGGACAAAAACACTCAGCTGGGGACAGCAAACAACCTGCTTGGTGTTACAAAATAATCTTTGCAATCCTCCAGGAGAAGAAAAAAATAAGTGTAGAGCAAGGGTGCCATTTGGGAGATTCCAAAAAGAAAAGGGTCTCCTCCTCTGCCACCTTCCCACACTATCTCCGGTTGTTTGTAAGCTGGCACATAGTTGCTGTGTCACTGGAAAGGGATGCCCTGGTACCCAGGCTCTCACAAAACTATTTGCAGCCAAACAATGGCAGCTGTCCACTTCAAAGCCTCGGTTAAACACTGCCAGTATCAAGGCACAGCAATCCAAGGAGTTAACACTCCACTTGGGTCAAAGCACTTCAAAACAACATCATTTCCCTGCTCATCCTTCCCCTTTCTCCTCCCAGATGGCCCTTTGTTTGCCGGCCCCTCACAGCAAGACCTTCCTGCCACAGGGCCCCCTCCCAGGAGATCAGGGCTGCCCGCACCTCCCCGTCTCCTCTCCCGTTTCCCCAGCTCTCCAGCCACCCCAAGGGAGAGCTTGCTCCAAACTTTGCTGTTGGTTTTAAAATAGCGCTGCAAATGAAAAACAAACAAGTGCTCTAAGAAGAGCTCTCTGCGGGGAGGACAGGGTTTGACCACACTGAGCCTTGCGGGTGACCCCACCTAGAGCAGGAGGCACTGCTCTGCCTCTGCTGGCTCCGGCCACGGCAGAGGAGAGGGAGGCCAGTCCCAAAACTGTGCCTTCCTGTTTTACTGCTGATGAACCACGTGAAGATGAGTTTAGGAGCACACGCCTAGCAGGAACTGCAACAATCCAGGGAGAAGAGAGCCTGTGGCCCGGGAAGCCGAGGAGGAAGCAGGGCAGCTGGCTGCCCAGGGCTGCCCACCACGGGTGACACAGCCCTGCTCTGAGTGACACAGCCAGAGCCACATGCCAGCCTTAATGACCAACCACGGCTTCCTGTTCACCCTACAAATGTGCTGCAACCCTGAGTATCTATACTCATGAAGCACCTCTTGGGGAAGGAGACATGGGTGGGATGCAGAGCATGGCAGAGCCCCTGCGCGGCTGCCAGCCCCTGTCACCACCAACAGCCTCCCACCATCACGTGCCTGCAGAGGCACATGGGTATCCAGCTGTCAGCAAGCCATGGACAGGCTTCTCCAAGGGAACACCCAGCGCCCAGGGAAGCCTCCCTGGGTGGTGCCAGCAGGGCTCAAAGCAAGGTATGAACCTCACTGCTGTGCCTTGGACTACACGCGTGCCATCACTGCACACATCAGCAACCACCACATAAACCCTCTGAAAAAGAGCAGGGCCACATCCTCAAGCTTCATGTGAATGATACTGAAGTTCACAGCAGCTTCTCTTACGAGTCCAGGCCCTTGGTTTCACCACCCCACTGGACACACTGCGGGCACCCACCTGGATACAGCCCTGCCCACCTCCTCCGTACCTTTCAGGGACACCCAGTGCCCACCTGGATACAGCCCTGCCCACCTCCTCCGTACCTTTCAGGGACACCCAGTGCCCACCTGGATACAGCCCTGCCCACCTCCTCCGTACCTTTCAGGGACACCCAGTGCCCACCTGGATACAGCCCTGCCCACCTCCTCCGTACCTTTCAGGGACACCCAGTGCCCACCTGGATACAGCCCTGCCCACCTCCTCCGTACCTTTCAGGGACACCCAGTGCCCACCTGGATACAGCCCTGCCCACCTCCTCCGTACCTTTCAGGGACACCCAGTAGTGCTTCCACTTCCTGCGCGTGGCCGACTCCACCTTCTTGTTCTTCTTGTGCACCAGGAAGTTTTTGACGGCCAGGGCGCCGGCCTTGCGCACGGTGCCCTGCGCGGCCGTCAGCAGGATGTCGGACTGGCCGGGGGAGCTGAGGGTGCCGCTGCTCTGCTCGTCGCTGAGGGCCGATCCCGCCTCCTCCAGGTGCTCGCTGTTGGTGGTGCTCATCTCCAGCTCGCGGCGGAAGTTCTCGTAGACGCCCTGGCGCAGCCCATCGCCCGCCGAGCTGCTGCCGCTGTCGCTGCCGATGAAGGCGCGGCTGGCCGGCGGCGAGTAGCTGGCCGTGGTGGCGTTGGAGCGCCGCGACAGCAGGTCCGTGTCGGTGGCTGCGCCCTCGATGCCGCTGTCGGTGAACTCGCTGCCCTCGCCCGCGTTGACGTCCTGGTTGAGAGAGAGACACCAGGTGAGGGGAGAGCCTGGCCCAGACCCCGAACGCCCCGTGGGCACCACGGTTCTTCACAGCTCCATTTGTGCTAGCACTGGGAATCCCTCGTCTCTTTTCCTCCCGAAGACAAACAACTGGAGGAAAAGGTGGGGTGGTGACAAAGAGGCACCACAGCTGTCCTGAGGCAGTGAAGAGCTCTCCACCTTGGAGGGAAGGGTGAAGCTGTCCCATGCATTTCCCTGCAGCTTCATGGGGTCAGTTTGATTCTGGACATTTTATATCTGACAGCTCCAGGGCTTTACCTTCCCAACTGCTGCAGAGTCCCTGGGGGTCCATAATTTGCCCTTGCTGCATCTAAGGTAAGATTCCTTCCTTCTGGAGACAAACAACTGGAGAAAAAGGTGGGGTTAGAGGCAGAGCTTCCAGCACAGGTTAGGAAAGACCAGTCACACATGCACCACTGCAGGTGGTGCCTCCACGGCCTTGGCAATTTGGAAAATAAGATGCAGCAGCATCATCTGTTTACATTAAGCCAAGTTAACAGTGCTAAAGGTTTTGCAAAAGGAGAACATATGGTAGCAAAAACTGGCAGTGTCGAGAAAAGCAGCGCCCAGCCTATGCGTTTCGAGGAGAAAACACTGATATTGTGCACTCACACCTACAGATGAAGATACATTTCAGGCACCCCAAGAACGACCTTTGAAAATTATGTAACCAAAAAGGTTCTTTTTTTTTTTTCCTCCTGGCAGGCTAATGTGGTTGAGATTATTTCTGTTTTCATCACAAACTGTAACGATGGGCCATGTGATGTTCCCTACCAAATCCCACAGACCCTTCCTGGTCCCCAAGAACTTGCAGTGGAAGGATCAGAAGGGACAAGAATATGGCCAGTTTGAGCAAGACAGGAGAAAACCCCACTGAACTGGAGTTTTGGAGGCTGGGACTCAGCCTGCCCCTGCTACAAGGCTAATCCTCTCCAGAGGGATACCCACCACCACCTCGGTATCTACAGGCATCCGAGGCAGATTTTGGAGGACAAACAGAATCCAAACCCTGTAAACGGAAACAAACGTTTTAGGTACTTGGGCAAAGAGGATGCAAAGAAGTGAGAAATATGGCCAAAAACAACAGGAATTTCTATCTCTCCTGCAAGAGGAGCTAGTGCTGGATTCACAAGTTGTTGTTTTTTTTTAAAAGAGGAGTCTCTGAGAAGAGGTAGCAGAATGGAGTGTTTATTTTGAGAGAAAACAAGCTTCCAGATGTTGGTTCAAGCACCGGTTTTCTTTGTATCCAAGAGCAGCTCTGTGGAAACAAAGAAACCCTCCATCAGCTCTGTGTGACACCGTCCTCCTGCGGAGCAAGGGCTGGACGGGGAGAGCTTCGGGGCAGGGGAAGGGCTGACTAACTTTTAAGGCATTAATTTGCAATGGATGGGCCCGTT
Organism: Oreocharis arfaki; assembly: GCA_013398015.1. Lineage (NCBI taxonomy): Eukaryota > Metazoa > Chordata > Aves > Passeriformes > Paramythiidae > Oreocharis > Oreocharis arfaki. The sequence goes on from VZRR01002635.1 coordinate 74,377, forward strand.
CTTTATAAACACCGCTTCCCAAGGGAGACTTGGAGTCCAGCTGGAAGAATCAGCACTTCCTTCCCTGCTCAATGAGCACAGTTCTGCTGGCCCATCTGGTTACTTAAGGCAGCACACAGCGGCAGACAGGCTGCTCCGGACAGGCCAATATTGCTCTGCTCCTCCACGTGTGAATGAGCTGAGCAGGGTTTCCTGGAAGTACAGCCCTGTACCCACCCAGAGCAGCTCTCACAGCCACACGTGGATCCTGCTGCTCCCACACACTTGGTTTTGGGAAGCCGGTTACCTTCTCATTCCTGCTCAGAGCCCCGTGTTTACAAAACACTGCCACAAGCAAGGCTTTGCACTGTGCCGTGAGGAGCTGGGTGGTGCAGCTTCCCGTGCCAGCACTGCCTCCGTGAGAGCCCCCGTGTGCCAGGGCTGCTCCACGCTCACACGCCCAGGGCACTGCCCTCTGCCAACACAGCGACAGACACCTACAGGCAGAACTGAACCGAACCCCCGCCAGCACCGGGATCATCATTCCCATGGAATCACTGTTTCCTGGGCCCCTCTTCCTCCCTAACACCACACTGATGGACAATAGGTTTAGACTGAATATCATGAAGGAATTGTTCCCTGGGAGGGGGGGGAGGCCCTAGCACAGAGTGCCCAGAGAAGGTGTGGCTGCCCCTGGATCCCTGGAAGTGCCCAAGGCCACGCTGGACAGGGCTTGGAGCAGCCTGGGATAGGGGAAAGTGTCCCTGCCCATGGCAGGGATGGGACTGCATGAACTTTAAGGTCCCTTCCACCTAAACCATTCTGTGATTCCATGATTCTATGCTCTACAAAAAGTACAGAGTTAGTTCCAAAATCTTACCTGATCAAACTTTCAAGAAGCATTTCTCATGCTTTAGTTAAAATGAGTTGATTTAAGAAAACAAAGAACTGCTGAAACAACCAACTTGAGGGAGATAGGATCTGTAATCTTGCCAGCTAGTGTATGCATCAAATTTTCTTAGTGCTGATTAGCACGTGAAGAATTTTTCCAAAAAACTCAAGTTCCCCCAGAGCTGCTCAAGGTCCCCCACGCCCAGTGTGCCACAGCCTCTTCAGATGACCTTGGTGAGACACTGCATTAATTACCTCCGTTCTCCTGTCAATATATCAGGCTTATACTCTGTAACTAATAGATGAGCATATCAGTTTATAAAAGAAATGTTTATAAAACACCTCAAGGACGGAGAACTTGGGAGTGAATATATTTGTTGTATTTGCTCATGAGGTTAAACTGTAGCACTTTTTGCAAAGATCGCTACAATCTCCACCCTGATGCAAGTGACAGGCTGGACTGGTCAAAAGATCTTTTCAGCCCTGCTCCTAATTTCCCTCTGCTCCCTGCACTCCCTTTTCCACTCCTAACTATCCCTTATCAAAGGCGTGTGGGCAGCTCACTCAAGGCCTCTGGCAGGAGGAGGGTCTGAGCAGACAAAGGTCGGAGCAGTTCACAGCCCAGAGCTGCCGCTATTTTCCTGCTCCCGAGTCACGAAACGCGGCATTGAGGGAGCCTGGCGCGCCCCGAGCCTGGCCCACGAGGAGATGGGTGCCGAGGTTAGGAGGGTTCAGGGGGTTCATGGCATTCATGGCACAGGTCTCTGCTTCCGAGTTCCTGCTGCAGTGCCAGCTCGCTCCCATCCGACGGAGGGAAGCTCCCGGGAAGCTGCCGGCACCTGCCCCGGGAGCCTCGCAGCGCCGCACTGCTCACACTCAGCGGAGGGCTCTGCACAAGGCACAGGCTTTACAAACGCTGTGATCCCACGGAAACCTGCTGGGGCTGAGCGGGAACAGTCCAGGGCCAGGAACAACCCCTAGCAGGGTCTGATGAACGCAGGGGCTCTGCTGCTCTGACTGAGGACTGCTCTGTGGAAAGAAGGGAGAAAGGCACGTGGAGACCACGGGCTAAGGAAGGGAACTGAATGAGCTCTGGGACTGTGCTGGGATGGGGAGATGTGGGAAGCAGCAGCAGAGCCTCCACCGGGATCTGGGATCCCTGGCACTGCTGAGGGCACGGAGGAGCAGCACCGTTCCTTACACTGGCAGCACCACCGTGCCCCTGGAGCTGCCCAGGGGTTACGAAAGGAGGCTGAGCAGACAGTCCTGAAGGGAAAGAGGAGGGAGAGGTGGAACGCCCAGTGCCACAGAGAACCCCCGTGGGATGAGGACCAGAGCGGGGCTGAATGGTGCCATTGTCACCAACAAGGCCACGTGCCAGGGCAGCCCTACGAGCATCCCAGGGCAGTGAAGCGGAATAGTTATCACAGCCCTGTCATGTGCACAGAACAATTTAACTGCTGAACCAACAGGGTAAAGTGCTATGGGAAGCACTAGCAACACACTTAAATATAGGGTTTTTTCTTCACATGAACACTGGGTTTCAGGCAAAACAAGCAAAACAAGGCAGTGGAGAATAAAGCTGTAATGCAACAGCTACATCAGGCTAACGTACCTGGTGCTGTAGCTTCTGAATACTCAGGTGATACTCATGCCTCTGTATGTCCGCTGCAGCCACATCTGCTAAATCATTTTTGCTTAAATTTAGAAGATATACAGAAAAAAACCCCTTTCTTTAGGAAAAATGTCTACATTCAGCTAGCAAAAATCAGGAGAGGAGTTCTGGGACAGGTTCCAAGTGTCCCCATGTTGAACATACCTGGTACTGGCCTCTGCTAGAAGAGGCCACAGGATGGGACAAGCCTTGCCCAACCCTGGCTCATGACTGGGCACACTCAGATTGCCTGCAAGAGCTGCACTTCCCAAACCTCCCACCACCAGCCCTGCCACAGACATTGTGACAGGCCTTGGTGAATCACTTTCTCCTGCCCCACCGACAGCACTGATTCATGGCCACTTGGGGGCTGATTTAGTAGGAAAAATCTTACTTCCCTAAATATAAACAGTTCCTCGTGGTTAATACTCCTTTCTAAATGAACCATTACATTAAAAGTACAGCTGAGTGGGGGGTTTTCCTTGGAAGGGGCTCCCTCCAAGCCAATGCATATCCTCTGTTCCCGGTCCTGTTGAGCAACCGAGCAATCAGATGCTCACAGTCAGCAAGAGTGATTGCACACAACCTGTCTGGCTGCTCCTGAGGCAAGCACCACAGAATACATTTCAAAAGGACTAGCAGCCTGATGGTTTGCATGCTTTTATCTGACTGGTGTCCCTTTGAAGCTCCTGTGTGGAAACAGATTGGCCTGATAAGTGTTTTTCCCTTCTTTTCAGTACTGACTCTACCATCACTTGATGGTCTAGGCATGGCTTGCTGAAAATGCAGATTGAATGCTTTCTCCACAGTCACGTCCGAGAAGCAAAGATAAATCATGAATTGCAGCTGAAACCTGAGTGGGAGAAAAGGTTCGATTCCTACTTCTGCGCACTCACTGCACTAGGGCAGCAGCTCTTGAGATGTCTGAAAGAATCAAAATTTTTCAAAAATTAAATTTAGGAAAAAGAAAGTAAACAAACCCTTGTACATGTCATTAAAGCTGCTCAGGGTAGTTTAATAAGCAAGCAGGTTTGGGTCACAGTTCTCTGAAATTAAATCTGCCCCTGACAAAAAGGGACTAGCCCAGACCTTCAGATGATTCTCCTGGCAATAAACTCCAGTCTTATTATGAAAGGATGAATCACAGTCACAGGTGTCTGGGCAATAATCCCTGGGAGTCTTAGGGCACGGATTTCAGTGGATCTGGTCCCAAGATTCCTTGGTGAGCTCGTGGTGGTGAATGCTTGCAGTGTAATTTGGCACCCTGGAAGGACAGATGAGGTACTGGGTGCCAGGAGACACTGGGATGTGGGAAGGAGATGTGCGTCCCCTGTGCTCCTGTGGGACAGCAGGCAGCAAACACCACTGCACCAAGGGTCTGCAACCCCACAGATCTGCAGGCAGCTCAGGGTTACCTCACTATCACCCCTGGCTCCTTCACTCCATGCTAAGCTGTCACCTCAGCTCTGGGCACTGAGGCTTGGCAGCATTTTTGGTTCACTGACTCCCCAGAAGTTTTCCAGCCAACATGTGGGCCCTTGCAGAAGGATCATCCCTGTGCTTCCCCAGGGAACCTGGCTTTCTTCTCTGACATGTCCTAAAGGCAAATTATGGACACACAGGGACTCCTGCAGGAAAGTACAACCCTGGAGCTGTGAGACACAAAGTGGTGAAAAGGAAATCGCCCCCACCAGCTCGTCCCTGGCTCTAGCACCGACGTTTGAGGGGTGCTACACTACATAATTCCATGAAGGAGAATCCAGCCCTAATCCAGTAAAGCCTCTTGCAGCGTGGTCCCTGCACATGCTTCCCGACATCTCCACAGATCCGGGATGAGCTCCTGCTTTCCATCCCCTCAGATCTCGGGTGCTGCAGTGTTTAAGCCCTCTGTTCCCAAAGGATATGCTGAGGACCCCCCAAATTTACCCTGCTTTCATCCCAGTGGACCACCCAGCTGAAGGGATTTTCTAGAGAGGCTGAGTTAACCATAAACTAATAAAAGCAGCCGAACTGTGCTGGAGTTAAAGCAAGGGCAACGTGCCACCAAAATCCTCCCAGTTAAATTAAAATACAGGGTTGGGTTACTTTTTGTTTGCTGAAGCCAAGAAGAGGCAATTCTTCCTGAGAAATGCAATAGAGGGGGTAGAAATGGGGAAGGGGGACAGCTGCTAGAACAGCAACTTGAAATCCAAACGCATCATCTGGGAGGAGTTCACCTGAACAACCACCCAGCTTAAGGAAGCAGGGAAATGCCTGTCATCAGGGATGATAACCAGGCACAGCATCACATGCTGAAGCTCTCTGAAAAGGAACATTTCAGTGGAGCACCTCACTGGAAAGCTGCACTCCTGCCAATTGCGTCCATGTAAGTAAGCACAGCCCAGCAAACAAGCAGCTGGGGCAACCTGTCTGTGATTTTTAAGTGCAAAATACTTGGAACTAAAGCCATGCAGTGTGTATAGCTCTACAGAGAATCCAGCTATTGCCAGTGTTATATACACTTCAGATGTATAAATGACAAAGTCCTACTGTTTAAAAAAACATGCCTGAATGGAGCGAGATCAAATATCAGGACTGGTGATTTGCTTTCCCTTGGCCTCTGGCCGAGAGCTAAGGAAGAAAAACAAATTGAGATCTTTGAAAGAGTATCAAAATATTTGCCAGTGAAGACCAAAACACCAATTTTCACATGCTCCTTTCCCTGACAATACTGGGGTGGAGTTGTGTGCTCTGAAGGGAGTGACTGCTATTTGCTTTAAAATATCCTGACTAGGAAATACCTGATCTAATCTCCTCCATCTGGGTGACAGGGCAGGAAAGACCTCTGAGGCTGGGTCTGAAGCCCTCTATTCCAGCCTTCCTCGCTGAATCCACTTCCAGTCAGCCAGGCTATAAACAGCTCGTTTGGTCTAGACATTGAAGGGCTCTGGTCATTCCCAGCTGCCACAGCAGGACCCAAGATGCGGATTCCCAAGGAGTTTACCCTGGTGCAGGCCTGGGCTGCCACAAAAACGAGTGGTTTCCGCTTCCCCCAGCCCATTCCCACCCCTTCCCTGCCCTCCTTGCCCTGTGGCTGGGGGCTGAAGGCAGAGATATTTGGGTTATGGGGGTGGTTTGCCTGACGGCTCAGCAGGGTGACCAGCTGACCAGTGCTCCTCAGTGGGACCCAGCCCTGGCAGCCAGCTGAGCCCAAGGGTCCCATTCCCAGCTTTTGGGGATTGGGAGCATGGCTCAGGCTACATCCGAGACCTTGGGAACAAGCTCTGTCTGAAAGGGACTGGGTGAACAAGGACTGGAATCAGAGCCCCCCAGTGCAGCTGCACACCAGGAACACCCTGCTTTTAGCTACTCACTAACCTGTGTGCCAGTAATTATCACTGAACGTTGTCAACTCTGTCTTCATTTCCTCCCTTGATTCCATCTGGAGTCAAACAGCTCAGATTAGAGGTCCCGAGTCCATGGATTAGGAATCACACATGGGTCGGAAACAGCCATGTTGTCCAGACTACAGGCGGAATTCCTTTAAAGGAGCAGAGCTTCAGCTGCTGAAGATGCTCTGCCTGGAAAAGCCATGGCCGAGGAGGGCTGGAAGAGCAGGCTGGAAGGCCACAAGTGCTCTGCAGAGAGCGAACAGGATGCAGTGCAAGCCAGAAGCAGAAAGTGATTTCAGAAAAGAGAATCCATGGGGGACAGGTCAACCCCAGAGCCTTGGATGCACTCCTTGCACAGGAAGACTGCAATCCCTAATCTGCTGGCTGTGGGAAGAATGCCCTGAAGGAAAACTCACCCCATACTCTCTTTCTTTCTTTTCCTGAACAGTTGGTATTTGGGGAGCAAGGCACTGGGCTGGATGGTGCTTCCATGGGACTGACCCAGTGCAGTCCATTTCGAGGCTGTATCCTCTAAGCCACAAAATGATCCTGAGAAAAAGTTTTACACAACTTAAAACCAAGTATCAGCTCTCTGGAGTTCAGCCATCCTACAGAACATAATGGAACACTATAGCCAGTTACAAAATTCCCCGAGATAGTAAAAAAGTAATATCAACTGGAAAGATTGTCTAATTTTAGACTGGTTTCTCTGTACATCCTGATCTAATTCCCACAAAACCCCTTGGTTTTATCTCCTGCATATTCTGCAAAATTTTTTATGAAGGTTTTTTTTTTTTAAGGTTTGAGATCCCAAATTCCTGCAGGCTACCTAGAGAGGCCTAAAAATAGCAATAAATCTGAAAATTGGACAAAAGGGGATTTAACACACCAAGGACATGGCCCGGGGCTGGCGCTGAAGCCGGCACAGCTTCCAAGTGAGTCGGGCAGGAAGTTTCTTCCTTCCCCCCCACTCAGCTTCACAAGGAATATGGGATAAGGAGGTGGCAAGACAGGCTTGGAAGGGGCACAAAACCACATCTTAAGGTTTTCATCCCTTAATTCATAGAATCACAGAAGGGTTGGGTTGGAAGGGATCTTAAGCCCCATATTTTTCCACCCCCTGCCAGGGGCAGGGACCCCCTTCCACTACCCCAGGTTGCTCCAAGCCCCATTCAACCTGGCCTTGGACACTTCCAGGGATCCAGGGGCAGCTTCTCTGGCAAATTCCCTTCTTGAAATGTCAATTAGGGCTCATAACAGCAGGGGAGCATGGGGTACATTTGTCCCTGAACATCTACCAGGAGAACGAGGAGGAGGAGGAGGAGGAGGGAGTCTCCTGCAGGCAGATGTTTAGCTGCCACAGGACACAACAGGGCCGCTCAACAAAATCTGGATCCCACAGAACAGGCTGTAGGGTCTTGGGGATCTCACAGCCCACAGTCAGAACAAGCTGTATCCAACCGGTGCTTTCTCCCTTCCAGGAAAAACGGGTGCAAATGTCAGCCAATTAAGCCCTTTCCACCTACACCACATCAGCTCCAAAAGTCAAACACGATCCCAGCAGAGCTCTCCGGGAAGCCTCGCTCGGCAGAGCCGAACCCTTAATGGGAATGTTGGGAAAAGCAGAACGGCTGCGTGGGTGCCCCAGAGCCACCCTGTGAGCACTAATCACTCGTGCATATTGAATATAATTGTCGCTCCATAGGAAAAAGCTCCCTTCAATTAGTGGAGAGTGACTCCCACCATTCAATTTAAGGTTTAAATTTGGACGGGGGGAGATTTTCCTCGCTGTTTTTGGTGTGTTGCTGTTTTTCCCTTTAATGTAAACCTCGTACTTGCAAAGGACCCGTGGATAAGGCATGAGAACAAAACATGTGCAGCCAGGATTCTGGCCCCTTCTTTCTGGGCTGCATTTTTCCAGGAGCACTGGTCAGAAAGCACAGCTAGTGACCACTGGCAGTAAATGTAACTTACAGACACCATGATGGTGTCCATGCATGCAGCACAGAATGATGGCTGGATTCAGGAACCAAACACCAGGGCACAAGGCCATCGCTGTGGTCTCAGACTCACCCTTCTGGCAGTGCCCTCTTTAGGAACTAAACTAGTCAAAAGTCATCTACCAGTGACCACCAGGCCCTTCCAGCACTTCTAGCACCAGGGCAGCTGAGACCAAAGAAAAAGGCAGATATCCCAGCTACGGCTTTCCAGAAAGTAGAAAAAAGAACCCAGTCCACTGGCAAACATAACCCCAAATTCTTGTGAGGACTGGCAACAGGGATCTGGGCAGAAACCTCACTCCTGGCCAGGAGAATCCATTAGGTGACTCTGCACTGTAACACCACGGAGCAGTGACACCTCACTGGCCCGGAGGCCAAGAAGGAAAACTGTGTCCAACACCACACTACACTTGGCCCTGGGTCACCTTTGTGTAGTGTCCTTGTGGCCCTAAGATGTAACAATCATTTTGTGGGATGGGGATGGGGGAGGCAGTTCAAAAGGCTGGTCAAAACACCAGTTTATAGCAGGAAGTGTTTTCCAGCACACATGGCAGCCTCCGGGGCAACGGGGTCATCAAGAGTATGAAGATAAAAGTGCTGAAAGACTTGGGGGGAAGAGGGAAGCAAAACTGCCCAAAAAGTGCCCAAGTCCCACCTGGCACAGGCCAGCACAGTGCCAAGGAGCACAGTAAGGGCAGGGCAGTGACACAGCCTCAGCTCCACACCTCAGCTCCCACCACGCTCCACTTCACACCAGCGCTGACAAGGAAAGAGGAGCAAAGTGTGAGACACTGCTGGACTGGAGACCTGGTGCAGACACAGACTGGTCACTTCCCTCCTCTCACCAAGGAACTCCTTTGTGTGCTAATTTGGCCTTCATTTCTGCCTTTTTAAACACATAATGACAGCCATTTCCCTAAGCTTGCTCAGGCTAGGCTGGGGCTGACAAGACTTCATTTCTGACAACTATCTTATACTTACAGGATGCTGCTGGGATTAAAGACTTGGGAGGAGGAATTGTGACCTTTGCAAAGCTTTAATTTTGTTGAGTTTATCCATGGTAATAATCACTGCTAAGACTCCTTACAGCCATCATCTCCAGTCTCAGGAGATACAGCTAGTGAAACCAGCCCCACGAAATTATTTCCCTGGGTATGGCTGAGGCCTCACAAAATACTACTTAAATTCCAGACTTTCACTGCATGCCTCGGAGGAATCTGCTGAATGCCAGGATAGGCACCGAGAAGAAAAACAAATGCTTGGCTGTTCATCACCGACTCCATTCTCCTTTTCCTTAAATACACTCCAAAGCAGGCTGCAGGCAGCAGTTGCACCCAACAATCTTCAGGAAAGCTGTTAGGTCCAAGGCTGCCAAAACCCATCTAATTTTTTTTCGCTTGTTGTTGTTGTTCTCTTGCTTTTTATCCTGCACTGGCGCACACCAAAGGCTTTTCACCTCCGACAGCGGAGAGCCGATTCTGAAGAACAAAGCTGCTGTTGTGGGACGCTGCAGCAGCTGTTTCAGCATGTCAGTTTTATATTTAGCAGCAGCCCATCTCCACAGATCAAGCGCAGCCAGGAAGTCCCTGAGCAGCCCCATTGCAGCAGCTCCCACGAGTCAGTGCCAGCAGATGGGGGGCACAGGATCCTGGAGCCTTTCAGGAGCCCTGCACAGCCTGCAGCCTGCCTGGTGTCTGCTGCCCAGCTCGGATCTAGGGCACTGCTGCCCTGCCAGCAGCTCAGGGAGCAGCAGGACGTGCACTGGCCGGCCTCTGACCTTGACCAATGTGCAGCTCCCCCCTCTTTCTGGGTCAGGCACACGCTGCACGGCATGCAGGATGAGCCAGGCAATGGCATCAGGGAGCAGCCCTGCCCCATCCCAGCTCTGTGCCCCCAGGCCATGTTTCTGAGCCATTTCTAGAGTATGGTGCACATCAAACACACCACTGCCAGCTCTTCCACCAGGCAGCTGGACCTCTGCTCTCAGAAGATCCAAAGGAACTCAAACAGAGCACAGCCCACCCACAACGCGTGTGCCAGGTGTGGCTGGGAGAGAAGGGCAGGGTTTGGAGCGCCTTTCTGCCCCTCTCTACAATCACCTGCCACTGAACTGCCAGCAGAACCACTGCCTGCAGCCTGAGGCAGGAACTCCATCAGGCAGGACAGGGCAAAGCAGGGACAGCTCCAGGATCACAGGCCTGGTGGTGTTCGGAGCACAGGAGGGGCACCTGACAGCAAAGCTCCTCTCCACTCTGTGCTGTCCCTGGCTCAGAGAAGCAGCATCTTCTCTGAACATCTCCATGCCCCATCATCTCTCAGTTCACAGCAGGCCTGGCAGTGCCAGTGCCGTTTCAGTCAGGTGTTTTGCACAGACATGAACATCAGCTAATCAGAAGAGTGAAATTTCAGCCCAGTGAGTGTTTAGCACCGAGGGGAAACACTGACAGGCTTTTTTCTTTGCCTCCAGCCACGAGTGCAGGCAGAAGAGGGTGACAAGGGAGGGCAAAAGGGGGGACACAACTCTGCAGTGGAATGATCAGTTTTGGCAGCTACCCTGGAAAAAAGGGCCCTGTCAGCACTGCAAAACACACAGGGAAATCTTCTGCTGGCAAATGCAGATTTCCCTTTCCCAGAGGCAGTGAAGAGTGGAAAAGGTCCAAGGAGAACTACAGATAAAGAAGGGACAGTGATGGAATCGAGCCAGCTCTGGTGACCAGCTAGTTCAGCTCTCTCCTGGAAACAGCTCTCTGCTTGGAAAGGGGGTGTTGAAGGAAAACACAGCCTGGGAGAACCCAGAAAACTTTCACCTACAGACCCAGCCCAGCAAATGCCAAATCACAGAAGAAAACTGCCTTACCTGGGTGGTTTTCGCCCTTCTGCCTTGCATGCTGGTGCTATGGCTCATCTGGGGGTTGGTGGCACCTTCGGAAAGGCAGTGGGACTTCCTGCAGGGGAGCGTGTTGTAGTTACTGTAGGAGGAGGGCGCGTCCTCGGCGGTAACCGATGCCATCTTATGGCCCCCGAGCTCCGGGATGTCGGACACCAGGTTCCGGCAGTACCCTCCAAAGGCGTTTCGGGGGCCCCCGTTGATGGCGGCGCCGGGGGTTTTGGGGGAATACAAGTCACTCATGGAGTTGGCCCGCTGGCAGGCCACCAGGGGCTGGGGGCTGCCGCCGGCCTCCGGGCCCTGCGCGGCCTCGGCGTCCTTCTCCTCGGCCAGGCCCAGGATCTCCTCGTTGCTGGTCAGGTGCTCCTGGCTGAGGTCGGACAGCGAGAACTCCAGGCTGTCCTCGCGCCAGATGTCGGCCGACTTGGAGCGCTTCTTCTTGAAGCTGGCCGCGTCCATGAAGGCGGTGCCGTTGGCCGCGTAGCGCAGCGCCCGCCCGTCGCCCTCGCCCAGGAAGGGCGGCTCGTCCCCGTAGAGCCGGCTCTCCTCCGAGTCGGGCATGCTGTGCACGGAGGCGGCCGTCAGCACCGTGCTGCTGTCCACGCTGGGCGTCACCGACGAGTCCGTGTGGTAGGACACGGGGCGCAGGCCCATGTCCACCCGCTCCACCCACATGGGGCTGCCGAAGTCCTCCAGGTTGGCCTCGGGGGCGAAGGGCTCCAGGCCGTTCTCGGCCAGCGACTGCGGGATGCTGGGGGTGCTGCTGGAGCGCGTGCTCACCTCGGAGCTGCGGTGGATGATCTTGCCCGAGGACGCGTGGCGCGTGCGGCGCGAGGCCTTGCCGGACAGGCGCAGCGAGCGCGACGTGTGCTTGCGGCCCAGCCCCGGCTGCTTGTCCCCGTAGAAGGCGTGCTCCACGCTCTGGCTCTCCGCGTTCCCCATGGCCTCACGGTCTGCAAGGGACACACGCGGAGGGCAGCGTTAGGCGAGGGAGGCACGCGGACGCCCCGACACACCGAAAACTGCTTTTTTCATTGAATTAGTTACCGAATCTGTCCCAAACCCTACAGCAGAGATTCTAGCAGGGCCTGCGGCAATAACCCCACAGAATTAATTAAGGGAGCCAGCGGCTGTACCCACAAACCTAGAAATACAGTTAAATGAGAATGCAGCACACAGCCAGACAGCTCTGCTGGTGCAAATGGAGAGTGCACAAGAGGGAAGGACTGAACCTTGGAGCTCGGTGTGAACTGGAACCAGTTTAGCACCACAGTGCCGTCTCAGCTCTGCACACATTCACCTGACTCTCAGCATCAGCGTCGTCATTCCAGCCAACAAACTCAAAAAATCAACAGCTATTGTTTATCTGCAGGGAACAGAATGCTGAAAAGTAGAGGGATGTACACCTTTAGCTGAGATTTCGCCTCTTTTTTTTGGCTAGGAACTGCAAAGTGAAGGACCAAATAGCAAAGTACAAATCCACCCGTTTGGCAGCGAGCTAATGACAGGTTTGACTTCTGGAACAAAAAAACTGTGCAACATTAAGCAGGTACAGAGAGCCCCACACAAGAAAGCCATATTATGAAAAATAAATTAGCATGAGTGACTCAGACTATACAAAAATAACCTCCCCTTCCCACTCCCTCTGAAGCAGATAAGTAGATCGGAGCTCTTTGATCTGAGCTGGAACACAGGGACGGGGTTTGTGTCCCCAGCCCCAGCCCCAGCCTCCTGCATTATTCAGCTGTGCACATCCCGCCGTGGAACAGGTTTCCCATCCAGGAGGTGGGAGTGATGATCTGGTTCAACCTTGGAAAACACTTTGAGGTCTGTGATCTCACTCAACAAATGTCAGAAATATTTTATCAGTAGTATTGGGTCCTTCCTTCTGGCCTGACAGCAAGGCGAAGAATAAGAAAAGTAAATGCCAAAGTTCAAAATTAAACAGGAGATCTTGAATTACAAACAAGAAAATTATATAGAGGAAAAATAGTCCATCAATCTTGAAAAGAAATTCCGAGGCAAAACTTCTTTGTTTTGAGGTATTTCCATTAGTTTTGGTTGAAAATAAAAAAAGCTGCCCTGACATTAAAATAATCTGGAGTTTTTAATTTCTTGGGGCAATTTCCTCTCCTTTGCAAGAAGGATGCTGATGGGTACTGAGCCAGACGCTGGCAGAATGAATGAATATTCCCTCACTATCTATACACACACCACTGCTGCTGCACAGAACTGAATTAGCCCTACATAAATACATGGAAAATGAGGGACTGATAGCACTAAGCAACGGGACAGCACAGCAGAACTGAACTCTGCAGTGACACTTCTGACCACAGCCAGAGGACTGTGCCTCTGCTCCTCTACCCAGCAAAGCTGCTCGTGGCTAAGGCTAAAAGTCTGTTCAGTGCTGGAGCAACAGACAACACCATAAGTATCTGGGCATTTCTGTATTGAACATAAATACAATTGCACGTGAAGTAAACTACAGCAGGAAATGCCCTACATCTACTGAAATGAACGGCAGAGCTCCCTTTGGCTGCCATGACTTGTTTAGAAAAATAAATGCACTGAAGAAAGCGCAGGTTTAAATCTTAAAAAAAAAAGAAAGACAGCTTTATCAATCCTTAGACAAGGGTTTATTATCTCCTAAGAGCTACAGCTCTCCGATACAGACTGAAAAACAATCAGCCAGCTTTCACCTATGGAACATTTTAAAGCACAAAACCTGCATCTTTCCTTCTGCAGATATCTAGAACCAGGCCTCAGTGCTTCCATCCTGCAGAAGAAACCCTCCTGGAGCAACGCTTTCGCTGCTTTGGTTCTGAGCTTCTTGCTGACCACACTTCCATCCAGCAGGATTTCCACCGGCTGCACAGCCCGGCAGAGCCTGCAGCCATTTACCCCCAGCCTCCAGCCATTTATCCCCTGTCTCCAGCCATCCCTTCTCAGTCTAAGGAGAAGGAGCAGTTTTAAAAGTCCTCTTGAAACCTGGAAGGATTCTTTACCTTCTGACCGCACCAGGCAAGACTTCCCCCAGACAGAAAAGCAACAGGACCGCAAATGGCTTGGTGAGGAAAGGAGCAGCAGCTCAGGGTGCGTCCCGTGAGGAAATAACACTTTCCTGGAAGGAGGGAAGTCTTCTCTCCACAGAAGGAATGTTTAGGGAGTGATTTCACACAATGAGAAGTATCTGCTAGAGACTGGCAAGAAGTGTCAGACTTCAAAGTAAAGAGCTGACCCTTTTTAATTCTGTGGATTGGGGCTTTGGGTGAGGACATTTGCAAATCCACGGACTGCTATCAGTGAGCCCACACCTCGGTCCCGCACCCTGGAAAGGCCCTGCCTAATCCCACTGAATTCCCGGCTGCAGGGTTGCAGGAATGGTGGGTGCCAGAGGGCTGCAGGCAGTGCAGCTGATCCAGCTGCAGCCCTGCGAGACAGTGCCATCCCCGAGGTTTGTCACCATGCCCTGGCAGAGCCCATCTCCCCTGGGAGATGCAGGACACGCCTTGGGTGGGACAGTCGATCCCACCAGGGCAGGCTGAGGGGGGTCCTCTGAAAGGGACCCCTATCCTACCTTCTCACCCTCATTTCTGCCTCCCCTCTGCATTGCTGGCTGAGCATTTCCACCAGTTACCCTGAACCAATTCAAGTGCTCATGCAGCAAGAGTCCACTAAAACAGCAGAAAATAAATCCAAGGGGGAAAAGGAAAAAAACAACAAAAAGGAGCTTATTAGTTGAGTTTTGCTGAGCCAGCGAGTTGGCCTGGCACGTGCCAGAGGCAGCACAAGGGGACACAGGGGGACAGGATGGGACAAGGTGTCTGGAGGGGGACGCAGGAGCTAGGAGGAGGGTCGGTGAGTGGCACCTCCAGTTTTTGGCAGCAGGGAACTGAGAGGTGAGCTCAGGCAGATGTGGAAAGGCAGCCCTGAGAGGGGAATTGGCACTGCCGCAGACGCGGCATCCTCAGCGAGCGAGCGGGAGCTGGGCAGGGGAGGGGAGCCCCAGCCTCCCCCTCGCACGGGCCACAGCAGACACCCTGGGGCAACAGCATCTCAAACTGCTCCAGCTACGACTGCCAGATGCTGCCTGTCTGTGGCTTAACTGCATTTAGCACACTCAATGAAAAAAATCTGTATCAAATTAAGAAAATGAGTAACGTTAATGGGAGCTGCACGCAAGCCCTGGTGGGACAAAGGCTCCCCTTGTCAGCTTGGCCGCCAACTGCAAAGGCCACCATTAAAGACCCATCAAGGTGCCACCAGGAGATGACACAGAGCGAGTGTGACACACCTCCATGCTTTAGCCAGGTCTCTCGTGGTGTCGGGGATCTGCTGTGAATTACCCCGAGCCTCGCAGAGATCAGCGCGGGGCCACGCGCTGCGAGCACGACTGGCTGGACGCTTTTCAGCAGAAAATGTCGATTCATCAGAACCCAAACTTTCTGTGGGAATAGAGGGCCTTTGACGAAATCTCTCTCTCTCTCTGGGAGGGAGAGGTTTGAAAAGCAAAGCAGGGAGACAGGCACGTCTCCTGGAAGAGGCACCAGCGCCGTGACTCAGGCGCTCGCTGAAGACGCAGAAGATCCAGATTCGTATCTGCAGCCCAAGCCAGGCAAATGAGGGGTGGCAACCCCTTCCTCCACATCTTCAAAGGGGTGGCCTGACCATCCACACTGGGAAAGGGCTCTCTCTCCCAGAAAAACCTGCTCCTTCCTGGTTCAGCGCAGGGAGAATGGCAAAATTGTGGCGACTTCAAGAAGGTCACCTTTAAGCCAGTTTGCACATCAAGGGACAGGACAGGGGGCTGATACGTGTTTTTTGAAAGCTCAGACATAAGACTGCCATCAAGATTAGGCTGCCAGAAGGGAGAACACAAATTTTGCGGGAAAGCTTTGGAAAAAACCAGTGTTTCCTACACCACGTGCCCTGGAAAAGCAGACTGACCTCCAGCTGAACTGCTGAGGTTTTGCTGGATGAGACTTACATGAAATGGTTACACATAAATTATATCACATTCTAGATGACCACTGATGATGGCCCACTCAAAGAACATAATTTCCTTTAAAAACAGTCATTTTCCTTCCTCTTCCCCTACCCCTGATATTAAATTATTTCTCAAGATAATTACAAACCCAGAAACTCATTTCAATAAAACCTACGTTACTAACTCTTAAACTTGCAAAAGGCTGGACCACTAGATTCCAGAAGCATATATGAAAAATATTAGATTTCCAACCAAATTTGAAGCACCTTACAAGACAACAGATTGCAAATTTAAAATTAGATTCTAGTGGGAGGCCCTGGTGACAAATCTGTATTTTTCTCCTGGAGCGTAGCTCGAAGGCTGTGAGAACCAGAACAATGATCAAATCCACAGCGGGCAGTGAGCCTACAGAAATAAACTTCTGCTAAAATCTGCCAGCCAACAACAAAGATTTTTACTGAACTCACCAGAACCGCATAGAAAAACGTACAAGACTAATAACCAAGTGTGAACACACACATTTTACTGCAATTAAAATGTGCTTTTTCAAAAGGGCGAGAGAGAGGCTGAAATTCCACAGAAAGCCTTTGAGTTTCTCGGAAACTCCAGCGGCGTATTTCATTGTTTTCACATCAGAACCTCTTAACCAGCCACTTCTTTTTTGTGAGCCGCTCTCACATGTGTTAAAGCACGGGATGGACTCCAGAAAGGCCCTGCAGGCAATTCGAGTAACAGGAGGAGGGAGGGAGGGAGGGAGGGATGTCACCAGGAGCTGCTTGACAGCCATTGAAAAGCCCCTGTGCTGCCAAGCCGGGGTACCCAGAACATGCAGCTCATGCCCTTCCCCTCCCCGAGCATCCCACAGCACAGCAAAGCCCTGCAGAAACACACAGGGACGCACATGTACCTTCCGAGGCAGTCCCGGTATCCAGCGCAACCTTCCCCCAGAGAGATGTGGCATTTAGAGGTATAGAATTGCAAATGACCCCAAAATGAGCAGTTACTGGGACTGCAGAAGCTGTCAGCACCTGCCACTCAGCGACTCCGTTACTCCCGCGTCAGAGTCTATGACTACATGCCAAAAACCTGGGGAGAAAGGGGAGAAAAACAAATCAGACAAAGGGTTAGCAGGGAGGGCTGGACAGGAGCATCTTCTGCCGGGGCCCGTCATCAGCACTTACCTAGGGAGCACCGGGCAGTACAGCACGGAATGCTGTGCTCAAATTCGGATGATGGAATCTGATGGTGGCAGAATAAATGAAAAACCCAGTCAAGCACCGCCAGACTCAACCACAGGACGTGGAGAGTTCCTCTTCCCACAGCTCTGCACAATCAAAATCCCCCTGGACTTTAACATTCCCTTGCTGAGGCCGGTCTGTCTCAGCTCAGGGCCAAAACCACACCTGCATCTGAAGAGGACCACCAAGAGAGGCACCTTTGGACAAAGCAGGGCTGAACTGCTGGCAGCAAGGGCAACCCCACCGCCCAGGAGAAGCTGGGAGGCCCCAGAGGAGATTTCTCTGCAGACTGTCTCATTTATGGAAAGGGCGGTTTTCCAGGCAGGGATTTCATTCCCATTTTCCAAGGGCGAATCAGACATTGGGGCAGAGCATTTACATCTGGTTGTGTGAGCGAGGAAAGGATTCTCGGGTTAATTGTGCTCACAAAGGCGCAGATACAAGAGACCAGTCAGTCTGTGCTTACCTAGACCTGAGATGGGTACTAAGGGCAGTCCTCAAGTCAGACACTGAGCTCATGTGGGTACCAAATCCCAGCCCTTTCCAGGCCTGCTACCACTGGTGAGCTCCCTTGCAAGGAGCCCAGATCAAGCCCAGGCCTAGGAGAGGCTGAATGCGCTTCCCAATCCAGCTGTCACCCAACTCCCCCCTCTCCCAGCCAAGCACCGGCACTGAAACATCACCTCAACACTGCACGCTGACTTGGCAGAGTTATAAACTTCTCCACAAGGCCCAGGGAACAAAAACCTGGGGAGGGATTACTGCTGCCCTTCATGTTCTTAGAGCTGCCTGGTGGGGAAAGTGAGATCCTCACTCCTGGCTGGATTCTCAAAAGAGATGAGAGTCATTGGCCCTTTTTAAAATGAAAAATCTCATTTTCTTTCTCTTCCTTCATGTTCCTTTCTTTGCTCCCCACCTCCCCCTCTTCCCCCAAGCTGTTGGTTGAGATCTGAAAAGCAGTTCATGAATTGCTCAGGAGCTGGCAGAAATTAATAAAATGAAGCTCATTTATATTGAAATGGACTCATTATCATGCCAGCTGCCAATAATTTCCAGGAGGGGAATCTTGCTGACAAAAAAGGTCCTACAGGCAAGAGGCTCCCCACCTGCAACCCGCTGCACGGGGAGCAACCCTGCCACGTGCATTCCTCACCTCCTGGGAAAAGGAACTGGGACCATCTCTGCTCAGATCGGCCTGCTACTGCCCCCAAGAAACCTGACCAAAAGAAGATCAAAACAGACACAGCCGAGCATTTTATCAGATTTCCCACCCTGACATGGCTTTTGAGGAGTTTGTAACTCAGTAAAATCTGCTCCGGGGTGACACAAACTCTGGTCACTCCCCTGAGAAATCAACTCCAGCGCGGCCCGTTCCACACACCACCTGTGCTCCTCCAGCAAAACCCCTTCTCTCCAGGCAGTCCTTGGCTAGAAAGGGGATGTTTGCACCTGGATCCTGCACTATCCAAATCCTCACGCTGCTCCAGTACATCTGAAGGGCTGGCAACACCCTCTGCCACAAACAGGTGAGTCCTGGCCACTCACAGCTCCTCCAGAAGACAAGGATTTATCCTCACCCATTGACTCTTTCCTGAAAAGCTTTGCTCCCATTCACTTTTACAACTCAGACAGTCTTTCCTAAATTAAACCAATTCATACTTTTCAAGAAGAACATCAGTTTTTCATACTTTGACATTAACGTGCACTGGAACAGTCCTCAGTGTCCTGGTTCATTCCAACAGGCCGGTCCGTGCCGCTGCAGAAATTCTGGAGCTCTGAAGCAGCCTCCAGCAACGCCTGCCTCCCAGCAAGGTCTTGGAACGTCCAACAGGACAAAAAGTGATGCCCACGCCCTTCACTCAGGAGGGAGGGCTGAAGCAAACACGAGCACAGCCCCACCACTTCCTTCCCAGCCCAGAGCCCCGGACGCGTTTGCTCCCATGGATGCTCCCGTGGAGACTGGCTGAGGGGGAAGCTGACCCGTGACCCCCCAGCCTGTTCCGGGGGGAGATGGACAGTTGTAAACATCAACACATGGAACAACTAATCTATTTTTTTAAAAAGAATCAGATAAAGATTTTCAAACTTCTACACTCGAGACAAAACACCCCCCGTCAGCGCCGACTGCTCCCGACACACTCAGACACATCCCTGGTGCGCGCGAGCCAGCGCCTGCGCGCGTCAGCGCAGCTCCCCGCGGCCTTTGAAGGTCTGCAAGCAGCACAGCTGTATTTATTGCACAGCCACAAAGCAGCCAAAAACCAGGCCAAAGAGTTCCCACAGGGCTCATGGTGCCGCCAGTCCTGGCTGGGGGGGCGCAGGAAACCTCCATGGATGGATTAAACACAGAGCAAGGAAGCAGAACAGAATAAAGGAGCACCTTGTTGTTCTTCACAGCTGCTACCTGCGATTCCAGGTACAGCAAAGAGCTCTGACTTTCACATGCTGGAGCACTTTGCAATGCCAGGAGTTTGGGAGAAAAATCCAGCACACCTGTTTTCTTTTTGCTTGTGGACACTTGACAAGAACATTAATAGATGAAAAATATGGAAGCTGTAGCTTTCTAAAAGCCTCCTTTTCAAAGCACAGCCCTTCCTTTCCAGCATGAAAAAAATCAGTATGCAAACATATCCCCTTGTCCAGTGAACAGGAAAAGTTGGCGAGAAGGACGACAGCTCTCTTTCAATTCTATTTTTACTTTTTCATTTTACGAGGCATTATTTCTGTCAGATTTCAAATGCAATCCGTTGGTTGTTAAGCAAATCTTCATCCAGTTTGGAGAAGCCCTCGGTAACTCTACCATCAAGCATCAGGATGTACATGCAGAGACAGGAAGCAGTAGTCATTCCATACAGAAACCCTTCAATATTCATCAGCAGCTCTGGGCTGTATTCCCCACCCACGATCCCAGTTCCACGCCACTGTAACTCCAGTGTTCGATCCCATCTCCTGAAATGGAGAATCAAGCCCTTTATTTATGACTGGAGGCCACATTTTGCCAGTTAATAGCTAGTTAGCTAACCTGAATTGCTGCTGCAACCAGTGCAGCCAATGCCCTGCCCTGGGACCGAGGTAAATGCTCTGGTGGCCTGACAGCTCTGGCTCTCCCCATCCCACCTCGCTGGGCTGCCCTCTGCAAAATAAACCCACAGCAGAGGGAGCACAAGGACCCACAAGGAAAGGACCCACAAGGACCAGAGCCCAGCTCCTGGGCCTGCACAGACACCCCAACAATCCTCCAGACCCTTCACCATCCTCGTGTCCCTCCTTTGGATGCTCTTCAATAACTTTAGACCCTTCTGAAACAGCAGTGCCCAAAACTGCCCCCACGCCTCGAGGTGAGGCCGCAGCAGTGATGGATCCATGGATGGATGGAGAAGAGACTGCTCCATGCCCAGATCTTTGTTCAGAAATGCAACTCAGAAACGCTCCAAGCTTCCCCGCTCTCGATCCAGACACTGAGCCCCGAGATCAACTTTAGAGGATTGCAGAAGCTGGTTGACTTTTAAAGCAGTGAAAATAAATGACAAACGTGCTCCTCTCTGTGCTTTCTTTCTGTGACATTTAAAACGGCATAGAAGCCTTTTGTTTGTGAGAAATATTAATTTCAAACCGAGCACGGTGCGTGAGAAAAATTAATTTCAAACCAACCACGGCTTATACTACCTGCTGAAGAGAATAGCTGCTCCTGAAACGGGAGTCTGATGACAATGACCATGCAGAAAGGTCGGGGATCCATCCACACATCCCCAAGAACGGGCTGGCAGAGCTGGAATTGCAAAACCTCTTTGCAAGCGTCTCGCTAACACGCAACCTCCATGTCTGTCACGGCTGGGAGAACAATGCTGGGGATCCTCCAGATGAAGGGGAGGGCAAAGAAAAATAAACCCACATTCCCTTTGAGAAGAACTCCTAAAGGGGAAGGTGTGGGAAGCCCTGCTCCTCCAGCTGGAGCACCACCCCTGTGACAATTTCCAAGGGAGGGAAGAAAAGGCAAAAAGAGAGGGAGGGAGGAGGGTTTGATAAGAGACCTTAAACCTCCACAGAGCCAACAGTCAGCCATCCCCAAATCCCAGCTAAAGGAAACAAAACCAGGAGCACAGCACTGACAAAGCACCGTGGGGCCTTGGCAATAAATTAATGGAAGAGCAGAGCAGGTAGCCCAAGGGAAAGCCCCCTCTCCAGGGTTTCTATATTTATAGAGGAGATGTGAATAATTGACACGGTTGCGGGTTTGTTTGTTTTTCAATCGTTTTTACAACTATCTGAGCATGTTTTAACTCTTTCTCCTTCCCTTCCCTTTTATTTTTAATGGTGGGAAAATCCCCCTTTCCACCCTGGGGGGAATCTGCAAGGTTTTGCACGTTTCCAGCAAAGGGCAGAGCAGGGGAAGGATTCTAATTTCAGATCACCAGACATAAGCAAATCTATGGGAAGCCCTGAGGGCAACTCCCTGGAGCCTGTGGGGCAGAATAAGCCCAGCCACGAGGGAACTGCAGGGAAGGAGGAGCCCACTTGACCTCCGTGGAGGCTACGAGGACTGCATGTACATTTATATGATACTTACTAAAAATGAAAGAATTCCCAAAATGCGTCTGAAATAAAAAATAAGGTGTGGCTTGTTTATTTACCTTTAAGGCTCTATGTTATTGTTATTACACTTTGCTCAAAAAGGGCTTTCTGCTTGTGCCAAATGAGCAGAGAAGTGCTGATACACAGCAAGGGTGGGACGTGCCAAATGCACTGAAATGATTGAGAAGCAACAAGAAAATGTTCAGGCCAGGAGACAGAGCTCCAAATGGATCTGTGGGAGCTCTCACCGTACAGCCAAGGAGTGGGACCTTGCCTGCACAGAAGAACCACCCAGCACCACGGGCTCCAGCAATAAAAACTGAAACCCTTGGCTCGAGTGACCGAGGAGACAGGATGCGAAGGATTAAAATGTTGTGGAAAAAAATGAAGAGCAATAATTGTGGTAGGGGGAATTGGAGAGGAAGTGCTTAGTGTATCTCCTCATTTGAGCACTGAGGTAAGTAATCTGATTTTCAAGCAATGCCAAAGACCTCACACAGATCATTAAGATGGTGCCTGAGATATGAAGTATCTAATTTTAGACACCCTGACTTAAGTACTAGGGAGGGATTCCAGAGGTCTGCGGAAAAACTGGTGTGAAATACAACTTTGGCAAAGGCACAGTCAGCAGAGCTCTCCCATTCTGGTCCCTCGCTCTCTGAGGGAGCACGAGGAACCTCACTGAGCACCAAAGCTGTGTAAGGTTCCTCAATTATTGCTTTAGAGTCAGGAGAAAGGACAGCAAAATCACTTCCGTGCCGAGGCCATAATAAGGAAATAATACGCATAACAAGGAAAAGGATTGAAGCAAAGGATGTCCTTTGCAGATGAGAGCCTGCCTTGCACAGGTTTTGGCACCAAGATCTCCCCGTGAGCTCATGCTTTTACATCAGCACCGCTCAGGACTCGGCCTTCACTGGAACTGCACTGGGGTGGGATGGAGAGGCCAGCAGCTGCAGCACTGCGGGGCAGGGCTGGATTCCTGCCTGCCAGGCTCCCCAGAGCTCCTTCTCTCTGTGAACACAGCACTCCCATCAGCTGCAGAAAGACCCAACACAGCCACATCCCCAATGGGAAAGGGCACTGGGCGACTAAGGAGGAAAGCTGTGTCCAACCAGCAGAAAGCACGCACTGAACATCCTAAACTTCCCAAAAGCAGGAGTTTATTGCCTGACGTGTCAGTGACAGCACGGACATGCTTCTCTGGTGGGACAGGGACAAGTGAAGAGCTATTCACCCAGGCCAAAGCCAGGGCTCCCCACAGGACTCCCACCCTCTGCCTGCCCTGAGCTCCTGCCGCAGCTGCCGGACACGATGGGAGCAACCAACAGGAGCCTGAGGTGAAGCCAAGCTTCCCAAAACCTGACTGGGAATCCTGACTCCTATTTAATCAGAGCCTGGGAGGAGGCAGGCGAGCAGATGCCCAGGTGGCTGCTGTGTTCACCTCCTGCTGTCAGCCCCAACAGAGCAGGTTTCCCAGCCGGGCGTTGCCATCGCACAGCCCCGTGCCTCCAGCACGCAGAGAAGGAGAAACCACGAATGCAAAGCTCGGCTGGTCTGCACCAGCTTGGCACTGCTGAAGGTAAATTAAGCATTCAGGTTTTATCTTGCACGCCCTGACAGAACCTGATGGCTTCAGTTCATCTGGGCTGACCGGTTTCAGTCACGACTCGTCCATCACATCTCCTGACACGGCTCTTCCCCGAGGGAGGAACTCGCAACTCCAGGGCCACATGCTGGGTGTTGCTTCTTTAATTAAGAGGGGACAAAACCCAGAAGGGATGGGAATCCCAGGAGAAGACACCCCCGGGCCTCAGGGGGTGAGCCCCCACCCTGGGAAGGGGTGGGCAGGGAGCAGAACCGGAAAAAGGATGGATCAGCAAATGCTCCGGAGAGGAAAAGCCAGAACTACCAAAAGCCAGGCTAAGGCAGCTCAGGGTGGAAAGCTGATACCCATCAGCTCTGAG
The DNA here is from genome assembly GCA_013398015.1 of Oreocharis arfaki. NCBI lineage: Eukaryota > Metazoa > Chordata > Aves > Passeriformes > Paramythiidae > Oreocharis > Oreocharis arfaki. The sequence goes on from VZRR01002635.1 coordinate 97,923, forward strand.
TGTGGCCTCCAGATAAAATGAAGGCTTTGCCTCCTTTTCCAGGGAGTACACGGCAGTGAGAGACACATGAATCACCACATCTGAGGTTATCAGGAGTAAAATTCAGAGTTTAAAATGTGCCAGTCAGCAGCAGCTTTCAATCTGCATCCCAAAACTATGAGAGAAGCAACCACAGGGATTTGGGCAAGAATTTTTATATTAAAACCTGCGGATCAGGATCCTGCCTGGGACTGCAGAACAAGTGATCCCAGCAGTGATGTATCCATCTGTCTGCCAGTGGAATGCAAAGCTGGAGAGCACAGCTGGGAGATGGAACCGGGAATGACATGGGGAGAAATGGGAAACTGAAATAATTTCTGCCTGCTACTCTTGATCACTCCCTGCAAGAAGATGACCCATTTTCCAGAGGAGGAAAAGCAGAAGACACCTTTCCAGGAAACTACCAGTGGAGCTGAAGGTGACAAAAACTGGCACAGGAATAACGATCTGCACGAGAAACTTTGCACAGAGGTTGTGCTGAGAAGACAATTCCCTCACTCGAGCTTTTTCATGTTTCCAATGCCGACGCATAAAAATGAAATGTGACGGTGACCTGTGCTGGGGACACGAAGCTGGGGAGAAGCCACAGCACAGAACAGACCTTTTGTCTCATATCGACCCCAGAGAGCCGTGAGCTCCCGGTGCGGCAGCGATGCCAAGAAAAGCAAACGTAAATCAAAGGATGCACCAAGCAGGACTTGGCCAGCAGAAACGGGAGCGACTGATGCTGCAGAAGACACTGAGCTCATCTGGAACGCCACGTGCAACCCTCATGGTGGCCAAGGTTAGCACAGACCAGACACCTTCAGCAAAAGCAAGGCCGGAGTGAAGCTTCACTCCAAGAGGAGCTCAGAGCAACACAACTGCTGTCAAATGGAGCACAAGCTGAGAGGCAGCCGAGCAGCCCCAGTGCATCCAGCTGGAGGGTTCAGGGGCTGAACACTGCCCTGGACTCCTGACCAGCCTTGGTGAGACCCACGGGTCACAGCTGCACCAAGGGACAGAGCTCGTCCTTCCCAAACTCAAGCTGTTCCTGAGCAATAGGAAAAAACCAACGACAAATCCTCCACAGTTTGGCAGCACCACAGTTGGTCCAGGTCCTCCTCTGGCTTTGCAATCTGTGGTCAATAAGAGGAGAATGTTGTTGCTGGCACACAGGAGCTGCCTGTGAGCAGTGCCCAGCAGCAGTGCCAGGTGAGCAGCTGCGGGGCTTGTACCTGTGAGCTCCCGACATCCTGCACAGCACACTGCCAAAAACAGCTCCAGTTTAGTTCTCCCTTGAAAATGACTCAAAAAGTAGTGCCAGAGAAGGAGCAAGGAGAGAGGTTCCAAACCCTAGGCGGGAATATTTCAGCACCAGGCTCTCGCTGCCTTTTCGTGCGGTTACTGCTGGGTATAGTCACAGAAACAAAACATTGAGCTAAAGTATGAAGAGATGGGATTTTTTTTTTTAGCATTTTAAAGTACGTGCCAGAAATGCAAACTCCTCATAAAACAACAGCTATGCCTCCTCCAAATGCCAGGCTGGTGAAGTATCAGCCACGCCATCAAACAAAAACACAATAAATCTGCACAGCACTTTAACGACTGGACATGGCACTCAGTGCTCTGGGCTGGTGACAAGGTGGGGATCAGGCATAGGTTGGACTCCATGACCTCAGAGGTCTTTTCCAACCTCAGTGATCCTGTGATTGATATTTTCAGCAGGAGCAAGTGCCATTCCATCATTTCAGTGCTTCACGTTAGCCCAATATAGCCCTGGAAGAAAACAACCAGTCTCCTCTTTACACTTAAAGAGCAGTAGATGATTTTAGTGGCTGAGAAAGCCACTGGTATTTTCTGTGGCATCATTCCCAGGCCAAATGAAAACAAACCCTGCAGCAGATGCACACACAGTGTATAGGTGGACACACTGCCCAGAGTCACCCTGCCAGTGTTAGGAGGGAATTACTCTGCCCACCTGAGCTCACAGCAGCTCCTGGATTCACCTGAATGGCTTCTGGCCCCCAACGGAGCCACCTCCAAGCTGCAGGCAAGTCCAGCCTTTCCCAGTAACTTCCCAGCACTGGTTCTGTCTGCATGCACACAGCCCCCACTGTGCTACTGGTTAAAGCAACTTTTACTCAAAAGGGTGTTAAAAATAACATCAGGGACCAGGAATTTTCCCTTGAGAAACACTTTTCCTCCCTCCTGAGCCAAAGCCACCAGGAGAGGTGACTCTCCTCTACCTTCCACTCCAGCAGCAGCCACAGCCACGGATCCACACTGATCCTACAGACCCAGGCCAGAAGCAGTAACTCTTTTTTTGCAGCAAGCTGGATGCCCCTCAAAGTGACTACTGTCATTTTCAAGAGAAGCCCTTTAAAGAGAGGACAAAAGAGAGAAGCAAAGGACACCTTTACAGCAGAGCTACACAAAGACTGAGTGGTTCTGCACCAGCCCTTGCATCTCTTTTTGGAAGGCAATAACCTTTGTGCCAGTTCAGGGGGTTTTACCTTGAACTTTCCAGCTCTCTACTACAGAGCCTGCCCTACAGGTGCTCTGGAGACCTCTGGATGTTTTGCCATCAAAGACAGTCTTGGTCTGAGAAGATCCCCTTATCACACATCACTGATGGGCTGTACATCCTTTCAAGTCACCCCGAGCGACACCAAAATACTTCAAATGCAATTCCCTTCTTTACTTGTTTTCTTAGCTGCTTTCCACCACTTCTCAGAGCTGGCATACCTACATGGAGAAGAGGGGGAGGACGTAAAAGGAAAACGCATTTTGCACTTTATTATTTACAGTTTTCAATCAACTCCCACGAAACCTTTCTCAAGATGTTATTCCCCGCACATCGAAGGAGGAAGGACAGCTCTGCGCAGCGCAGGAATCACAGCACAGCCTCGGCACTGAGGCCAGATCCACATCACAAATATCTGCCAGCGCAGCTGTACTCACTGCTGCCATGGGACACGACCTCTGACTGTGCCTGCAGAGGCCACTGCAATACGGTTACAGGAGCAGAATCACGATGTGACTCACAGCAACCCATCTTTTCTCTTAGTCCCAAAGAAAACCAAGCTCCAAATCAGCTCCTCCAGCAGCGGCACCGCTTTGCCGCCGTGACACGGCAACGCAAACGCTCCCAGTTTGTCCCACGGCTTCCCGTCCGCGGGGCTGCACCAGGGCTGGGCAGAGCCCCCAGCTGTGTCAGGGGAAGGAGAAGTGTCTCCCTGCCTGCAGAGTGCTGACTCCAGCCGTTCCTTCCGAGGGAGCTGCCAAGCCCCTGCACGTCGGGCGGCTCGGAACAAGCCGCCACACGAGCGGCCCGGCGAGCTTCCGCCTGCGCTGCGGCAGCTCTGAACACCCTGCCCAGCAGCCACGCTGCAGCCAGGGCAAAATTCGCTCCGTGGGCTCGGCATCAGGCCCCCAGAGAAGTGATGAGGTTTGAAGAGTGGCATACGGAACCAAAAAGCTCAGCCCGGCTTCTGACATCTCCGAATGGCAGTGGGAAATCTCTGCCTCTTGCACGAAAGGTTCACACCGAGAAGGAAAAGGCCAAAGGGAGCAAAGAACAGAGCAGAAAAATCTCAGAGGAAACAAGATGTTATTTCTCTGGCTTTTCCACAAACTGTTTCCTCTGGGGTCATTTTTAGCACCTTTTCTTTGCCCACAGCCCCCTCACCAGCCAGGCCAGCTCCGCTCGCCCCTCTCAGGAGCTGTCCCTGGCTGCAGGGAAGGCTCCTTCTCCTCTTCCTCCTCCTTCCCTTCTCCCTGCTCTGCCCAAGGAGACCCAGCAGTGTCAGTGAGGAGGAGGAGAAGGAGGAGGAAGCAAAGGCAGTTCTCAGCCATCTCCCAGCGCCACCCCAGGTCACAATCCCCATCTCATCTTCCCATTAAAACAAAAAAGCGCCCTTCAAAAGAAACTCACAGTAAGTTCTGAAAACACCCTTGGTAACAACTAATGTATCATTTTTTTAAATACCTGAAAATTCTCCCAGCAAAGCACCCAAAAAGCAGCCAAACATTCTCGATCCTCTGCAAAAAGTGTTCATTGCTCTGAACTGCAGGGAGCCAGAGGAAGGCAGCACAGGCTGGAGAAATCCATCCCTCCTGGTGCCATCTGTACGGCTGCAATTAGCTACCAGTACTTCTGTAACCCTATACAGTGTAGCAAACAGAAAATCCATTAACTGGGACATTTTTGTGGGATTTCTGTCGGTTTGATTGTTGCAGAGGCTTATATTTATAAAAGATACAAAAACCTGACGGGCTTCCTTTGTTCAGTGTTTCACAAAGATCCACCAACTTTCAGGGCTCCATTCCGCTTTAATTATTAGATTAATAATTATGTAAACAGGCAGTAAATCCCTTTTAAAGACAATAAAAACATTTGCAGAGCAACTTAATGTTCAGAAGCAGAGCGATGCTCCTCCAAGCATCACCCGAAATCCCAGGGCACCAATTAATATCGGGATATTGTTTAGCCTGACCATTTACCAGCACAGCAGGTCACGAGGGAGGAGTAATTTAAACCAGCCGTGGAATGGCTTTGAAATGAGACAAATAAACTGCTACAGTGATGGCTGGAAATGCGCTTTGAGGCCCATTTCCACCACCCCCACACCCCGTGAGCTCTGCTTTACCTGAGGAGCTGGAATGACCTCACTGGGCAGCGGGACGGGGGGAACTTGGCACAGCCCTCATTCCCTGGATGGAGTGGTGGGGTGGGAAAAGGGGTCAACAGCAAGCACCCTGGTGAGGAGGGGCAGAAGGATGTGGGTACCACGTCTCCTGCCACAGGGGAAGAGAAGAGCCCCTTGACCACCTCACCCCTCTCCATGTCCCACCACGGGACAGGGCTGCGAGCACAAGGAACCAGGCACTGAGGTTTGGCACGTCCTCCCTACGCCCAGCTGTGGGAAAGGAGGGAAGCACTCCATTATCACTCCTCACACAGGCTTTAACATGCCTGAACTTATTCTCTGTCTCTTAAAAAAACCCAAACAAGCCATGAAAAGGAATGTATAATCACCTGGCAGGGCACCTCTCTGCTCCAGCTTGCAGGCTCTGCCCCACCATGTTCTTTTCCCAGCCCAACGTGACTTGTGAAACATTTTACACAATGGGCACCTTGAACTTTTCAAGGGAAACAACTTCCAGCCCCACTGGCAGAACAGGCTGAGGGCTCCTGGTGAGGAAACATGCCCCAATGGGATCTGGACATGGAGGTGAAATTAAGAGCAACAAGTGTTTGTTTACACAGGGGATGCAGCAAACGCTGGCCAAATGGCACCCGACTGCATCCAGGCTCTGGAGGAACCCTTTCAGCAGCACAGAACCCCAGCTGGGTGGCTGTGCCGGGGACTGCAGCACGGGGGTGCAGATACCAGTGGGGAAAGGCCTTCCCAGGAATAGCTCAGCTGTGGGCAGGCAGGAAGCTGTGCCAACACTGCTGACTCAAACGGCCGCGTCTCGCGGAGCCGCTCGCAGAAACTGCGGCTTAATCTGAGGCACAAAACACTGAGAAAAACCCAGCCTGTGAGGCAGCCAGCAAGATCCTGAACATTGGATTCCTGAATCATGGAACGGTCTGGGTTGGAAGGGACCTTAAAGCTCATCCAGTGCCACCCCCTGCCACGGGCAGGGACACCTCCACTATCCCAGGGTGCTCCAAGCCCCGTCCAGCATGGTCCTGGACACTGCCAGGGATCCAGGGGCAGAAAGGGATTGCAGTTAATCCTCCCAACAAACACAAAGGCTGGGAGAACTCTGGGAAGGTTTAGTGTGATGATGTGTTCCTGCCTCCAGGGCTCAGCAGGGTTAATAACCTGCTCCTCTCACAGCCCCACACATAAATACACAATTTTGGGGCACAGGGCTGCCGCTCTGAGTTAATGCTCAATAGTTCCATTTTAGTTTTCCTCCTTAAGGCCTGACTTCCAACTGCGTTCTGAAAAGGAAACAAGTCCTGGACTTGTTTGAACAAGTGGGTAACACCTGCTCCAGGCTTCTGGCTTTACTGCATTGTCTGGGCTTTGGGGTTTGTTCTTTAAAGCCCAACCTAACAGGCTTAGGGGAAAAAAAAGAAAGGCCCATAACCAGTTTCAGGAATAAGAGAGAAAAAGACTCCATTCATTCACTGCTTTGTTTTCAGGAAACTTACCCTGACATTTCTTTGCCAATACATCAGGAGAACTGCAGAAAATGCAAACACAGGCAGGATGGTGCTTCAAAAGGAGAAGGTACAGCCCTGCTTTGGCTCCAGTTTCTCCTGCCCCAGCCTCTGTTCTGGGACATTTCTGAATCAGAGATTTCGTTTTACTGGAGCTCTCAACAAGCCGGGAAGAGCACGGCAGCATCCCGCCTGCCAAGTGCTATTGCTTTATGCAAGACTTCCAGAATCCATCTTCTTTCCTTCCCCAGAAACGTGCTGTGCACTCAGAAGGAAGATACTGAAGCGTCATCACGCGAGAGCTGGGCAGAGCTGAGCACTGCTGGAGTTGGAACAGGCTCCAGCACACTCCGGGGATGCTCCCATCCCAGCACTCACCTGGAGCTCTGCATGGCCGGGCCGAGCTCATGGCTCCCGACACCACCCTGACAGGCAGCTTTATCAAACTAACCAGGAGCAAAAATCCTGCGGAACTCGCGGCAGAATCAGCCCACCACTCCAGCCTGGAGCAGGGATGGACGTGAAGCAGGGGTTGTCGGTTCGCCTGTGGCCAGGGAGGATCCCCCGGCTCACACTTTTCCAGGGAGATTCCACATGAAGATTAATGGAGACGGGAGGGCAGCTCCCCTCCAAGTCCAACCTGCCAGCCAGTGACTTCAGCCTAAATTGAATCAGGAATTGGGAATCCCACAGGAACACCGCGTGGAGGTTTTCTCCCCTCAAACACGATCCACCCGCATGAAACAGAGAAGAATTATTTATCTGTCGGGGGTGATTTTGCCCAATTAATTCATTAAGGAGTTGGGGGAATATTCCGGAGAATGCCACATGCTGCCTGAGCAGATAAATAACATGTCCCACTGTAGATGTTTCCTAACTTAGCTTGTATTTAAGGCAAGCAATAAATAACAGCACTGAACATGGTTCTTAACACCAACATAAAATTAAAAAACCCAAATGCTGTCGATTTTGTTGATTCCTTTGCTGTGCCAGTTGTAACAGGTTGATAAAAATTCCTACAGAAAGGGCATCATTCACAAGGACCTTGCACACCTCTGCTGGGACAATTTTTAGGCATGTACTCAGCAAAAGATGATGCACAACAGGTTATGTGCACCACAACGGGTTGGAATTTGCACACAGAGAAGAATAAATCAGAATAAATCCCATTTACTATCATGACAGCTAACTATAAACTTTAATTTAGCTGATGGGAGACAAAATATTGACATCCTGGACTAGACTGACCATCAAGTTTTGATTGATGCCACACAAAGCTAACCCAATGCTTAAACAACAATAATTAGTAACTTGTTAGCTATACCAGCCTTAAATTGTCAAAATTCTACCAATATTTTCCCAATCCATTCAGGTGAAAAAACATCAACGCAAGAGCCATCCAGCTTTTTCAAGATGACAGTGCCTTTCATGAAAGAAACCAGGAGCAATGCTACCTGCCAAGTCAGTAAATAAAATTAGAGCTAGAAGAGTAATAAATTCCATTTTTAATCAGGGAAAATGCCAGGAATAATTAAAAACCAATAATCCTCATGGAAGCCCAGCTGAAATATTTGCTGATTTAAAATTAAAATGGTCCTGCCTTGGACTAACAAAGAGTTATATTTAGAATATTTTCAACGTTCTCTTACTAAAAACAGCACAGCCCTACGTGCATCTGCCTCCCTGATGCCACAGAACATGGTTATCTGCACCGGGCTGTGAGAAGCTGAGGCACAAATGGTCATTTAGCCAAAACCCCCACTCAATTTCTGTAAGAAACCCTGATAACCCAGCGCAGGCACACGGTTTGAAAGCCTCCCGCTCGCAGGGATCACGCTCCTCACATACATTCACGCGTAATCCTCCGAGCACTATTACAGCACCACAATGGAAATTAAATAACAGCTTTCAAGTGCAGCTATTGAGATAATCACACTCAGCCCGGGAAGGAACCAGCAAGCCCCAGCCCTCCCATCCCCGACTCCCAGCGAAACAGCCCGTGCCAACAGGTGGCATTTCAGATCCCACTCGGCGCTGCCGAATAAAGCCGGGGTTACACAGAGCTGTCCCGGGGGGAAGCCCATTTTCTGTCATTAGTCTGATGGAACAACCTGCAGCTCTCACACGGGGCGGGCTCGTGCCCCCGGAGCTCTCTCCGCGCTCATTTTCACGTGTTCCACACAACTTTCAGAGAACGCTCAGCTCAGATGTGGGGGGGATGTTTACCAGAGAAGGGTGGGGGTATTTAATGCTGAGGGCCCCTTTTTTTTCCCCTCGAGATTTTAAATTCTAGAGGATTCTGCTCAGTTGCAAGCCGAGAATTTCAGCGTGCAGCGCCCCGGCTGCCTGACAGCTTTAGTGGGTTACTCAGTGGTGAAGCTTAAGCAAAAGCTGTGTCTGAGAGAAGGTGCTAGATTAGGGCTCCACTCTTGCACTCAACTGCAGGGATTCACAGGCAAGTACCTGAAATCTCCCTGTGTCTCAAATCCCCTTTTACAGACGGAGAAGTTCCATTCCTGCCTCACTGAAATAAAGCCAGAATAAATCACAGACCCACAGAATGGTTTGGGCTGGAAGGGACCTTGCAGATCATCCCTTCATCCAGGTGAGGTGCCCGTGCAGGGGACGTGGTGGTGACAAAGATCTCCTCGGACAGCAGGGGCTGTGCTCAACATGGTGTAACTCCACCAGAGTACCACAAAACTCAAACTCACCTTGCTCCCCAGTAAAAGCCTCTAAAATCAAGTTAAACGAGTCACATGCACCTCCAGAACTTGGCTGCTACACAGACTTGTGGGACCCACTCAATTACTTCGGGATAATATTGCCATAAATTGTAGGTCAGGCATAGCGGAATATGAATCTCTGCCATTCCTCTACTAGGTTTAAAAGAGAGGTTGGACAAAGGTAATCCTCTTATTGCTCTGTCAATTTTACTAGCAGAGACTCTAAACGCGAAATTCGGTCCGGCTTGAGCAGTAAAAAATGATTTCCATTTCCAGACTCTCAAGAGCTCCGTCTGGGAGCCTCGCTGAACTCCAGGAGTTTGAGAACTCTGGGCTTTAGGAAGCCCTGCGAGTGGGGAGCTGAGAAAGAGGCCGGAGAGGCTTCCATACAAATGGATTAAATTTCTGAGACCTCTGGAGAATTTCTCTCCAAACCTCACGGCGACACGTTTGCGGTGCCGTCTGCTGCGAGCGGGGTTGTGAAAAGCAGGAGCTGCCAGGGAGGCGTGAAGTCTGTCCCTTCTGTGCCCAGCAACGTGGGGACGTGACTCACATCTCACTGCACGCTGAGCCAGGCAAGACATTTCGTTGCCATTTAGACAATGAATCAGGAGCTCTGCGAGGAATACAACCCCTACGAGGTTCTATCTTCCTGTATTCAAAAACAGGTTTTATTTTTAAGAGGAAATTGACAAAAGGGTGATTTTACATACCTGCTGAAAACGTTCTGATCCTTGATTCCTTCTCAGCACTATCACACGCTGCCAAAACCTCGAACCACAGATCCAAAGAATATCCTGAACTGGACGGGACCCACAAGGATCGGGTCCAACTCCTGACCCTGCACAGGACACCCCAACAATCCCATCACATTCCTGAGAAACACCTGGTCTCTCTTGGATGGGTTTTACTTTTTCCATAAATAATCAAGGCCCAAAGCAGGTTACAGAAGAGTCAGCAGGAGCAACAGGTAGGCAAAAGGTTCTGAAAAACTGCTGCTGCTCCCTTAAGTGACTCATTTTGGGGTTCAACGAGCAAAAAGTGCATTAAAATTTCAAAGGATTCCTGCACAGAAATAGCTCTGCACAGCTGGAGCGGCTTCAAGTGAGATGCACACTCTGATGAGCAGGTTCAAGATTGCTCTGAAAGAGCTAAATATCTGCAATCTTGTCTGAATGCCAGGTGAGCTGTGCTCCTCCTAAACCCGCTGAGGGATCAGGGGCTGGGCAGCCATCTCAAACGCAGGATGATCAAACCTTGGGATAAGCACGGCACAGCTCCAGCAGGTTCTGGGGACCAGCAGGACGAGCCCCTCAACCCAGGAAACCCTGGAGCTCGGACTAGGACCCCATCTCAGTGCAAAGGAGAAGGTGGTCACAGGGATGGCAGGTCTATGCCCTAGAAATGAGGCCAGCTGGACCCCAAATTAACTCCCAAGGCAATCACTCAGACTTCTTGTTCCCCTTGTACACAACAGCTCTCGGCAAAATGCACTGGAAACGTGTAGACTTCAGGGAAGGTTCAGGTTGGACAGCAAGAGCAATTTATCCATGGAAAGGGTGGCTCAGGGATCGAACTGCCCTGAGAGGTTTGGAGTCCCCATCCCTGGAGGTGTCCAAGGACAGCCTGGACGTGGCACTCAGAGCTCTGGGCTGGGGACAGGGTGGGCAACGGGCACAGGTTGGACTCTGTGATCTCTGAGGTCTTTTCCAGCCTCAGTGATCCTGGGATTCCGTGATTCTCAGCCTGGGGAAAGGCCCCATGGGATAACTCAGCAACTCCTGGCACCCCCAGGTTGGTGCCCCACAGGAGCAGGGTGCCAGCTTCACTCCCCACCAAGAGCACCCACAGGAAAAGCTTGGAATCCCAAACTGCTCATGCTGTCCCTACAGCTCTGCACATTTTGGTCTGCAGGGGGTTATTTTTTTCTCTTAATATACTGACTTGCAATTTTGCCTGCCTGACCGCGTGCTGTCCAGGAGAGCTGAGGTCTTATTGGGTTCCTTCAAAGACTTCAGGCTTTTTTGCCCGGCACATTTGTCCTCAGCACCAAATAAACATTTGCTGGAGCACTTCACCGTTCCCCTTCACAGGACACATTTCCCCAGTGTTGCTGAATAATGCAGAACCAGCAAACTCCAGTGACACACTTCCCATGGGTTTGCAGGTTGTTGCATCTGCGCTTCAGACACAGATTGTAAAACAACACAAACTGTGTTGTCTGGAAGTGTCTTCCTTGTGGGACACCATCCACCCCAACCACTTCAGGAGCTCATCACGGGCCCTGCTGGATTTATCCTGCAGTTGTATCCCAGAGCTCCGGCGTGGGCTGAAACTGGAGCTCCACAGTCACACGAGGATACGTGATCCCGGGTCCAGGGGCTCACACAAAGCTGGAGCTGTTTTCCCTGTCATCACAGACTTGGGACTGGCAGTTATTTCATTTCCATCTATTTGGTGCTGGTGGGGGAATCTCTGCCCTGCCTCGGGCAGCAGGGCAGCCCCAGCTCCCACTTCCCATGGCACCTAATGGAATCACAGAATATCCTGAGGTGGAAGGGACTCACAGGGATCAGAGCCCAACTCCTGGCCCTGCACAGACACCCCAACCATCCCACCCTGGGCATCCCTGGAGCTCTGGCAGCCACAGGGCCGTGCCCATTCCCTGGGGAGCCTGGGCAGTGTCCCAGCACCTTCTGGGGGAAGAACCTTTCCCTGAGAGCCAACATAAACCCCTCCAGACCCAGCTCCAGCCGTTCCCTGGGTCCTGTCCCTGTCACAGGGAGCCGAGATCAGTGCCATCCGACAGCGGAGCCAGGCTTCTGGCAGGCACTAAGTGGGTCAGCCTCCTGCTCTCTAGCAGAACTAACCAATGCATACCTGATGAGATCCCAGTCCCTGCAGCAGACTCAGAGAGACCAGACCCTCTGTCTAACCTTCATCCTGCCCAAATCTTTACCCTGGTCAGTGCCAGCCTCTCCCTGCTCCCTAACCAAGCCTCTTCTGGAAGAAGAGGTCCCAGTGAGGACAGCTGTAAGGTACAGGGACACACGAGGTTTGCCCCTTAGCTCCCCAAGAGGCTGCCTGCACACCTTCCCTGCAACGCCTCTATTTCCAAACAATCCAGCCCCTTTTCCCAAAGACGCAGCTCCACCAGCCCGAGCCCTGCAGATGGATTTACTCTCAAAGTAAATCTTGACTCTCATGCTCCCAGAAAAGCCGTGGCTTCTCTCCTTGCACTTGCCCCGAAGCACAAACCGAGGGCACTGCCATTTTCCCATGGCCCCAGACAGTCACTGCTTATTCCCTGCATTGCTTCACAGTGTTTGGAAATACAGACCCAGCTGCTGGAGCACCTACATGGATGTGCAACTCTGCCCTTCTCCTGCCTCAACCCCTGCTGTGCCAAGGCTGGAGGGCACATTTCAGGAGACAGGCACTGGCTGAGCCAGCGGGGAATGGACAGCCCATGACCAGGGGCTCCCAGGGACATTCCCAAAGGGTCCTCAGTCTTCACAAAGCTCTGGGCATTTATATGAATTTCTCAACTCCAGGTGGCTCAAAGCAACTGACTGCATGTTATTTCTCCTCAAAAATCTCTTATTCCTTTTCATTTTCCTTTTAAAAAACCTCCATAAATTCCAAACTTGAAGGCATGCTCAGGTAACCATGTCAAACGTAAAGACCTGTTTGAAGCAGTAAACAGGAGCTGAAATGTCATGGATTCATCCAGGTACCTCCAGGAATGACAGTTCGAAGGAACACATCACACAGTATGACTTTCCAAATTTTTAAAAACCAGGCTGGTAAATTACAGTGATTTATCACTCCACAACAAAGTATACACACACAAGTGCTTCCCAGAAAAAGATTACCAAGCAATCATCCAGATGTTACTAAAGCATTAAGATTAATTTGAAAAAAAAAAAATAATCAGCAAGGAACTGACTTCCACTGGCTTTTTATTGTCATAAATTTTGTCCTTCAACTTCCAAGTGAACTGAGCTCTGGATTGTACCTCAAGCCTTACACCCTGGCTGCGTGTTGTTTCTGGTGCCTCTGCTGCCCATCTTGCACCTCTTACAGCAGCACCCTCTAACCCACCACTGGGAGCCACGAGAGTCAACAGAAACACAACTCTCCTCCCATTTCAGAGGAAAAAACAACCCACCACGTTGTCATTGTTGCAAAGGAGGAAAAAAAAAGGCTCCCTTGTCACTGCTAAAAAAAGCACCTCAGTCGTTTTTCACCAGAACAACCTTTGGCACGTGTTACACATCACCCACAGCGAAAGGCACCTGAGGGATGCCTGACCAAGGCTTTCAGTCACTGCTGTCATTGCCTGCACAGCCCTGCAGCCATCCCCGAACAATCACACACACCTCCGGAAACCTGGAGCACTCAGGGCTCCAGTTCCTGCCGAGGGGCCTCTCTCCCGGCATCCCCTCACCAGGAGAGGAGGGAAACCACCAGCAAAGGGAAGGAGCAGCCTGCGCACAGCTGAGGAGCAGTGGGGAAAGCTGGCAGGGTCAGGCACGAGCTCTGGGGTTGGCTCTTCCAGGTTGTGCCGGTGTTCCTGCAAAAACAAGGCACTGCTGGAGTCCCCATCCTTGGAGGTGTCCAAGGAACACCTGGACGTGGCACTCAGTGCTCTGGGCTGCGGACAAGGTGGGCATCGGGCACAGCTTGGACTTGTTGATCCCAAAGATCTTTTCTGACCCAAAAGATTTTGCGCTTCTGTGAGGTGGCTGCACCCAGCAGCTTCCCAGCTCCTTTCCCAGCAGCTTCCCAGCTCCTTTCCCAGCTCCCTTCCCAGCTCCCTTCCCAGCGGTGGCCTTGCGCAATGGGGAGTCTTTGTCTCCGTTTCAGTGTCTGAGGGCCTGGGGCACACTCTGAATACACCCTCCCCACCCAGGTTAATGCAAATGAACAGCAAAGCAACTCCCAGCTGGGAAGCAGACAGCAGCAGGCTCTTTGTTTTCCCCCTTCGAGGGACTGGACGGGGAGCACAGAGGGCTGTTTGCCCACCTGGGAAAGGCAGGGCACCAGGGTTTCTGAGGGTTGCAGCAGCTTCCAGTATGTGAAGCCAAGCTGCTGTGAGGGTATTTCAGCAGCCACAAGGCAATGGTGTGGAGGGAGATCTTGACGTGAGAGGCTCTGTTCATCTCCCAGAAACAGGGGAAGAAGGTATTGATGCAAAATCTACACATTTCCCTTTTTCCCTCCAACTTCTGCTATTTCAGAGACCCCAAAACCACTTTCTGGCTTTGGACAAAATGCTGCAGGAAAGGTCTGGCAACTTCCCCAGCTCCTGCAGCTGCAGCTCTGCCTTGCTGGTGCCCTACACTGCCCAACTTCAGGGAGCCTCATCTTTGGAGGGGTCACCCTCGGTGCCCAACAGCTCCAGCACCACCTGAAAGGGACATTTCCCTGCACACACAGGAAAAACACCTTTTTCATAAAGACACTGCTGTTCCAGAGCTGGTTCTGCACTTATTATCCAGTATCATATCCCCTCAACAAGTGACTCATTCTCTTGCACCTCATAGGAGAAACTGAGCCCACCGCTTCCAAGTCGTTTGGAAGGGAAAACAGAAATAGAAATGCGGAGCAGCTTTCAGAAGAAAACAACCGTTTCTGCCTCTTCAGAAACAAACACAACTGCTCCCAACCCCATGGCTGCCCACTGGCACGCCTCTTGCCCCTTACACCTGCAGAGGAGCACACCCACTGTGACCTCCACACATTCCTGTGCCCACATGGCTGATCCCTGGGCAATGTCCCCGCCTGCAGACACTCGTGCCCTTCCAGCAGGATGTACGTGTGCACCAGGGTGATTTGTGGTCAGCCCCAAATCAGCTTCCAGAGGTGCTGCTCATTCCCTGTAACTCAGGGGGGCCTCTGGCACTGCAAGGTGACGCAGTTTATCCCATACCAGTCTTGCTGAGGTGGCACCACAGAACATTTTCCACGCTCCTCCTAACAACAGGCACACAGCTCCCGCAGCCCAGGGAATGCCTGGCCACTTGTTAAACTCTGTCACCATCACCAGGAGTCTGAGCTCCTAACCACCCTGTACTCTAGAACCACGGAATCGTGCACTTGTTAAGGTTGGGAAAGACCTCTAAGACCATCGAGCCCCACCATGGGACATCTGTCTAGACACTACTAGAACATGCCAGAGTTGAACCACTGCTGGTTTCCCAGTCTCCAGCCTGCCAGCCCAGAACTCTTAGCTGAGAAGACCAAAGGCAGAGAGCAGAGTGGGAACTGCTGTGGGTGCTGGCAGCAGCGACACCACAGAGATTCCTGAGGCAAAGCAGGAGCAGACCCCCTTCCCAGGACCAGAGCGTTCCCTGGGCTCAGCCTGCAGGTCTGAGGATGCACGTCCTCCCTTCCCCTGCCCAGATCATTCCTTGGCTTGGCTTTATGAGGGCTTTTCAAGCTGCCTGAGAACATCACATCCCAACTCTCATGGAAAGCCTAACTGGAAGCCTCAAAAAGCAATTACACTAAAAGCACTCTGCAGTGAATCAAGTACCTGTCTGCCAGCCCCAGCACTGGCTCACGGGGCTGTGCCTCTGGGACACGGGCACGCAGAAAGGCTTCACACGTGGAACAACACAACAGCTTCCCCTGGAAGGAAGAAGGGGCTGGCAGTTCTCACACATGCTCCCCCCTTCCTCAAGCCCTCTGCCTCCATCCCACCGGGAACACACAAACACGCTGCCGGGAGCGAGTCTGCTGAACCAGGGAAGAGGATGTTCGTGTCTGTTTCCAGTTCACTTGGAATTCGAGATGTCACAACCAATAAAAACTACATTCTGATTCTAGAAACCCCTAACTCTTATGTGACCTATGCCTTGTGAGGCACAATAAAAACATAAACATCTATGTGATAACTTCCCCTTTCACCCCCTGCTTCTGCACCGCTTGTGGCACAGCTGGGCTAATCCCATTCCCACTGCTCTGCATTCTGACCTCCTTAAACAACCCCATGCGAGGATGTTAAAACACTCTAATCTATAAATAATGTATTCCCCTCATCCAGCAATGGATTACTGGGCCATAAAACTCCCTGGAACGCTCTGCACAGTCGCTAGTTTAACAAAATAATACCAAGGAAGACACATCAGTAGAGACTCATCCTCTTTCTTGATGAATTCTTGCAAAGATTTGATGCTGCCGTTCCTTCTGCACTGGATTTTTCTTTATAGTTAATTATTTAGAAGCTGGTATTTTATTCTAGCGGCCTTTTTTTGCCCCCCATCAAAGGTCCTTTGATTTTTTGAGCTAATAACCCTTACAACCTGAGAGAAAACCAGTGCTGGGGAACTCATCGGAGCCAAAGGGAAGCAGTGAGGTCTCGCTGCTCGACACACACAGTGAGCTCACAGTTTAGACCCAAGCCAACCTGTTGTCTTTAGTAGGGAGCTCCCACTTCTGCCCCATCATCCTCCTGCCCCAGCTTCTGGCAAGAGGATTCCCTGGACCAGTCCAGGTCACTGATCCTGCTGTCTTTTCCAAACAACCATTACCTACAACTCAAGCCACAGTGTGTAACTTCGTTAGACACAAACGAGTCTGCCCCAAACACTGATGCCTACTAGACTCACTGCCAGAGCAAAATCAATGCCTCTCCTCAACACCAATTCTAGCAGGAATCCTACCACTGATTTCCCAGAGCAGGAGCATAAAGCTCAAGCAAACGCTTAAATGATGCAAATTTGTGGTTTGGCAGATATTTTTTTTTCTGTCAGGCATTTTGGAAAAATAAAGTGTTTCTGCCTCAAAACAAGTTAGAAACCAGACAGGCGCCCTTTAAAGAGCAAGTTCCCCAGGAAGCGTAACCAGGCCTGCCACATTTGGGCACCTGATCCCTCAGCTCCGTGTGCCGAGCTCAGCACAGCAATTTCCACACCTTTTCCATAATGCACGGATCACTTTTAACTCCGAAAGGATGGGCAAAAACAGGCAACCCAGTGACACCCACCAAACCTGCTCGCTTTGTTCCACAGCACTGATCACGTGTGGAAATGTAAATCCCTCCTGCAATACCAAAACCCCATCCGAGGAACTAACAGCCAGCTCAGCAACGGGGCTCTGGTATATGAAACAAAACTATGAAAGCACATCTCCAACAGCTCCAGAGTGACTTAATTCTCAGAAAAAGGTATGCATTAGCCTTTGCCTCTGCCCCGGAGGATTACTCATGGCTGATGGGTTGCACAGCTCTGAGTCAGGGCTGAACCCTGCCTGTGGGAAGGCAAGCCCGTGCCCCTCGGGAAGCAGAGGCCATCCCCGGCATTCCCACAGCAGCCCTGGGGACAGCAGGTCAGGCTGGGGAGCCAAGACAGGATGGGGAGCCCGTCCCCCAGAGTGCAGGGCCAGGAGACAACGCTGCTGCCTGGTGCTCAGCCCTGATGCTTAGTCACAGTAATTGCAGAGCCAGGGCTCTGTGCTCACATTTCCTGTCACCAACCCAAGAATTAGGCAATTTAGATTCAGAGATAGCACCCGGGATATTAAATAACTTGATAAGCGATCGCTGAAGGAACCACGAGAAAAATGAGCAGCTCGATACGGAGGAGGTTCCCCCAGTCCCGGCTCCGCAGCGTTCCCAAACCTCTGGGAAGTGTGAGCCTTGCCCCCTCACGGAGCAGCACTGCCCTTCACAGCCCCCCGGCTCTCCCCAGCTCGCAGAGACAGCCAACAGAGCTGGATTCAAGTCGAAACCTTTCACGGGGCTCATTTTCAACAATTAAAGAGCATGGCAACCTGTAATTACGGAAAATAAAGCCAGACAGCTGGAGAAGGGAACATCTCTAGTCAGTAACACGATACTACATTTTCTCTCTTAGGGAATTCAGCTATGAAGTCCCCAGCTCCCATTCAATCAGTTTGAGCCCTCAGTGTCCGGGCAAGCAGTGCAAACCCTGGAAAAGCAAACAGCACTTGACAACCCAACTGAACGCAACTCGGAGAAAGCAACACCTCTATCCACACCGGGGAAAGACGGGAACTGAGAGAGGAAAGCCTTCCTGGACACACAGCATCAGACAGCCCGACGGCGCTACACCCCCAAACACATTTTCCCAGCTTTATCCAAGCCCCAGCTGCTCCCGCTCCCCCCGCCCGGCTCCCAGCAGGCAGGCAGAGTTCCTGCCTCCCGCGAGGCTCTTACCGCTCATCATCAGCAGCACAAACATCTTTGCCTGTTGTGCTTCCCGAGCCCCAGCTGCCGGCAACAGAAAGGAGGAAGCGCCAGCGTTTCATTCCCCTTCTGCCCCGGAGTGGGTGTAACTTGCGAAGTTTCACGCTAAGATGAGATGGGTCAATTGGGTGTGTTTGAAGGTTTGGGGTTTTGCCATCCCTCCCTTCCTCCCTCCCTCCTTCTCTTCCCTCCCTCCCTCTCCTGATTAATTCCTCCCGTCACAGGCTTCAGACGAGCTGCCACTCAACCCCGCTGGCTCCTGAAATCTGAATTCCTAAGGACATCCCTCCGGGGTGGCTTTAACTCACC
This sequence comes from Oreocharis arfaki, assembly GCA_013398015.1. NCBI lineage: Eukaryota > Metazoa > Chordata > Aves > Passeriformes > Paramythiidae > Oreocharis > Oreocharis arfaki. The sequence continues at coordinate 116,371 of VZRR01002635.1, forward strand.
AGCGCTGCGAGAGGAGCCAAGAACTAAATCCCCAGCCAGCCCACAGAGGCGACTCGCTCCTGCATTCCGAGCGCACCGGCTCCGCAGTCCCTTCCCCACGCGCCGTCCTCGGGATTCCGCCGTGTCTGCAGGGAGCGGCTCACCAGCAGGACAGAAAATAAAACATTCTGACCTACTCTGTGCCTTTTGCCTCTGCCCTCGACTCCCTCACGACCCCGAGGGTTTCCCTGGGTACGTATCCGGATGGTGCTGCTGGAGAGGACGTGTTAGAAACACACGGGAAGCTGCTCCCACCGAGCTGCCCACAGGTGCAGAAGGGTTTCCAGGATCGGGAACTCCAGGGAATTAGAAATTACGCATAGATCTGGTTTTACTTAATTCCCTACTTCCACATAACTGTCTCTAGATTAGGATTTGAGCAGCAGCAGCATCCTCCAGACCAGGGCTGGCTAATGGTTGCTATAAATAAGAAATACCAACACAAAACCCAAACCATCTGTGTTTATCCCCCGACTTCCCCCACCTTGCCTCGACGCCACGTATATGGGAGAAGAAACACAGGTATGAAACTGCTCTGAAAAGGAACCAGGTGACACAGTAAATATTCTTTACAAGCAGAAATCAAATTAATTAACAAATTAACATTTACAGCTCTGCGTGACACCTCACAAATACCGAGCATTGAGCAATAACCGTACCCTTGCAGTCCCGCCCTCTGCAACCCAGCAGTGACTGCAAGTTGGGAAAAGGACAGAACCATGAGGAAAAGAACAAAAACTGGCAAAAGGTTCATGCAGGAGCCCGGTTCTGACCCAGGGCTGGACACACTGCTGTAGGACTGCAAGGGTTTAACAGCTGGAGGGAGGCTGTGGGGCTCCACCCGCCCGGGTGCTGCGGTTGCAGAGCAAGGGAGGAGATGATTCTATTTTGGGACAGGGACGAGGTATCAGAGAAGCAGTCTGACATGGCACAGCCATCCTTACAGCCCCCGTGACCAGGAACAGGAGCGAGCAGGGAGTTTGAGCCCACTTCAAACAGCACGTTGGGCTTAACTTCTCATCTCAGCACTCGCAGCCTCAGATGTTCCCGACAGATCCACCCACGCTCAGCACGAGGTCCCCCCATGACCACAGGCACACCCCAGAAGCACCAGAGTGCTCCACCTTGACAGCAGCAAAGAGCTGGACTGGACTGGGGAGCACTGAAACAATCAACCCTCAACATTATGGTGAATTTAAACCCGGAATGAGCAAACCAGCAGCTCCCATCTACGGGACAAACAAACGGGAGAGAAGCTTTCAGCACTGGGAACTTGCAAACCCCGAGCAGACGAGCAGGTTTGGCGAGGCACGAGTGACTCAGAGGGCGACGGGGGCTGCTGCTGCCTGCCTTGGGGTCCACTGGGGCACGGCCACCTCCAGCCCGCTGGAACAGGTCAGAGCTCCCACACCGCCCAGCCGGGATCGCTCCCGTCGGGGCGGCCTCGCCGTGAGGCGGGCACGGCGCGTACCTACGCACAGGAGTGCACACAGCAGCTCCCACGGACACAGCAACCACGCTGCCACGCTCAAAGGAGGGACGGGTGCTTACTACGACAGATCCAGCGATTGTCTGGAGCGATTTTCAGATTCGGAGGGCAAAAGGCAGCACCACCCTTCTGCCACCAGCGCCGGGTCCATCTGCACCCTGGCACAGCACCGCTTCCTGCTACCCAGAGCAAATCCTTGGCAGCGCCAGAACTCCCAGGAAAGCATGAGCTATGTGTGCTCCAATCACTGTAAGAGCAGCTTGCAGAAAGCTTCAGACATTGGTGCAACCACTGGTAGGTTTTAAATCACAAAATCATTTTGTTGGAAAAGACCTCCCAAACCACCGAGTCCAAGCTGTGCCTGATCTGCACCTTGTCCTAAGCCCAGAGCACTGAGTGCCACATCCAGGAATTCCTTGGACACCTGCAGGGATGGGCACTCCAAATCACCCTGGGTAGCCAATGCCAAGGCCTGACCATCCTTTCCATGGAGAAATTCCTCCTGATGTCCAACCTGAGCCTCCCCTGGCCAAGCCTGAGGCCGTTCCCTCTCCTCCTGTCCCTGTTCCCTGCGAGCAGAGCCCAGGGAACCTCTGGCCCAAGCACCTCTGGCACCACTCCTCCTGTCAGGGAGTTGTGCAGAGCCACAAGGTTCAGTGCAGATGTGTAGAACAAAAGCAGTCACTTCCCCCTCAATCACAACCCACAGCACCAAAACAAAACCCAGCAAGCCCTAAACAGCAACCCTAATGCATGGGGAGAGCTCCACGGAGGGAGGGGCAAGGGAAGCCTTCTCCCGAGTCACATAGGATCCAGCCCACCCTCCTCCTGAGAGATGAGATGCTCCCTCCAGGGAAGCTTGGCAGGGTCAGGATGGTGGGAGCAGGAGGCCTGGCCGTGCAGGGAAGGTGTGGAGCAGCCATCCCCCAGGAGCCTTGCTGGGATCCCTGGCGGACAGTGCCCCGGCGGGCAGTGCCAGGCCCGGCGTGTCCACTCCCGCTGGGCAGAACAGGCATTTCCAGGCCTGGCCCCGGCTCCCGGCCCCGCTGACGCACTGGGATACACCCTTTTGATGTGGGCTTCCTCCGAGGGCGCGAGCCAGCTTGTGTAAACAGCAGTGCTCCCTGTGCCGAGTGAGGAACTACCAAAACCTGTTCTGAGACAGCCCGGCGTGTTCTGCCCGAAACGGCCCAGAGACAGCCAGGCCAGCTCCGGAGCTGGATGGCTGCGGGGAACATTGCCTCCGGGAGCCTCAACAAGTAGCCATGAGCTCAGCCCTGCAGCTGGGCACAAAATGACCCTCCCCTCCTCAGCTGAGTAATGATACCACTGGGAAAAGCCTCTTTTCCTTCCATCCTTCCGGTGGGATGAATCCCACCAGCCTGGAGAAGAGGAGGCTTAGGTCAGACCCCAATGGAGGCTGCACCTCCTCCCCAGGGGCAGCTCTGATCTCTGCTCCCAGGGACAGGACCCAGGGAATGGCTGGAGCTGTGTCAGGGCAGGGTCAGGCTGGATCTCAGGGAAAGGTTCCTCCCCCAGAGGGTGCTGGGCACTGCCCAGGCTCCCCAAGGAATGGGTACAGCCTCACAGAGCTCCAGGAGCGTCTGGACACCGCTCCCAGGGATACACAGGGCAGGATTGTTGGGGTGTCTGTGCAGGGCCAGGAGCTGGACTGGATGGTCCTTGGGGGTCCCTGCCAACTCAAGACATTCTGTGATTCTATGAACCTTCCAGGGAGCCCATAGGCTCTCCCAAATACCAAGCTGAGAAATGGATACCCCACCACAGAGCCCAGAGGAGAAAGGTCTCACGACAGCACTTCTCTGCGGTGAAAGGAAGGGAGAGGGAGTCCCATCAGACACAATCCAGGTCTGCATCCCGCATAAGGTGTGGTTATCAACCCTAATTAACATCCTGGGCCTCTCACACCCTGGCACACCTGCTAATTAGCACACATGAGTTAATATCATTTTAACAATGGATTAGCACTTGGGGCAGAAAGAAGGGAGTCACTTCAGCACAGTGACTCACCCTGAGCACGGCAGGAAGGTGAGATGCCAGGAGCGTCTGCCGCGCTCACGCAGGGCTCTGCAGACCGTATCTCCTTAACTAAGGCTTACTTTACACAAAGCCGAGGTGCTTCAAAAATTCATGATTGTATCTGTCTTATTTTTCACCTGCACACACAGGTGGCCTTGGAGGAGCGTTCTGTCTCCACCATCCAGACAACCGGAGCCACTCGGGTCTTTCTGCAAGTCATGGTGGGGTTCCTGAGGTGATTATCACCCACCTTGATCAAGCCTGTTTCAGGACACGACCTGGGGCCCACCAGCCACTAATCATGTGTCAGGAACATCCCCCGGGGAACACCAAGGAGCTGATGTCCACGGCCAGTTTGGGTGCTTCTCCAAACATCCTGTAAGCACAGACGGAGCTGGCGGCACTCGCAGGCACCGGGCACACATCACTGGGACGTTAGTGCCCTTTTCACGGAATCCTGGAAAAAATGCAGCCCTACAAACGTGGCCTGGCCTTCCAAGCTCCCTGTGGATGACGTGGCCAAGCCATGCACCGGCTTTCACCCCGGAATCCCGCTCCTCGTGCCTGTGCAGCCTCCCACACCCGGCAGGAGCAAAGGGTTGTCTCTGTGTAGGTGGGGACAGTTTGACTCGAGCCATCTTGTAGTCAATCATAAAATGAAGAAGAAAGTTGACTTACCCTGCATTATTGCTTTTTAAACCTCAGCTTTAGAAGTGGATCTCTGTGATGCAGCACCTCACAGGAGGGCACTGGTGGAAAACCATCACACCGCCATCAGAATTGCTTCTGTCCCCTCAAATTGATGTTTAACACTGCCTGCCTTCGCTTTGTCCAACAAAAACCTGCAAGCCAACCCTTGCAATTACAAAACATTACTGCCATGAAAAGTTATACTGGGTTGAATGTATCCATACCCCCTGCTATCAGAAAGATTTTCTCAGCCTCATGTTTCTATTGGGATTAGGAAGGGAGCTGTGAAAGGCAAGTATTGTTCAGTCACAAATAGTTCCCTTTCAGCCTCTACAGAAGTCAGGTAATGAATTACAGGAGGTTTTTTTCCCTTTGGAGAGGTCAGCAGATATATCAGCTCCTGGGAAAGCTGATCCCCGTTGTTTCGCTACGAGGGGAGCTGAAAAAAGTTCCTAATGAGCTCCAGGGAGTGGATGCTGGCAGCGAGCCAGCACCTTTGCCTGTGAAACCAAGTGACAAGAGGCAGGAACCACCTCTGGCCCAAACACAAGCTAAAATTTAAGGTTTGCATTTCATGGCTCTGCTTGTGGCTGGCAGCCCTCGCACCGACCTGGGCACTCTGCTTGCAGACACTCAAAGAACATCCTGAGCTGGAAGGGACCCACAAGGGTCATCCAGTCCTACCCCTGGCCCTGCACAGACACCCCAACAATCCCACCCTGGGCATCCCTGGGAGTGGTGTCCAAATGCTCCTGGAGCTCTGGCAGCCTCGGGGCTGTCTCGTCACGTGGTGGTGTCACCTCACGGGCAAAGGCAGGGCTGCTCCTCTCCCCTGGGACCGTCCAGGTGCGTGCAGGTACGACACACACCCCTCTGTGTATGCAGGACCAGTACCCACAGAAAATCCCTGCTTCCAGTCATCAACACAACACCTGCACTGGGGGAGCTCTTCTGGACACACACACGGGCCCAAAGTCACCCCGAGCTCTGCACTGCCCAGCACCAGGGGGCTTTATGGGGTCTGGCCATCCAGCTGAGCTGGAGGCTCCCCCTGAGCAGGGACATGGCTGTGACACCCCCATGGAGCAGGGGGTGCAGTGCCCCAGGGCAGCACCCACTGCCCCGTTCGGTGCGACGGCCGCGTGGCGCAAAGGACAAGCCAGAGCTTAACAAAACTGGGACTGCTTCCTTTTTCCATGGGAAAGGCTCAAGGAGGAACATTTTATTCAAGACCTCTAATGCAAACACCTCCTCTCATTTTTTCTGAAACCAGGCAGTAGCTGCTGTCATTTTCACGCTGCGTTCTGACACACTTCCACCACATCCCTGCCAATAGTTTTAATTTCATTGGAAAAATCAGCTCTGAACGAGAGTGACAAGCTGCACGCTGGTGACGACGCTGTCAAGTGACGGATAATGTAGGTTTACTTTAGCTGTCAAAACTTTTCAACGCTAAAAATAGGTATCACAAGCTTCTGGACTGACTGCACTGAAGCATTAAACACACAGGATATTGACACCCTCAGAAGCGCCCAAAGCCACTCACAGCTGAGCAAAACCAGCAATGTGTGATGGACAGCAAAGGTCTCCGAGTGTTACTTATTTTGCAAAGAGAAAAACAACACACTACAGGATGAAATCTCATATCCACGCTGGCCAAAGCGAAGACAAGATGCTGCACACACCCCATGAGCAGAGCAGCACAATATGGGATGCAAACATGGGCAAAGACAGAGAGAAAGAAAGAGAAAAGCTTGGAGAGGAAATCTTGTACCCTGTTATCCCAGCTCTCGGCCCAGATCCCACGGAAAGGGAGGGCAGAGATCTTCCCACGGCAGCTCCTCCTTTCCTGACTGCCAACCCTCACCTGCCCCTGCCCAGCAAGAAAGGGCACAGAGCTGCGAGGCTGGGAAGGGTGGGAAAGCAGGGAAGAGCAAGGGGTTTTGCCAGAGGGATGAGATTTCCACGGAAGGGATGAGTTCTCCCCAAGCAGTAACCCATCAATGGACACCAGCCAGGCAGCAGCTCACCAAAGGGGACAGCAGTTTTGTGGGTAAGGTGGCACAGGAGGATGGGGGGGAAGAGGGACCGCTTACAAACCAAATCCAGCTTTTTTTATTCCCTCTGAGGCACTGGGATGACAAGCACAGGCAGGGCTGTCCCTACATTAGGCCAATATTTATGGCAGAAAGAAAATGAAGCGTCATAAGGAATTACTAATTAGATGTTATCATAACCCTGTGTATAACTGAAGCAGCACTCTGATGTGCTTTGTAAATAAATAATTAGCAAATTAACTTTCACAATGCCCCTGCAAGGCAAGTATTATCCCCATCTCCTGCACGGCCCTGATGGAAAAAAAAAGACAGCTCGGGCAGATTGTTCCCCTGCTCTGGACAACTGCAGAGCTGCCCAAACACAGGGAAGGGACATCAAAGAGGAAGAGGGAACTGGAGGCTCAGGGGGGACCTTGTGGCGCTGCACACCTCCCGGACAGGGGGGGGCAGCCGGGGGGGGTCGGGCTGTGCTCGCAGGGAACAGGGACAGGAGGAGAGGGAACGGCCTCAGGCTGGGCCAGGGGAGGCTCAAGTTGCAAGCATTGGCAGGGGCTGCCCTGAGAGGTTTGGAGTCACCATCCCTGGAGGTATCCGAGGACAGCTTGGACGTGGCACTCAGAGCTCTGGGCTGGGGACAAGGTGGGGATTGGGCACAGCTTGGACTCGATGGTCTTGGAGGCATTTTCCAGCCTAAATGATTCTGTGATTCCATGATTCCTCATGTGCTAGAGGCAGGAATTGAGAAGGGAAATGCTCTCCACTCCCAGCAGACCCAAAGGAAACAACTCTGAGCAACTGCTCCCTTGCTCCTGAGCAAACTGAGCACAAGCTTCAAGCAGGGACCACCGGTGCCTGCCAATCCAGGGACACGGCAGAAAGCACCCTGCCAGCAATTCATCTGTCCAGGCAGAGCTTCCCTGTCCATCCAATCCTACCTTCCACCCGAGCAGGAGGGCTGCCACAAGTGTCCTTGCTCCCTACTTCTCCCACACAGAGGTTCCTAAGGGAGAAGAGACCAGAGCAGCACCACAGCCACCCACCCACGCCCTCCCCGTGTCACTGCCACCTTCCCCCGGGCCGTGTGGGGCTGGCTGGCACATCCCAGCCCGAGTCACCCCCTCAGCAGCTCCCTGCCAAGTGGTGGGAGCAGGGAAGTGAGGGGAGGGAGCACGGAGGAAGAGGGCAGGAGCACCAACGCTGCTGTGACTCGGTGCCGGATGTGTGCTCCGAAAGAGGCAGACTCGCGTCTATTTTAGATGTGCTGCATAAAAATAAAAGATGCTGCTGCTTGACTGCACATGTTCTCATTTTTAGAAAACGAGCTCCAATTTATTTCTTCTATTATAGCCAGATGGTTTAAAGAAAAAACAAAACCAAACCAAACCAAACGTCCCCTCAATGTCACCTCAATGAAAAGAGGCCCTGACCTGGTTTCAACCTCCCCGGACCAGAGCATGGCACAGGAACTGCACTGTTAACACCTCTCTCGGGGGGGACCCTGACCCCACTCACAGCCTGACTCAAAGCCCTCCAGGGTGAGCAGAGATCTGGACCTCAGGTCCTGCCCAGAGGGCCACCAGCACTGACTGTCACAGGATGACTCAGGGTTATAAACATTACAGCTGGCACACAGGGCAGGCACAACTGGACTGACCACACGTCTGTGGCTCTATGTCTCAGCGCCTTCCCTGCTTCTCCTTTCCTATTACCCTGTTCTAAGCTGCCTTGGGGGGGTCTTTTTACCTTTTAAAACTCACATCAAGTTCTTTAATTGAAAGATCAACACAACTTCATATGAAAGTAAATGCTGGTTTTCAGCTTTTCCCATTTATCCTCCCCACATTCACAGCCTGACACAGCACCCCATATAACTCTGTTTGCACCTATCTGTTTGCCTGTGCTGTGCTCCTCACGAGGAACAAACCTTTCATTTCAAAGCACAGTTTGTATCCAGCTGTGGCCTCTGGCAGGCCTCCACAGTGGTGGTGCCCTGCCAAGTCCAGGTGCACCATGTCTCAGTGGGACACAGGGAATCACTGGCAGAACAGCTGGGATGTACCAAGATCTCCACCATGAAAACGCTCATGGCAAAAAGGGAAGTGGGATCAGGTTCTCAGGAGAGGTTGTGCCTGCTCCATCCCTGCAGGTTTTCAAGCCCTGCCTGGAGAAAAGCCCTAAGGAGCCAGGTTTGGTCCCAGAGCTGATCCTGCTTTGGGAGGACCCCACAAGTCCCTTCCCACCTGAGTGACACGCTGACCCCAAGCTCAGGGAACTGCCCAAACAATTACCAAACGCCCAGGACCACCCGTGCCTGGCAGAGAGGACATAACTCCACATCAAGGGGAGATGAGCCACTGCCTTGAAGCCTCCTCACAGTTCATGGAATGGCAGGAACTGAGAAGCATGACCAGGGAACACCTTTAAACAATGACTCTTTTCCATGGCCAGCAGGACAAGGAGAGGAGAGGCAGAACAAGTGCAAAAGAAAAGCATGAAAAACTGGAAGCATCTTCTCTGAACTGCAGTCAGAGGTCTTTGGCTACCTTTTGGTACTGGCACATTTAAAAGAAAACAAAGAGCCTCTAAACCTTGTTCCAAACTACTTTTTGGAGGAAGCCACGGCTCATTACGGACATAGCAGGTAAAGGACACCTGGTTTGTGGCACTCCAACCCCAGCCCTGCCCCTGTGAGCCCGTTCCTGAATGCCTGCACAGCAGCAGCAACTCTGACAGACAGCAGGTACAGCCATGGGCTACACGCTCAGCTCTGGAAGGGCTGCATTAGGGTCTGACCTGAGCCTCCAGCTTCTAATGCCACTGCTACGTGACCTTGCCTTTACTTGCACAAATGTGGGGCTGAAGGCTCAGAGATCCATCGTTTCTCTGAGTGATCCCTAAGAATGGGAGTTCATACACAGATTAACTTCTTAAGCAAGCTCAAGGGCAGAGACCTGGTCCCTTTTCCCGGCAAAAGCCTCGCGTTCTGAAAATCATAATGGTTCCAGAACTGCTGATTACTTTTCCTCATTTGAACTTTTTTTTTTTTTAAGTCCTGCCTGTTCCTCCTACTTCTTATGAGGCTTTTCAGTATTTGTCTGTTACTTGAATGCTAAAGCCTGATTTGGGATTAAACAGAACATTTGGGAGGTGGACTCCAATGCTGCCTGCTGTCACTGTTCCAACTCTAAGAAGCTCGGAGAGATATCAGGGCAGATCCTGCTCTGCCTAAGTCTGTGTGACCCAAGTTATTTTCCCTTTATTCTATTCCCCACACACACGCACGCAGACGTGATTAATACACAGAGCATGGGATGGATAGTGGTGGAGAGGTATTAAAGTGGCAATAAATAGGCAGGGAGAACACAGACACACTGCAGAGCAGCAAAACAGCTCACAGGCTGCATTAACTGCCCAAAAGCAGAAGTGGGGATCGTGTGCTGCAGCGTGTCAAGAACGCTGGGCTTGGTCACTTGGAGAAATGACTTTTATAACCTGGCCCACTTCCCCCCCTGCAGCCGCACTCAGGGCAGATAAGGGAACTCCTCAAACCTAAATTACCACGTTCCGCATTTCAGGGTTCTGCAGAAGCTGGCTGAGCTCCCTCCAGCTGGGGCCAGGCCAGCACAGAGGATGTGAGCATCAGTCTCCTCTCCCATTTCAACAAACTCAGAGCCTCCTACATCAGCCACAGATCAGAGTCCTGCAGAGACCCCTGAGAAAGCAGAATAAAAGGCACAGAAGGCCTCAGGTCTCCTGCACTCTCCCCATCAGGGGATCCCACAGCACGAGAGATCCAGAGCCTCTCCAGGGAGGGGCCTCCTCTTCCTCACCCTCTGCCCTGGTCCTTACAGCAGGTGTCCTCTGGGACATCACCTTGCAGGACACAGGCAGAGAAGCTCTAAAATGCACAGCAAAGCAGCACAGCCCCACAGCTGGCAAGGAAGGGTTAACCAAGGGTGTCCATCTATCACTGGGCTTGGAGTGTTCTGATGACACTACTGGGACTACAAGAGAGCCAAACAGGCTCCAAGACACCTCCTTCCCGCTCAGACCTCTCCAAAAATGACCACATCAGGGCTGCCACATCCTGCCTACCTCTTCCAGCAACCTGGCTCCCAAAACACAGCTGGCCAAAACACCACAGTTTTATTTTCTGGCCATTTTGGCTCCCTGAACTCGCTCGCTGTGCGCTGAGCAAAGCCCCGGTGGGCAGCAAGGAGGGGAGAGGGAACACACGGCCCTGATTAAAAGGACAGCTCATGCTCAGACCCACGTCTCTACCACTGGGCAGGGAAGCACAGGAGGGAATTGGGGCTGGGTTAGGGCTAACCAGGTGCACAGCACATGGGTTATACTCTGGGTCAGTACCTTGGGCTGATCCACAAGCACCAGCCCTTGCAAGTGTTTCAGGCTAGAAGTGCTCAAGACTTGCTCTTACAAAACCCACACAAGCACAAAACCATCACAAACAGCATCTCCCTCCCAAAATTAAAAAATAAAAGCGGTTAACTTCTGTGTTTGCCACGGAAGAAGCAGCAGGGCTCAGGGCAGCAGCCCCTCTGGCACGAGGCAATATTTGATACAACAGAGCAGGAGAGAAGGGAAGGGAGAGTGGAAACCTCTCTCATCTTTCTGTTATTTTGCCTTAAATGCACTGTAGTTTATGCCCTCAGTAAAAGCCTGTGCATATCTTTCCAACTTAAACGTGGATTGGAACCTCGGGATTACTGCCCTGGCAGAATTAACGTATTAGACATAAAAACCATAACATTTCATTATCCATTGTAAACCACATGTAAACCCCCTGGGGAGACTGGAAATATCACCCAATTTCACTATCATTTTCTGTTAACTGACTGCCCTGCCACATGTTCACACACTGGCACGCTCACTTTGATGGTATAGCACTCCTCTGGTTTCATTCTTCTTTCTTTATGATGCTGACATTTTTTAAAATCATGTTTTTTCTGTTCTGTTTTTGTCTCTGTGAAGGCACCACGCTACAAAACCACTCGGCTGGAAAGAAAAACTTACCCTGGAACAAAAAACCAGCACATATTTGTCTAGCTGAAAAAAATGCCATAACCTGATGTCTGAAACAAGGGTAGAATGCAACACAGAGGCAAGAAAACCTCAAACACAACAGGCAAGAGGACTCAGACTCATTTACGGGCACAGTGGGGTCTGTGGTCAATAGTGAGGCACTAAAGAACAGAATCTCTTCCCTCTGCAGTTTGAACTCCCTGTTTTCCTCCTTCCCACCGTTAGGCTGGCTGCAAATTCAAAGATTTGCATAAGCCACAGATTTTGTCTGTCTCTTTGAAAGGTCAAAACCGAGAAGCGGCACAACCCCACACAGGACAAATGGGCCAGCTGGCAGCAATTGGGAGTGACCACACAGAGGAAGTGTGGGGAGGAACCAGGGGCCAGAGGGGAGCTTTTAAAAGCCTGGGTGACCCTTAGATTGCAACTTAGAGGGTGCCTCAGGGAGTCTTTTCATTTAATCAGCGTTGTATCTTTGCAAAGATTAGTGACCGACTGTCCCGACTGAGTGCTGCCGTGCTTCTATAAACATTCCTGGACACGCTGCTCGGATAAAGCACGCAGCTGCTGACATGGTCTCTCACATAAACATTTCACTCCGCCTCTCCAAGAAGCCTTAACGTTTTTATTCCCAAGAGACCACTCGTTTTTATTCCCAAGAGACCACTCGTTCTGCTCTGCAGGCTGGGGGGCTCTGTCCCAGGACGGAGAGGGAAGGGACAGAGGGTGGGCAGGAGCTGCAAACACACACCTTCACCAAATCCACCCCAGTCCTTACTCCCATGAGGGTGTCACAGCAGCAAACAGGACGGGAGGGAAACATTGGATGACCCACGCAGCTCCTGGAATGAAAAAGGAGGATTAAAAGGTCACCTTCAAGCATCCAGGTGCACAGAGCTGCTGTTCAGCTGCCTGACCCCCTGAAACACACCTCGGCCAAACTACAGCAGCCAGACTTTTACCACTAACACCGCCTCGACCTATTAATGCAGGGGGGGGAATAATTCAAATCCAAATTGCTTCTCACTGTTTGTTGCTGTTTCTATCCTGCCAGAGCCACAAGAGCCAACTACAGCGGCTTCTCTTCGCTCTGAGGTCAGTCAGCTCCAGGCACCGGGGGCTGCAGGCAGCATTTGCTTGTTCTAAAGCAACTCTTTCCACAGGACTTGGGTTCAGCTGATTGTACCACTGCTATTGATCTGGAGCTTTACAGAAGGTTTGGCTCCCAGTTGAATGCTCTCAGCAAAATTATGCTCGGGCTTAGTGTGGATCTCACAGAACAATAACCTGGAAGCACTGGCAGAGGTTTCAGGTAGCAAACCAGAATGCATTTAAAAAATAAATCTCTAGAATGCCTGTGCAATGAAAGCAGGAAAAGGTCACTCATCCCCAGCAAATATCATCCCCACGCACTCCCAGAGACTGGAAACATGAGTGGACTGACAACTCCTGAGCATCACCCAGCAGAGATGTCCTATGGCTCTTCTCCCTGACCAGCGCTTCCCATCACCTCAGGACACGGATTTGAGGGAGGCAGAGCTTGCTGACGGCTCCTTATGGAATATGGGTGTTTTCCCACAGCAGGAAAGTGGGAAGAGCAGAGCTTGCCCTGGCCATCCAAGCCACCACAACACACTGAGCCCTCCAAAGCCCTCGCAGCTCCAAGGGCTGGGGATGATGTAACGCCATCAGACATCTGCCAAATAAATAAGCAAGCTCCAACATGCCTCGCTCCAAACCTGCACAGCAATTTCCATTCCAGAGCAGGAACTTGTACTGGGGTTTAATACTCTCTCCAATATATCCCTTTCCACAAAGAGAATCTGTGCCCACTGCTCCAGGAACACACGTAATCCCTGTAAGCAGATGTCAGCCTCCAAAGCTGAGAAAATGACTTTGTTCTTGGGGATCAGGGAATTTAAAATGCAAGAAGTTGAAATGTCCTGATGAATTTGGTAACTTAAACCCCGGGAGGAAACACCTGCTCTCTGAACAGCCGCCCAGCTGAGCACCCGCCGCTGTTTCATCCATCCATAATTCCACGGGAATGGTCTTTTGCTCACTGACAATCCAGCAGCCACTGTCAGAGAGCTGGGAAAGAGAGGAGGGAGCTGCCAGGAGCGAGGGGCCCCAATCCCACAGCACTGTCCCACACAGCAACTCTCAGACTAAAACTTCCAAGCTGGTGCTGCTTCACAAGGATCCACCAAACCCACCCCGAGGGGACACCA
>VZRR01002636.1:0-62620 GCA_013398015.1 Oreocharis arfaki
GATGGGATGGGATGGGATGCCCAAATTGTGCCAGAAGGGTCAAGCACTGCTGGGCCACCTCCAGCCCCCTAAGAAGCTTCTGGCAGCACGGAGAGGTTGGGCTGAGGCAGGAGCAGGTGCTAAAGGACACATTGCTGATGCTGAAGAGGGATGTGGGGAAGGAGAAGATGCGAATGCCAGAAAATACTTGGTGAAGGCACTGTGGGGTGTGTCTGGTCCCAGCTCTCTGGGGCAGCACAGGGTTTGGATCCCAGGGTTTGGATCCCAGGGTTTGGATCTCAGAGTTCGGTTCCCTCAGAACCAATCTCAGAACCATAGTTTGAAAAAGCCCTCTTAGATCTTTGAGTTGAACCATCCCCAGCACTGCCAAGGCTACCACTGCCCCATCCAGGTGCCACAGCCACACGGCTCTTAAACCCCTCCAGGGGTGGGGACTCCACCCCTGCCCTGGGCAGCTGTGCCAGGGCTGGACAGCCCTTTGGGAAGCTGGAGAGCTGCTGCTGCCCTTGGGCTTCTGCTCAAGGTCACAGAGAATCCCAGTGGGAGACCCAGAGCGACTTCTACCAAAATCTTGTCCATGGAGCGAGTCACAGGCTGAGGACCTGGGTGCTCAGACATAACGAGTCATGCAAAATAAGCAGTTTTCAACAAAATGGTTTTCCGTAACTTTTTTTTCCCCAGCTGCTGATCGAAATCCTAGGTAACCTCAGAAAATGCACAAGACGTGATGAGAAAAACCTGGAGCCCACAGGTCACTTTTTCCATGAGCTGTGCCTCTAAACACGGGGGCTGTGGTCTCTGCTGGCCGGACTCCCTGCACCTGGGCTGTGCTCATGGCTCCCGTCCTCCCATGGCTGGGGAGGGCTCAGCCCATCCCGTGCTTTCTCCCCCCTCCAAACCCGACCCCCTTGGTGCGGGGGGCTGCCCTACAGCCTGGCAGCCGGTGTCCCCGCTCCCCTTGCGATGGGGTGGTGGCTGCTGCCAAGGGCTGTGGTCCAGGTGGCCTCATGGCACAGGATCCTCCCATGCAGCTGCTCAGGTATCAGGCTACTCCAGGCCACTTCTACAAGGAGGCTCTGTGCCACAAGCTGGTAAGCAGAGACCAGCAGGACCAGGGCAGTGCCTGTCCCCTGTGCTGGCACTGCTGAGGCCCCTCCAATCCTGGGGGCAGTTTTGGGCCCCCCACTACAGACAGTACCCTGATGGGCTGTAGCATGTCCAGGGAAGGGAACGGAGCTGGGAAGCGGCTGTAGCCCCAGGAGCGGCTGAGGGAGCTGGGAAAGGGGCTCAGCCTGGAGAAAAGGAGGCTCAGGGGGGACCTTGTGGCTCTGCACAACTCCCTGACAGGAGGGAGCAGCCGGGGGGAGGTTGGGCTTGGAATAAGAAATAAGAGGAAAAACCTCAAGTTGTGCCAGGGGAGGTTTAGGTTGGATATTAGAGAAAATTTCCTCCTGGAAAGGGTGGCCAGGCCTGGCAGAGCTGCCCCGGGCAGGGGTGGAGTCCCCATCCCTGGAGGGGTTTAATAGCCCTGTGGAGGTGGCACCTGGGGCCTTGGTGTAGTGGTGGCCTTGGCAGTGCTGGGGAATGGCTGGATTTGATGATCCTAAAGGGCTTTTCCAACCTCAGTGATTCTGTGATTCCGTGAATGGCTTCTCCCTACTTCTCAGCTCCACCACCTTGTGCCACCCCAGCCCTGCTGCACAGCCCTGTCCCTGCAGGACACAGGGCCACTGTCCCCTTGTCTTCAACAGCACCAGGGCACAGCGAGGATCTTCTCTGGCCCTGACCTCCCTGTGAGGACAAGGTGTCCCTTTGGAAGGTGCAGGTCTTGAACTCTCCCGTGTGCCTTGGCAGCCTTGGCTTTACTGTTTTTTGTGTCTGGACCCCTTATCTCTGTGCCCCACCTCGCTCAGTGCTGGCCCTGGTGTCCCCGGTGCCAAGGCTGCCCTGTGCCCAGCCCAGTGGCTCGGGAACAATTGGAGGAAGCCGTGTCCCACAGCAAACCCTGAGATTTCTGCTGGAAGTGACAACTGCCGGGAGGGCTGGCAGGGGACGAGGCCGCACGTGGGGGCTGGCAGGGTCTCAGGCAGCTCCATGCCCTCCCTGCCCCAAGCCCAGCCCCGCGGCTGCCGGAGGGCTCGGCTGTGGTGGGGAGCTGGCTGTGCACGCTGCAGGGTGCAGGTGACCCTGGCCAGCGTCCCACAGGAGAGTGACCAGCTTCCCGTGGCCATGGCAGAGCCCCCGAGGGAGGGGAGCAGCACGTCCCCGCTCCACATGGGCCCAGCATCGGCCACCCCTGCAGCACACACTGACAGAGGGACACAGACCTGCCTTAGTGCAGCTGCAAGTGCTGCCCTGCCCCGAGACACACACACACAGCCCAGGGCTGGGCGTTGCAACACCCAGACATGCACCAGAGGCACCATGTCCACCCACACGGGCAGAGGAGAAGGTGGTCACACACACCCATGGGTGCCCTCCCGCTCTGAGCCCCAGCCCAGCGGTCCTGAGGCTCCACGGTGCTCCGAGTGTCACCTTGATGCACCTCAATGCCTTCTCCATGTGCTCAGGACTGGAAACCCTCAAATCCCTGCCCAAACTCTTCCCCCCTGCTCCCTCTGATGCCCGGGTGCCACAGGCTCACCCTGTCGGTGCCAGCAGAGCCAGTGGTGCCAGCAGAGCCAGCGGTGCCAGCACTTCAAAGGCACAGTGCCTGTGCTGGGCTGGAGCGCTGCCGGCCGTGCCCGCACCGCCCCGGGTGCTCGAGGAAGGCAGAGGGAGTTCAGCTGGGGAGGACAAACTCCGTAAAAGGCTGGACATGCCGGCAGCCGAGGCTTTCCCAGGCAGCCAGGAGTTCCTGGAAGTTGGCTCCTGGTGCCAGAGAACAAGTCCTGGAGAGCTGCTCGGGTGAACCTTCCTGAAAGGAGCCGCCCCGTGCCAGCCCTTGCCCTGCCATGGGCTGTCCTGGGGTGGCTGCTGTCCCTGCATGTCCCCTGCTCGCTCCCACGATCCCTGCCACGAGCTCAGCTCCCAAAGGAGACCCAGCTCTCGCCCAGGCTTTGCTGTTGCAGATGTGTGGCCCAGAACCCCGTTATCACTGTCCCAGTGCCTCTCTGGCCCCGTTCCCTGCCTGGGAGCCTGTCCCAGGCGCAGGGTCGGGTACCGGCCAGCCAGGATGTCCCGCGGCTGATAATGTCACATAGCTTGGAGCTCTGTAGCTCCTTCTCGTGCCTTGTGCTCTCTTGGGCAGCAAGGTGGGGTCTCACACCCTTCCTTCCCAGTGGGATAAAAGTGGGTGTCTCCTGTTTCAGCCTCCCCATGACCTGGGAGCTTGTCTCAGCCCTGCCATGTGCTTGGGATGCCCAGTGTGACTCCTCCAGGAGCCCATCCCATGGGCCAGAGACACCTCCAGTCCCACAGGAGCACTTAAAAGGCACCTACTCCCACCTGAGACCTCCCATGGCAGTGGCCAAGGTCTTGTTCCTTTGGAATCTGTGGTGAATCCCCAACCCCTGGGGCCCCCAGAGACCTGAGGCCATGTAGAACTTCTGTCCCCTCCTCTGAGTGCTCCAGATCCTCCCACCCAACATCAGCAGCCACTCCAGCACACAGCTGGACAGAAGATGAGACAGTGGGCAGCCTCCAGGACCTCGAGGGGTTTCACAGAGGCCTGTGGACAGCTCCACCCTGGCTCTGTGCTTCCCAGGAGAGGGAGAGGACAAAGGCACATGGTGGACCAGCAGCAGCACAGAGGAGGCAAATCCCATCCCCCAGGATCCCAGGAGCCCAGCCTCGGTCCCCCCAGAGTCCTCCTGACCCTTTGACCCAGCCACGTCTCATTGCTGGCTTGGGGTTGACACCTGTGGCCTGTCTTTGCCTCCACTAGTCAAAGTCCCCTCTTCCTGCAGAGCCCCAAGGACCTCTTGAAGCGCAAAACCTTCTTGCAGCATCACACTGTGCCCAATTCCTGGCTCCAGCTCTCCATGTCACCCATGCCTGGCTCTCCTGAAGCCTCTTGACCATCGTATTCCTTGTGCCTCTTGTTCTTCAGGGATGCCGATGACCTGGCTCCACAAACGTACTGCAGGGAGCTCTGCTGGCTGCTGTGCTGGCCCTCCAGCACCCCCTGTCCCGTCCCTTACAGCCCAAATGGTCCCGTGTCACCTCCTTCTCCTTCAGCCTTCCTCGCAGCTCCCTTGTCCAAAAAAACCCCACCTACCCCCCAAAATGAGCTTTGTTTTTTCTTTTTAGAGATGCCAAGTCCATCTGGTACAGTCTATCCCTGATAAACAGCCCTCCCTCGGGGCCTCTCGGGACCAGAAATAGCGCCGGGGCTGGACCTGCCCGAGCAAACATTCCTCCCCGCACACGCACGTCTGCTCGCCGCTGGCAGCCCGGCCACCCCCGGGGAGCCGGGGCCTCGGGGGCACTGCCGCGATGGCTCCCTGCACGTCCCGGGCACGGGGAGCCCTCCCCGCCCAGGCAGCCGCACACCCTCCGGACACTGCCCCCGCCAGCCTCCCCCGGAGCACGGCTCGGCCGCAGGGAGGGATCCTGGTGTCTGACAGCGCGTCCCTGAGCCCCGATAATCCCGGGGGGCAGCCGGCAAAGCCTCGCTGATCCACGCCGGGCTGACCCTGCCGTCGCTCGGGGCTGGAATGTGCTGCTAATCCCCCCGGCCACCTCCCGGCAGCGGCCACCGCTGGCCTGGGGGGACCCGGCTGGGTCCCACTCGCTCCCGGGGGAGGCGAGGCCGGCACTCGGATGTGCCCCTGCCCCGCGGGAGCTGGGTGGCCGCCGCCCCGCAGGGCCCTGTGCTCCCCGGACAGCCGCAGGGCCCCTCCTGGAGCTCGGTGCCAGCCCAGCTCCCCCGGCCCTGGCACCTCCGGGGATCTGCCAGCGCTCCAGGGAGGAGCTGTTTGTTTCCAGCCCTTGCACCGCTGCTGGGAGAAAAGCGGTTGCGTTTGATGCGACAGATGTTGCTCTCTGAATCCCTGTCCTGCTGGTCCTCCAAAGGATTTTCCATGACCTCTTGACCCCTTTATCTCGTGGGAGGTTCCAGCACTGACATCTGACCACAGTGTGCTGTCCCTTCCCGTATTCCTCCTGGGACACAGGTTCCTGTCTACCCCGCTGTACCTGTGACCTGCCCTCCCTGTCACTGCCCAGGCACCGAGATTTTCCTCTGCTTCAAGAGAGGCTGCCCGGTGCAGTCAGTCCCTCAAAGGATTGCAAACACCCCTCTGCAAATAAAGGCATGGAACCCTCACGTACTGCCCACCAAAACACCTTTGTGGACATCACAAAGTGTCCCCGGTAGCTCCCTGGCTCCTGATGCTCTCTGCCTCCCTCTATAATCGGTTCTGTGGCTCTTCCCAGACCTTCCATCTAGCCCTCCCCCGTGATGGGTGGGAGCTGAGCCCAGCCCCCTGTGGGGGCACACCAGGACACTCACAGCCTTCCTGCTTCTGCCCCAGCTCCTCTGTGTCGCCGTTTTGGGGGCTGTGATCACCTGCCAGACCCCCAAGCTGCCTCCTGGCGTGGAGTCTCAGCCTGTGGAGAAGGGAATCTTGACCCTCAGTCGGCGAATACGGGGCCAGAGCCCCTGGTCTGTACCCTGCTCCTGCCCAAGTGGCTTCACACAGGGCTAGAGAAATGCTGCTGCTCCCAGGGCACAGTGGCTGCTCTCTCCCACTGCAGCCTGTGCCATCTGCAGCCAACATTAATCATGTTTTTCAGCCATTAATCATTTCTAACATTAATCATGTTGTCTTCATGTTGAGCAGCGGAGGACTGGGACTGCGGGAACTCTCTCGCAAGTGATGGGCCTCAGCTCAGCTGCTTCTGAGAGCTGTCAGCCGGCCAGAGCTTCGTTCCTCTCCATGTGGCTTTTGTATTGTTTAGTCTCTGATCAAAATCTGGGGCCGGATTGAATTACCTGTCCCACAACAGCCCCATGCATTGACACAGCCACTGCCTCTCCAATGACATCACGGAGCCCTCATGTTCGCTGGAGCCCTTCCCGCGCTGTCATCGTGCTCGGCCCTCAGACACCCACCCCTGTCCCACAAAACACCGTCCCTCTGGAAGGGAACACCGTCCCTCTGCCTGCTCTGGGGCTGCCCGTGGCTGAAGTCAAGCTGGCAGGACTGTGCCTGTGGAGAAACACATGCCTGGGACATGATCCTCATCCTGCGTGCAGAGCACCTGCATCTCCTGGCAGGAAAGGTCCAGCTTTGAAGGCATCCCCTTGGATCTCTAGAACCCCCCAAGATTTGGTGGGAGGGGGCCCCTGAAGGGCTCCAGACTAGTCTGATTCCCAGCAGGGCTGTTTCCAGCACTTTGTCAGGGTGTGGCTTTGTCTACCTGAGGTTTGAAAGCCTCCAAAACCAGAGCTCCCCTGCCTCTCGTGCTTGCCCCCAGGCTGGGGCCCTTCCAGAGTCAACACTTCATCTTAGAACAAACACCCCAAATCTTGGCCACAAACTGCAGTCTCTGTTTTCCTGTCAAGGGCAGGGGAGGCTTTCTCCTGTGCTGTGAAGCACTTTCAGAGGGGGATCCAGTCCCTGTTTCACTGCCACAGCCACATATGGACCTCTCCTTTCATGTCAGAAGGAAGGATTTCTGCACGTAGTGATGCTTGGCGCAGCTTTTCCACACCTTTTACCCAAAGCTTGTCTGGGGAAGACTGTCTTTCCTTGGGCAGAGGGACAGGGGGACAGCTTTCTCCTGCCAGGTCCCTCCAGTTCTCCCTGGGGATGGAGCTCCTGGAGCTGCTGGAGTTGCTGGAGCCTGGTACCAACAGAGCACTCAGAGCAGCTGGGTCAAGGGAGACCGTCTCAGGGTCTGGTGCTCAAACCAAGTCTGTTTTCTCCCAAAAATCTGACATTTGGAGCCTTGGTTTTGCTGGGACATAGAATGAACCCAGCACACAGTTTGTCCTGCCCACAGATTTTTTTGGGAGGGTGGGGGCGCCTGGATCTGAAGCCGCCTGCCCTGACGCCCAGGTCCAGGGAATTCCTGGGAACGCTGACTTCACGCTACTCCTCTTGCTGCTCTGTCCTCCAGCCAAAAGCCAGGCCAGCCATGGGAGCTGAGCTTCTCCTGGAGCGGTGAGCGGAGACCTGGGGCTCGCAGACTCCGCAGGCTCTTGGGCGGCTGCCCGTGCCCCAGGCAGCTGCTCCAGAGGCGGAGCAGTGCCAGGCAGCAGGTCTGGCAGTTTCTTGGCAGTGTTCGACTGCAATCAAACCGTCTCCACAAAACATCTCGATGAGCCAGCACATTCCAATGGAGAAATGTCTTGTCTAAATGTTTCTGACCAACTCTCGTGCGGCGGCTTTCTCACTTTTCCTCCTGGCTGTGTTTCTGAAGGAAAAAACACTTCAAAGGCACAGCCCTGGCTTGGGATGCTGTAGGTGTGACTGTGCTGTCTCAGCCCAGCTCCAGACTCTTCCCCTGGGGTCTGATGAGACAGAAGAGCCCTTACCAGTGCTGGGCGCCCCAAGGAGCCCTAACTGGACACGAGAGGAGCATGGGGTAGGTGTCTCAGGAGTTGAACAGCCCCACCAGCCCTTCCTGCAGTGGAGTGAAGCCTGAGGAGCCCCGAGGTTGGGCTCAGTGTGTGCACAAGGCCCAAGAGCTGAGGTAATGCTCGGCTGCAGGTGAGAACCAGCCTTGAGGTGTGCTGGACGTGTGGAGGACAAGATGCCCTGTCCGCAGCAAGACAGGTCCCAGCTCTCGGTGCCAGGGTCTGCTCTGGTGGAGGGTGTTTGTCCCCAGCCTCCCACTGCAGCAACATCTCCTCTGCATCCACATCAGAGGGACCTGGGGTTTCTTCCTCTGCTGAGAGCTCCTAATGGTCTTCAGACTCCTGCTTCTTCTTCAGAGATGTCCCCCAGCCCTGTTGTCACTGCAGGCATGGGCAGCAGATCAGGACAGGGTGTTTGGATGCCTGGAGGCTGCTGGAACAGGTGTCCCTCACCTCAGGGAGGGGGGATGCTGCCCACACCAACCACACCAGGGAGCAGGAGACAGTCAGGACCCTCCAAGGGCATGTCTCAGCCCTTTGGCATTGCCAGTGGGAGTACCTAGAGAGGAAGGGAGATGTCTCCACATGGAGGGCAGGTCCACCATCATCATGGGGCTGATCAGAGGGGCACATGGTCCTGCAGGGTGGCAAGGCTCACTGGGAACACAAGGCTCACTGGGAACTCAGCGAGGCTCCCCAGGCACACAACAAGGCTCCCCAGCCCCGCGAGGCTCCCCAGGAACTCAGCGAGGCTCCCCAGCCCCACGAGGCTCCTCATGAACTCAGTGAGGCTCCCCAGCCCCAAGAGGCTCCCCAGGAATGCAGCGAGGCTCCCCGGGAACACGGTGTGTGCCCTCACGGCGCGTGGGGCCGCACGTGGCTGGCGGGGCGCAGGCGCGGGGCGCGCTCCACGTGGAGCGGGCGTGCGCCGGCCAACATGTGGTTTGTGTTTAGAGCGTGCGTCTGCTGGTGCTTTGTAAATGAGGTGCTCTCGGCACTGTGTGTGTTCACTCTGGCACGCCGGGGCCGGTGCTGCCGCGTTCCTTGGCCGGCCGTGGTTTTGTGTAACGGGGCCCGTGTTCAGCTCCGCGGGAGGCTCCTGCGCACGTGCTCACGTGCGTGTGCGCTCCGTTGCGTGGCCAGCCTGGAGCCCTGCTCCTGGAGACCCACCTGAGGCTGAAAACCATCCTCTCCGTGTGACTGCCATTCCCAGGACAGTGGTCCGTGCTCCCTTGCTCCACGAGCTGCCCGTGACCGGGATGTGTGAAGGGGGAGGCGCTCCCCTGGTGCTCCTCTCCGTGCCGCACTCCCTGGCGAGCTGATGAAGTGTGAGGGTTTGGGTGCTGGTGAGCAGCTGAGCCCAGCAGACAGTCCGGCCCTCCCCAGCACCCTTTCTGCACGCGAGACCTGAGTGAAAACACCTGGAGCCAATTCCCAGCCCAGCGGAAAAACAAGGTGTGCGAGGCCTTGCGTGGGTGGCTGAGACGGTCACTTTCCCCAGGAAGGAAGGGTGGCTGCTCCAGGAACGCCTGGAGCTGGATTGAAGTGCAGGGAGGCTGCACTGGGGCATCTCGGCACCACACCTGGGTCTTGGACAGAAAGGGCTGGGCTGGGAACTGAGCATCCAGCTCGTGGCTTTACAGAGCTCTGCAGAGGCGGAAACGCCGTCTCCGTGGTGGTGAAGCCTCTTTCCAGCACTGGCGAAAGTTCAGCCATCCTGAGCCCAGGCTGAGGGATGAGAGGGGAGAGAGCGGCAGAGGAGGCGGAGATGCACCGCAGTAACCCTGCAAAAAGGCCCCCAGCTCTCCTGCAGCTGCACAGAGAAGGGCAGCTGGGCCAACCCCCCCTCGGCTCCCTGGGCTTGGGGCACGGTAAGGCAGCCCCAAGGTATCAGCCAGGGATGTGGCAAGGGACCACCTGCTTCCCCGGGGCCAGGACGGGTGGACAGTGCGAGGACACAGCAGGTGCTGGCTCCTGGTGTACATAAGCAGGGGTGACCTGTCCGGAGGAGCAAACCCTGCTCTGGCAGGAGCAATCAGGGCACCCACCAGCTCCTCATGCCTGGCTCAGAAGGGCAAACAGGGCTTTTGCACAGCGTGACATCTTCTGGGCTTTGCGGCCAGGTGCGGGTGACAGGGAGGTGTTCTCCCCCCGACCCAGAGAGCAGGCAGGCTGCCAGGGAGCAAACCTGGCAGAGGATGGACAAACCATCCCAGCACAGCTCAGTGAGACCAGGGGCAGGCTCTGGAGGAGCACAGAGCGTGCCCGAGGAGCTGACTGCTGCACTTGTATAAAAACGACCAATGGTGAAAGCAGCAGGACGTGGGAGGGACAGTGGTGCAGAGCACTTCAGAAAGAGAAGGATGGAGAGAGTCTGGCAGTCAACATCCGACTTTTATTCCTAGTTAAATAACAGAGCACGTCGGATGAGAGAAAGTCATTAAGTGTCAAGAGTCGTTGGTTTCGAGGAGCTCGGTGCCAGGTTTCCCAGCACTCAGCACCACAGCCGGGGCCAGGCTTTGCAAAAAGCCAGATCCCGTTTGGAGCTTGCAGCAGGGCTGGCTGGGGCTCCCCAGGGATGTGTCTGGATGGATTCGTGAAGGAGATGAGTGCCCGACCTTCGTGGCTCTTGTCTGAAGTGCCTGGTGGTGCTGGTCACTGAGGGGCTGCTCCCTGCACTGACCCTGCAAGGTGCACCGTGTGGTCCTGCTGGGTGACAGCAGTCCTGTCACCTGGAGGGCTGCGGTGGCTTCAGCCCCTCATCTCACAGGCTTTTCAAGCAGGAGGCTGACAGATTGTGGGTTTTCAGCTTCCTGTGGGAATTTCTAAGTGCATAATCATTGTGAACATCATGAAAAGCATTTTAATAGTCAGAGAATACCATCTGGATGTTCACAAAGGCAATATAAATCCACGACTGACAGCACTGAACTCAGTGCTTTTATAAGTATTTCCAAATTGTTTCCCAAATTATTTAAGCAAGTCTTTCCTCTAATGAAACTCAGAGAAGATCCTAACATAGGCAAACAGCGCAGGCTGAGCACAACAGAGACTTTATACAGAGGGATTAGGGCTTGGGTCAGATGTAATCAAATGACATCCCCTGCATGCGAATGCAGTCCGTGTTCGGAGATAGGAGGAATCCCAAACACCTCTGCAATGAGAGGAATAAATCTGGAAGTGCCAAAAGGGAAATGGGGGAGAGGAGGGGAATAACTCAAACCAGTTTTTGTGGGCGTGAAGGCCTTGCATGATGGCGCTGAGCACTGTGGGGATTGTTTGAAGAGTGAACAAAGGCATGTGCTGGGTCTGGTGGCAGCTGCCGCTGATGTCCTCACAGTGGGGGACACTGGGAGGGGCATGGGAGGGACGCTGGAAGGGAAGATAGGAAGAACAGAAGCCAGCCAGGCACAGGGCTGCTTTGCAGGGAGGGGAGAGGTGCTAACAGCCTGGCTGGCTGCTGGCTCCGAGGTGACGTGCCAGGAGGAGAAGCTGGCAGGGCTGGGCATGGGGTTCTCTCCAACAGCAGGGATGGACCTCCTGTTCCATGGGCTTTGGGTCAGAGGTGCATAGACCAGCACGAGCTGGGCTGCATGGGGACTCCCAGGTTCTCCTGATGGCGACATTCACAGGGCTGCTGCTTTTCTGGACAAAACCCCTGGAAATCAGGCAGCAGTGCAGATCCTGACCTCGCAGGCCTGACGTCCTGGAGTGCATCGCTTGACAGCCCAAGGCAGTCACGGAGCCAAGGGCTTTGTTCAGCACGGGCCTCTGTGGAGAGGAACTGGGAATGGAAGCAGTGATCCAGAGCCAGTGGAGGCCACACTGACAGCAGAGCAACCCCAGGCGTGCTGGGGACAGTCCAAAGCAGATTGTGAGGTGGCCACCAGTGGGCAAGTGGCCACCAGAGAGGAGATTTCACCAGCAGCACCTGGACAGGTGCAGCTGGCACGTGGCTGTAGTCTGAGGACAACAGTGCCTCTGTGACTCTCAGGACCTTGGCCAGACTTTAGGTCCTGGCAGATGATCCAGAAACATCTGCTTTTGCTGGCTTTTCCTGATCCAGCTCTTGCAGCAATGGTTGAGGGCCCTCCAGCCAACTGAAATCTTTGGGCTGTGGGTGAGGGGCCCAAAACCAGACCATGGCATGTGCCTGGAGATGTGCTCTTGTAAACATGGCAAAAATCTGTCTTGCCCTCCATGCAGGAAGATCACCTCCCTGCTTGCTGGAGAAGCCTTGGCTGGAAAGTGGGCAGACCCCAACTCCACCTCTTCCACATGACCGCAGAGCAGAGGACACCCTGCTGTTCCAGTTCCTGGATTTCATCTGAATTCACCTTGCCCTGTGGTGCTGGGTAGTCTCCTGAGTGAAAAAATGTCATGTTTATCTGTCATTGTGTCTAGCCAAGTTCTCAATGGAAATGGGTTTGGAAGCAAAGGAGTTGCTCTCAGAAGGAAACAAGAAACAAAATCTGATCTCTCCTCCGTGACGGGATGCTTGGTTGTGACAGGACACCTGCTGACAGCTGGATGCCTCTTCCACCAGGCCCCCTCTGCTGGGATGAGCCTTTCCTCCTTGCCCTGCTGCTCTGCCAGGACAGCATGGCTCCGGACAGGAGCGCAGGGGGAGGCCACGGCGTGGGGTCACTTGTTGCGCTGCCTCTTGGCTCCTGCTCCTCCCCACCTCCCCACCTTGTGCCAGGGTTTGCTGCCTCCATGGGGCTTGGAGGCAGCTCCAGGAGCTTTGCAGTTTTCCAGTGCCATGCCTCAAGTTTCTCCTTGGAAGCATGAATAGGATGTGCCTTGTGCTCAGCCCGTGGCTCTAGCTCTGTCTCAGCCTTGGACTGACACCACGTTTGGTCTCTTTGGACATATCGGAGAGATCCCAGACATGGAACAAAGTGTTTGCCCAGACGTGCTGCTGAGGGCAGGCTGCCCCACACGGGACGGGCTGCCAGCCTGGGGGTGCCATGTCCTCGTGTGGCCCCTGCAGCATCACTTCTGCGGGTCCCAGCAACGAGCCCGACAGCCGGAGCTCTCCTGCCTGGATAAACGGGACGAGTGGTGGTGCTGCCAGCCATGGGGTATGGGAGAAGCTGCCTGTTTCCTTCCAGTCCCTTTGTTAACGTGCCCCTAAACCCTCTCGCAGCCAGGAAAAGCATTAGTCACCCTCACAAAGTCAGGATGAGCCGACAGGAATAACAAGAGCCTTTGTCTAGAGCACGTCCATGCCAGGCAAAATATTGTGGCCGCGACTGCTCTGTGCTCGTTCTGGGGAAGGGACAGAGGAACCTGCTCAGCCTGTGCACAGGGCAGTGGCTGTGTCTAACACCCCAACACCTGGCCAGCCGTGGGAGGTGCTGGTGGTCACTGGCGCTGGCCCTGCCCAGGGCCTTCACGGGGCTGTAGAGAGGGACTGACCTGGCAGAGGGGCTGGGGAAGGGATTCTGCTCCTGGGAGTGCAGTGAGATGAAGAAGGATTTGGGGAGGCAGTGCTGTGACCTCCCTGCTCATCGGAGGCTCTCTGGGTCAGCTTATGGCCAACCATGAGCTGCTGGACATTTCAGAGCTTGGGGCCTCCTCCATCCCACCTGAGCCCGGTCCATGATGCCAACAGCCTCTCCCAGGAGACAGAAGAGGCACCAGGCTGGCTACAGGGACCCAGGCAGCCCATCCCTCTGGGCGACTCCTGCCCCATAACACGGCCCATCCACCCGCTTCAGCATCACCTCCAAGAACCAGAGAAGCAGGACAAGTCAGGATCTGAATGCCAGCCGAGGAGGGGAGAGATGAAGGGAGATGTGAAGCCGATGAGTGGAAAAGGAGAGCTGCGAGGATGTGGCCGGGCGCGGCTGACGGGGGTGGCTGCAGACGGTATCGCAGCAACGTGCTGGCACGGAGCGGGGGCCAGGCCGGAGTCAAACATTGGGAACATTTCTACCAGACGGGACAATTACACACTGGAGCTGCTTGCCAGTGAGGCCCCATCACGAGTGGAACAGATCCCATAAGATACTTCTAAGTTTAGAGTAAAGGAGCCCTCTCCAACAGGGGAGGATGTGAGACTGCCGAGCTCAGTCCCGCCCGTCGCCGCCAAACCGCACTCCCCGGAGGAGCACTCACGGACTGCTCTTGCAACACTTGAGCTACGGCTGAGACACACATTCCAGCCGAAACCCCTGTTTGCAGTTGTTTATACATCGCTCAAAAAATATCCTTTTGGATTGAATTTGTTCATGCTTGATCTCAGCCCAAAAAAACGAAGAATTATTTGGGGATGGTTTGAGCAAAATCTGTTCGACTGTTTCTGTGTTATGTAAGCATCAGAATAAATATGTTTTCCTATTTTCAAACATTTTCCTCATCCTTACTAGCTGTCAGATAGCTCAAAATCAGCTTCATGATTTGGAGGGGTTGCACTTAGCCCGTGCCTGGCTCTCAGTGAGGGACCAGCCCGTTCCTCAGCCAGACAAGTTCTCCTCAGGAGTGAGAAAACCAGGAGGCACTACAGCTCTTACATATGGTGCTTGACATCCTTAAAGGTGATCTCCAGGGGCATTGGATCACAGCTGGCCATTTTGCAAGAGTATTTGACAAGAAGGGATTGGCCAGTGCCAAATGAGTTAAATAAACAGGTATTGAACAAGGCTGTGGAAAAGAGCTGTAAGTTTTGGTGTGAAGGGGAGGTGAGTGCTGTGCACAGACCACACAGCAAGAGGAGGGCTCAGCTCATCTCCCCACCCTCCTCCCAGCTCCAGGGGAGCTCACACTCCCCAGGTTGCACTGGAGCTGCTCCCAGTGTGTTTTTGTGCTGTGCCCATGCTCGTTGGTTTTGGTGGATTGTGTTTTGGGAGAGGAAAAGTGAAGGAGAAGAGCTCACAGCCTTGGAGACACTCTTTGACTCCAAGATTGTGCCCAGATGCAGAGAGGTGACGGGTGATGGGCACTGAAGAAGGAAGGCTAGGCCTTGGTGAGGTGGATGAGTCAGATGTTGGGAAGACTTTGCGCCAGCATCATTGGGGTGGGGCAGAGCTGTTGGAGGTGAATACAGAAATATCCTTGAAATCCAGCTCCAAGGCTGGAGAAGATCATTGTCCAAGTTTCTGGAGTTCACACTATGCCAGTGGAGAGGCAACCCTGACCCAGGCTCTTGGGACTTGGTCTCCGGAGGACAGGATGGAGAGGCAACGTTCACCCCATGGTGTGCCCCAAGGAACGAGGGTCTCCAAGAACGTTTGGGTCTCGCTGCTTCCCAGTGCGAAGAGGAGTTAAACACCTGAATGCCTGGCAGAGGCTGGGATGTCATTCCTCACCCAGCACCTACAGAAACCCAGGGAAGTCTGTCCAAGTGCTGATTCTTAACTCAGGGCAGTTGTTCAAGGAATGACATTCAAGCAGCTACAGACAAAGGGCTATAGCAACAAACCCCGAGTGCCAGGAACAGGCACTCCAATGTCCTGTCAGCATTCTGTGGAGAAACCATGGGAAAAACGAGAGGGATCGTTGTGAGCTGGAGATGGGAAATTTTCGAGAGGATCAGGAAGCTGATAAAAATGCCTGAAGCACAAAAGGAATTAAATTAAAATCCTCCAGCTGAATGTAGAGGCTACTTCAACGTCTGTACAAGTCACAAAGGGCTTACAAAATTTGAGGGAAGGAAGAGGGCAGGAACAGGAATCACTTTAGGCCTGTCAGCAGGGAAAAGGTTTTGAAACCATGAGCAGGGAAAATATTATATCAGGGGAATTCCATAAACATCTTGATTTTGACTGAAGTCCCCAACCTGGGTTCTGGAGAAGCAGGGAAAGGCATCCAAAGCAAAGGGGAGATCTCAGTGCCTCCAAGGGAAGACCACGAGCATCCTGGAGCTACTGTGAGCCCGAGATGGCTCCTTGGAGCCGTGGCATCACTTGGATCCACAGGATCCCCTGAAAACTTCCAGCACCTCTAGTTTAGCTTCCCTGGTGAGAAACCAGCATCTCCAGGGCCCTGGGGCAGGAGGAATGATTTAACTGGAGAGGGAGTTCTGAACACTGGCCTAGACTGAAATGGAGTCATAACCTCTGCCTCTTTCCTCATTCCATTGGAAGATCCTGTCAACAGCTTCGGGGATAGAAAAGGATGTGTGAGCACCCCGAGATTTGCTTTAGGGCAGCACCTGGAAACCCAACTGTGTCCTTTTGACAGTTCAGCTTAACCAGGGTGACTTTGTGCTGAAGCAGAGAGGCTGTGCTTCCATGAACCATCCCATGAGCAGGCAGAAATCTCTCCTTAAGCCATCCCAGATGTTTGCAAAGCAGACGTGGGTCTCAGTCCTGAGGTAGCAGAAGGAAAAGTGCTGGAACAAAATGAGACGTTAAAAAAGAAACTGCCAGATCCACGTGGTGGAGCTGAGACAGCTCGGGGAGACCAGGAATGCAGCAGCTGCTCTGTCTGCTGGAGCAGACAATTTAACATGGAAGCTACTGCTTTCCAGAAGTCTGGAGTGAAGCAAATGTTGTACTGGTCTGCAAAAACAGCAGCAGCAATGATCCCGGGAACAGTCCGGCAGCTTTTGTGCAGGAGAACGCGCTGGAAGGAGCAACCGTCCCGGCTCAGATCGAGCCACTCTAAGGGGCCTTGAGGTGCCACCGTCTTTGACAAGCTCGGTGGGTGGGACAGTGGGAAAGCCAGGAGACCCAACAGAGAGAGACAGATACCAAGTCCTGAGTCTGGGATGGAGCAATCCATGCGCCAGGAGAGCCTGGAGAACAACCAGCACAGGTGTGTGAGCTCTGCGGCACAGAGCATGGAGACAGGGAAGGGAAGCTGACCACGAATCAGCAGCCAGCTCTTCCAGTGAGGAAAGCCAGCTGGTGTGCTGTGGTAGCCAGGTGGTGTGCCGTGGTAGCCAACTGGTGTGCTGTGGTAGCCAAAGCACGGCCAACATCTGCAGGGAAGGTGTGTGAGAAGAGACAGAGAGGAGAGGTGAGGTTGTTCCGCCCGGAGGAGAGAGGTGGGAAGGGGGATCTGACTCTGTTTTCCTCTGCCTGAAGGGAAGCTGCAGAGGAGACAGAGCCAGACTTTCCTCAGGAGTGAAGAATAAGGGGAAAATGGGCAACAAGCAGGAGTTGCAGGTAAGGAAGGACACAAAAAGTGCCATGCAGCCCTGGCACAGGGGCCAGTTCAGGTTGCTCATGGACAAGGCCTTGAGCCAATGGATTCAGCTTTAGAATCAGACCTGCTCTGATCAGGGCTGACTGGAGACTTTGGATGTTTCTGCAAAAATCAAAGAAGATCAAAGAAAGTCACTTTTCCCAGCCTGTAACACAGCCTTGAGCGGGTTGGCAGAGCCGCACATGGGGAAACACTGCCCTGAGTTCCCTCTGCTTTAGGGTGGGATTGTGCCACCACTGGAGAGCACCCAGAGCTTCTCTCCAGCTCTGGAGAAGTGTGTCTCTGTCTGGTGAAGGTGGGACAGCAAATGCTCTGCTCCCTCTACAGCGTGGTGGGCTCCTGATCGTGAGGAACATCAATGCCCCAGGCTCTGGGATGCCCATGGTGGTGCTGCTGTCTCGTTGTTAATTCCCCAAAGCCTGCAGTCACAGACAGAGTTTCAGGAGATGCTCCATCCAGGGAAGAAGAAGGAAGGATACGGTCCCCAGGCTTGCTCTGCTCGGTGTGTGCTCAGTGTGCTGACAGACGCTCTGGGACAGCTCTGGCAGGGCCTGAGGAGCGCTTGGCACCTCTGGGCAGCACAGAACATCCTCTCCGCTGAAGGACACCTGCAGGCCTCTTTCCCCATGCTCAGACTTCTCACTTCTTGGACAAGGTTTCCAACCCATCACCTTTCCCTTGCAACCCCGGACAGGAGCAGATGTGTCCCTGGGCACCCAGCACAGCACAGCACCCAGCTGACCTGCACAGGTTGTGCTGGGGACGTCCTCGCTCCCCTTCAGGCACCGGGATGGCCCCAAATCCTCACAGACATCTCACATGTTAACTGTTGCTGGCCTTATCTCCAGGATCAAGACCATATTTTTCTTCTCATTCCAGGAAGGACAAGTTTTAATAGGCCTGGAATTGGAAACAGCTCCCTTTGCTTTCCATGCTTCCCACCCGGTTTTCATGTGGGGAGTTGTTTACCACAGTTATGCAAGTGGAGGCAGAGGGCTGGGGTGACGGTCCTGGCCTGGGGACACAGCAGAGGAGGGCTGGGGTGACAGTCCTGGCCTGGGGACACAGCAGAGGAGGAAGGGGCTGGGGTGACAGTCCTGGCCTGGGGACACAGCAGAGGAGGAAGGGGCTGGGGTTACAGTCCTGGCCTGGGACACTGCGGGGCTCCCGCTGCCCTGCATGGCCACCCTGGCCCTGCATCCATCCCACACATCCCGATGCTGCCGGGGATGCACAAGTGAGCAGAGGGAGAAGGAAATGTTCTGCTTCCCTGTCCAGAGGGGACAGCCCTTGGGACTGGAAAAGACTGAATCTCAAGGAAAAAGTGTGGGACACATCCTGGTCTCTGTGGAGGGGACACCCAGAGGTGGCTGAGCTCCCCAGTTCCTTTCCTTGGATCTGGTGGCAAGCCAGGGACAGTCACCATGACAGGTCAGCACAATGTCCCTGTTCCCTGCCAGTGGTGGGACAGTGGTGACAGAGCAGGGGATGTGGAGGGGATGTGACACCTGTCCTATGAGGTGACCGGGTGAAGGACTGGCTGTAGGGCTGGGCAGGGGCAATGGAAATGAGTCAGGGGTGTGGTGGCAGGAGTGGTGGCACTCTGGGGGTGTCCCCCCTTTGCACAGAGTCCCTTGCCCATGCTGGGGTGAAGGTGGGGCAGCAAGAGGCACAGGGAGGACCCTCAGTGCCACCTGGGAGCACAGCCTGGTCAAGGATGCCCAGAGCTGATGGTGTTGGGAGAGGCTGCTGGGGCGAGACATGAAAAAGAGGCAATGGAGACAAACTGTGACAAGCAGTGACAAAACCCAGCTCCTACTGGACTGCAGATGATGGTTCCCACGCTGAGAGTGGTGCAGGAGGACAGGGACCCTGTGGCATGGCAGGAGCTGGAGGGGACAGTGAAGTTCATGGCAGCCATGGAAAACTGTCCTGGCTTTAGAGAGAGAGAAGCGTCCGTGGGTGAGAGCTGCCAGAGCACACGGCTGGGACATCGTCCTTTCAGACACATCTTCCATCCATCTCTCACCTCGAGGGGCTCCACAGGCAGAGCTCCCCTCAGTTCTCCCCTTCCCTTCACAGCCTCACTCCTGCTGTGCTTTGTGCAGCAGGGTCCAGCTCTCCCAGCAGCCTCGTTCCATCCTGCACCCTGCCCACCCAGACTTGTTGCTGTGGCCACAGGCTGCATTCAGCCTTCCTGGAGTGGTGGGTCTTCACCTGTGGATGTGTTCCCAGTCCTGCTTCTGAAGGATCTCTCTCCCTGGCCTCGGGCCTCGGGAGGTTTCTCCCAAGCACAGTGGCCCACATGTTGCCTCGGGGAAGGCTTTGGGGCACCATCCCAAGCTCCTGATCTGGATGCCTCTTGCCTGACACCCACCTGGAGCTGGCAGATGGACATGGGGTGGACATGGAGGGGTGGGATGGGCCAAGCCCCCCGTGGGATCTTCTCTTGTGATTTTGGCTTTCTGGGCTGCATCTGCAGAGCTCGTAGCAGACTGGGCCGGGCTGACCCGGTGCTCCAAATGGGCTGCTGGTCCCCCGGGTGTGACAGCCAGCCCCTGTGTGACAGTCAGGGGCTGTGACATGGCTGCTCCCTCCTCCAGGGCACAGAGAGGGGCAGTGCTTGCAGCAGGAGCCGAACCCCGCGAGCACAGCCTGAGATCTGCGAGACTCCGTACGGCCGAGTCGGGAGTTTGGAGCAGCCCCCCCATTTCACACTCACAACACCCCCAGCCATCCTCCTTCCACCTGCAATACACCCGGGGGTGTGTACTCATCCTGAATCTGTCACAGCGGCTCCCTACCGGCCCCTCCGGCCAGCTCTGCTCCGGTGAGGGCTCCTGCAGAGCACCTGTGCCTTTGCAGGGGTGGAGAGAGGAGAGGGCAGCCCGTGCCAGGGCAGCACTTTGTGCACAGCCTCGTGGGGACCATCTCGGAGCTGCCAAGCTCCCCCCTCACTCCTGCCCGGGCAGTGTTCCCAGCTCAGCACTCGGGGCCACCAGCCCGGGAGGTTTTGGAGGCTCCAGGCTTGCTGAGGATCTGAAGAAGGCTGATGCAGGTGGTGCTGGTGACAAGTCCTGCCACAGTGGGGTGGTGCTCGTGGATCAGGTGAAGGGAAGGGCAGCGGGTTGATGATTCTGCTTGATGCTGGTGCATCCCGAAGCCCTGGACCTGCAGGGACCAGCAGACAGGGTGACCCCAACCAATAGCCTCATGTCCTCAGTCCTGGCCTGGGGAGGTGAGCACAGCTTGGAGGACACTGAGGAACAGCCAGAGCTCTTGGCAGCCCTTGTGCAGCCAGAACAATGGCTGACGTCACTTTTATTTAAGAGGGAGAAGGGAAAAAAAAGTTGTGACCAGAGGACCGTAGCCCTGGGAGAGACGGAGTTTATTTTTCCTGCCTGCTGCTTTCTCTCGCGCTCCCCCCAGCCCTGGCCGTGGCACAGCACATTCCTTTGCTGTGATCTCCTCCCTCCCATGCAACAGCACATTCCTCCTGCGCTGCCTGCTCCCTCTGCTCCGGCCACCCTGGCCTGGCCGCTGTGGAGGGGACAGTGGCCACCCGTCCCCGGTGCCCGAGCACTGCTGCACGCTCTGCTTTCAGCTTTGCCGGGGCTCAGCCTCAGTCCGTGTGCTGGCTGCTCGTGCCCAGCTCCGCCCTGGGCACAGGTGTCTGTCCAGGGGCTGGCCTCTCCATGCCAGGAAAGTGTCCAGGAGGGATGCTGGAGCCCCACCCTCTGCTGCCTCCGTGGCAGGTGCACTGAGCCCGTGGCATGGAGCCTTCCGGGGGGGATTCCCACGCACCGATGGGCTCAAGGAGCCTGGGGTGCCAAGCAGGGCTTGTGTTCCCTCGTGGGGTGGAGCAAGACCAGCCTGGGCTTGGGGTCATCCCTCTGGATCCTAAACAGGCAGGAAGGAAGGTATCTGCCAAGCCCTGTGAGCGGTGGGGAGATGAGCTAATGCCTTGCAGGGCTGAGTTCGTGGGGCTGGCACAGCTCCCAGTGCTGGGGCCACCCCGGGCAGGGCAGGTCACCCTAGAGGGCTGGGCAGACGAGGGTGCTGCAGCCCTTCACCCCGGGGTCATTGTCGCCTCTGGCCAGCGCTGGTGTGGGGTGAGAAGGTCAGGCTGTGGGTGCTGCTGACCAGCGCACCCAGCACATCAGCACACCCGGCCCTTGTGCTCCTGCTGGCCTCACTGGCCAGAATGCCTGTTCTGTAGCATTTTCCCAGTGCAATCAGATAAAATGAGACATTATGTTCTCTCAGGACACCCCCCTTCGCTCACCCCAACACGTCTCCCACGACTCTGTCCTGTTCCCAACCACAGAGACCAGCAGCACCCCTGTGCCCCCACCAGGATCTCTGAGAGCTGGGAAAGCTCCTTCCTCCTGGTTTTCTACCCGTGCCAGCACTGCCTTACTCGTTCTCAAGCTGAGGGCTGCAGAGGAGGGAGCTGGGGGCTCTGGGGGCGTTGCAGGGCTCCGGGAGCTGGACCACACCAAAGGGTTGAACGGGGCCACGTGTGCCCCATCTCCTGCCAGACTGGGCTAAGCCAGGGTTAACCAGAGGGGCGGCTGGGAGCTGCCACATGCCAAGAATGTTTCCAGACTGGGGAAGGGCTGGACATGAATCACCCGGTGCCTCTGCCAGACGCTGTGTGCAGGCTGGGCTCCGCACCGTGCTGTCCTGCGGCAAGTTTGGGGACCCTGTGCAGACCAGGGCTCCACCAGCCCTGCCAGCATCACCTGCTCCGGTGGCTGCAGCCTGGTTTTGTGGCTCCCGGGAGCCCCGGCTGGCTGTGGGACCGGCAGCCCTGTGTGTGCGTCAGGCACTGCTGGCTTGGGCAGCCCACGTGCGGATGTTGCTGCAGCCATAGACACACTCCTCCCACGCTGCTCCAGCCCTTTGTCTCCGTCACTCGTGTGAGCCTGAATGTTCACAAGCTGTAACTCAGCCTCTGGAGAGCTCCAGGTACTGTGGAGACTCAGCACGGTACCATGGCTGGCACCAGGACCCAGCTCAGCCCAGCGCTGGCTCTCTCACTGGGCAGCTTCTCTCGCTGCCCACCCCAGCCCAGTGCCCATCAGTGTGGGGGATGCTCTTCCTCCTCCTCTGACGGGCACCAGCGTGGTCCTGCTGTGATCCCAGGGAAACCCAGCAGCCCAGGAGACGGAGACCTGCAGCCTTCCCACAGCCAACAGGAGAGGCAGCACTGGGGAAAGGTTTGGCAGCCGGGGGAGCTCCTGTCCATGCCCAGCATCGCCGGGCTCCTGCACTGGCTGCCCTGGAGCGTGGCTGAGTGGTTCCACACTCAGAGACACCCACACCCCTTGGTGCATCCCACACCCACAGCAGGGCTGCAGCCTCGGGGAGACAGGCAGCCCGTGCTGCTGCAATGCAGCGACAGCAGTGGGGCAGCCACAGCCTCCCCACAACCTCTGTCCCTTGCAGCTCCTTCAGAGCAACAGCAGGAGGGGATTAGGGCTGAGAATGAGGGAACCTTGGGCTTCTTGGCAGCCAGAAGTCCCCCAGCAGGGTCCCTGCAGCAGCTCCTGGTGCACAGATGTGTCGAATTCACCTGCTCACCATGTGCAGGGAAAGGGTCTGAGCATCAGACCGGCCACAGGGACATCTGTGAGGCAGTGGCTGAATGCAGAGAGCAGGAAAAACACAGGGAAGAAGGGCAGCACCCCAAACTGCTTAGGGCTAAAACCCTGATAACTCCTTTCATTCAGAACATCTCCATTTCCATCTCAAAACAAAGAGGTTTCCACATTCAGCTCCTCCTTGCTGGAGCTGGAAACACTGTCCCCGTGGATGGTGCTGGGGTGGGGGTCCCTGCCCGGGATGCAGGGATGCTGGGGTGGGGGTCCCTGCCCGGGATGCAGGGATCCTTCCCTTCGGAAGCAGCATCATTCCCTGGCTACACCACGAGCAAGCGGGACACGTGTTCCAAGCCTTGTGCAAACACACCAGGCCTGACCTTGCTCCAAGCTTTCTGGTCAAGGATGTAATCTCTAGGGCAGTAATTTTCCCTTGCTTTCCCAACACTTTCCGAACGAGCACATCTGAAAGCCTTGACTCAAGGGTTTCAAGGAGCTGTGCTGAGCACGACACGCGGCCAGGGACCAGCTCAGAGGCTCAAGAAGTAAACAATAAAAAGGAGCAGGACTCGGAACATCTGGCGGAAAGTAGGAGCATGTTACACAGTCTGGGTGTCTGAAGGATAAATGGGGCTGGACCGAGTCACAGATCCTTTCTTGTCCACATTGGGAGCGGGGCAAGCGTGATATTTATGGGCTTCAGTGATGCTGTGACTGCAGCATCTTGGCACTTCTTCACCGGCTTCGAGGGGAGTAGGAACACATGTGTGAAAAACGTGTGCTGGGGCACAACAGCCCAGGCCCCAGTGGCAGCACACGGAGGGGGAGAAGCTCTGGGGACAAGCTCAGCTCTCACCCACAAATGGGAAGGGGTAGGGCCCGCTGTGCCGGGGGATAATGAGGAGCTGTGAGCCTTGGAGAGCTGCAGCCACCCGGAGAACACAGAAACCAGGCAACAGGAGCCTGGCAAGCAGGCTTTCCCTACAGGTGGGCATGGGATATGTGGGCTGACCAGGGAAGCTGTGCTGAGCTTCTCCGTGCTGTGCCCATGACTGGGTCCTGCACCTTCCTTGTTTGCATGGGTGTGGATGAAGCAAAAATTAAACAAAAGCAAACCAAGTCCTCAAGGATCGGTATCCAAGGAGCAGGACGTGGGATCTGGCATGGACATCTGTAGGCCAGTGGTTGTGGCGATCCCCGCCTTGGAATTAAAGGCGTGAGTGGCCCCACTGGTTTCACTTAGGGAGGAGTGAGCACTTAAGTGCTTTGCTGGATGAAGGCCTGGGAGAGGGGAGGGCTGGGCTCCAAGTGGAGCTGGGCAGGAAGAGCCTATGCGCTCTGCTGCAATGGCTGGGACTTCCCGCCTGGACACAGGGAAGCAGGGCAGGCAGAGTGTGGAAATCCAGCCTGGGAGTCCCAGGCAGGGCAGGGGCTGGAACAGCATCTTGGACAGGCCAGCTGGTGCTCCCAGGGTGCCTGGGCTGGGCTGGGCTGGGCTGGGCTGGGCTGGGGAGCTCTGGCTCTGCAGAATGATGGTCCTGTCATGGGGCCGTGGCGAGGTCCCACCCCGAGAGTGCCTGCACTGTGCAGAGGGGAAGCTGTGGGTGCCCTTGGCCTTTGGCGGTGGCACTGACCCATGCCCAGCGTGGCACTGACCTGTGTCCAGCAGTGCCCATCTCCAGGTGACCCTGGAGATGAGGTCCTGGGCTAAGAGGAAAGGAGAAGGAGGAGGAGGCAGCACTGCCCTGGGGAAGGGACGATGTGGTTTGAGTGAGGGTGAAGGAAGATGATCCGATGCCTGCTGAGGTGGGGCCAGGCCATGATCAGCTGCTTTGGAAGTCTCCCCATCTCTGCACCCAGAGTGCTTCTTGGGCTTTAGGAGATGCACTGGGAGCAACACCCCTGTCTTACAACCCCAGATAGGGGCAGGGGTCTCACAGCCCTCCCACAACTGCAAGGATGCTCTCTGTTGAGCCTGTTCTGGCAGGAGCACCGGCCTCTCCCCAGTGCCCCCTGCCCAGACCCCACCACACCTGCAGCTGCCCCCAGGCCATGGACACAGCCCATGCCAGGCGGGAGATGCCATGGCTGGCTCAGCCCTGTGCCTGCACTCCCTGGGAGCCTGGCACTGTGGAACCCTCCTCCTGAACCACAGCTCTGCCCACGTGGGCCAGGAGAGGCCAAGCCACTGCCACAGCACAGCTGGGGATGGGCAGGACACCGTGCTTGGTGCTCCTCGTGGGGGTCACCAGCATTGTATCTGTGGAAGTGCGGCGAGTGCCCAAAACCGTGGAGAGCCCCTCCACAAGAGGTCCACGAGCTCCTGAGTGCTCTTCAAGAGGGATGTTGGCTGTGTCTGGACGCTGCCCATGGAGAGCTGGACAAGAGCTCCACTGACACATCCACCCTGGCAGGCACCAGGACGGCCGTTCCCTGGACATTGGCGCGGCCAAGGGATGTGCACGGGGAGGAGGGAACGGCTCCCTTGCAGCTGGGACTTGGCAGAGGTGAGGTCTCATGCCTGGTGCTGATACTCAGATATCATCTGTGGTGATTTACGGCCGGAGCGCGCAAGCGCCGCTTTGGGAAGATCCTCATAAA
The DNA here is from genome assembly GCA_013398015.1 of Oreocharis arfaki. Lineage (NCBI taxonomy): Eukaryota > Metazoa > Chordata > Aves > Passeriformes > Paramythiidae > Oreocharis > Oreocharis arfaki. The sequence goes on from VZRR01002636.1 coordinate 24,889, forward strand.
TAGCTCGGGCGTGACAGAGGGCCTGCTGGATAATGGAAAATCGCGGCACCAGCCCCTGCCACGGCTCTGTGCAGCGTCTGGTGTTAACCCTGTCGTGACACGGCCCCGACTCTTCCCTGGGGAGTCAGGGCCTTTGGCACCCCCATGCCAGGGCTCACACGCTGTCCCACCGAGCTCTGCCGTAGCCCTTGCGTAGCTCTGCAGCATGCCACAGCTGCCTTTCTTATCCTGCACTGCCACGTCCCCCTCCTTCCAGCCCCGCCTTGCATCCCACGCGGATTTTGCAGCACTGAAGTGGAATAATTTTTGTCTGGAGGCTCTGCCACCTGTTACCCAAACTCGCCGAGGCCTGGCTTCAGAGGAACTGTCTTTCCCTCGAATGCCAGACATAGAAATCGTGGAATGGGTTTGGTTGGAAGAGACCATAAAACCCATCCAGTCCCACTCCCCGCCATGGTCAGGGACACCTTCCATTATCCCAGGTTGCTCCAAGCCCCATCCAGCCTGGCCTTGGGCACTGCCAGTCATTGTCCTTGCCCTGTTATGTCCTTCTTGAAAGCTTTCTGCTCCGAAGGTCACCTCCTGCTCCCTTCTGCCACCGAGGACGGGCTGTCCTTTGCAGGACTTGCACAGGACCGGGGTCTCCCTGCCCAGCTCCCCACCGACCTCCCTGCACCAGCCCCGCAGGCTGATCCTGCCCTTGCACACCCTGGCCAGGACTCACCCAGGCGTTCCCAGCCTTGGCATGGGCATGGCCCTTCACCCGCATTCCTGCTCGTGCTGGGGAGGCCCGGGGAGATCCCACCATAGCTGAGCCGGAGCAAAAAAGGGAAACTGAGATCTGAGTACTGGAGAAACCACCAGCCCTCCCTGCCCTCCTCGGAGCAGCCCTGCTCGCCCCTCGCAGACACCCCCCGCTCCCAGCACGGCCCCGTGGCTGGTGCCGCTGTCCGGCGCGGCGGGGAGGAAGAGGAAGCCGGGGAGGGGCACACGGCACATCTCTCTGACAAGGGGCACCCAGTGCCCACTGGGCAGCTGCCCAGGCAGCCGGGCTGGGCTGTCGGCGCTGGCTCTGGTGCTCGAGGACGAACAGATGGGATCCATTAGCAGAGATTATTTGGATATCTCCAAAGGGCTCCGTCACAACCCATTTAACTTAGACAAGCAGACATAATGAGGGCTTAACACGCCGTCGGTGACACGCCTGGCACAGCTCAGCACCAGCGGAGCGCTCGGGGACAGCGGCACGGGCAGAGCGGCTCCTATCCCGGGATCCGGGAGCGCCCGGACGGCCCCAGCCCCGAGCTGCCGGTCTCGTCCGGTACCCGCTGCGCACCTCCCGTCCTGTGCGGCTCAGGTGCCTCGGCACGGGGGGACGGCCACTCTGGACGCGCTTCCCTGCTCCAGCCCCACCCTTGCTCCCTCTGGCATCGCCCAGAGGAAGGGGAGGACAGCGAGGACAGCTCTGTCCGGCCCTGGGCTGGCTCTCGGCCCCGCTCTGGGCTGGCACACGGCGGTATGCGTGCTCCCAGTGATGATGCTGGGAGCTGCCGGTGGCCCCGGCCGGCTCAGCCCCCGGCTCGCCCGGGACGCCTCCAGCTCTGGGACCCCCCCTTCTCCTCCAGGGGCCCCCGACAGGCCCAGACGGCTCCGAGCGCCGGAGCCGAGGGCAGGCGGCTGCTGCCGGCCCCGCGCCGCACGGTGCCACTGCCAGCGCCTCCACCCCGGCACGGCGGCTGCAGCCCGCCCGCCGGCGTGCCCGGTGCAGCCAGCACGGTGCCACGGCATGCCCGGAAGCCCTTGAAGCCCCGGTGCTGCTCAGCTGTGTCCCCTCCAGGTCCCCACTGCCACTGTCCCTGCTCCTTTGCTTTCTCACGGTCCTGTGCTCTGGGAATGCTGCGCTCCAGAGGGAGGGCTCTGCCCTCTTCCCTGGAGGGTTTGGAGAATGGGCTGTCCCAGGAGATGGAAGGAGGGCAGGACATTCCCTGGGGATTCCCGCAGAGGAGTGGACTTTTCTTCATTAACTCCGGAACTCGGAGCAGCCTTTAATCTGACGGCAATTTGCAAACGTCAGAGGGAAAGGCTGGAAGAGATTGGATGGAGATCCACCGCAGCTCCAGGACAATTTCCAGTGGGGGATGCATCCCTTGAACCAGGACACTGCAGGAGCTGGTGCATCCCCGGACGTGTTCAGCTGGAGCAGCCTGGGACAGTGGAAGGCGTCCCTGTCCTGGCAGCGCTGGCACTGGATGGGCTTCACGGTGCTTCCAACCCAAACCACTCCGTGACTCTCTGATTCCTACTCCCAGCACAGAGCCCTGGGCTGCCCCAGCCCATGAGGGCACAGCTGCTGTCCCCCAGGTGCCACAGGGAGTTACCCCCGTGCTTCCCATTCCCGGTGTCTGCAAGCCCTGGAGAGCTGTTTCCCACCAGCACGTGCTTTCTGCTGGCCCCCGTGGGGTTTGTGGGGCTCCCCAGATTTCAGCGGGGGAGGTTTTGGAAGCAGCTCAGGTTTCTCAGCCTGTCTGGGTGAGGGCTGCAGTTTCAGGGCAGCTCTCCAGGAATTCAGCAGTGCCGAACGGGATCCGGATGGGATGGCTCAGGTATCTGAAGGTGTGTCAAGCCTCCACTCAAGCGTTTGACAGGGTTTTCCATGACCTCATTAGACCGAGGCTCATTAGCCTGCTCTGCACAGAAACTGGAGCTCCTCCCAGGGAATTCTGGGTCACTCTCTGTCGCCAGCACAGTAGGTGGGTCATGGCTCGGAGCGCAGCTCTTTACGTGCCATTACATGACTGGGCGCTGCAGTCTCTAATAACGCTATTTCTGGATTGCAGCGCTGCTAATTGAGAACTAGTGTGTCATTAATTATACAAATGACTTGATGCCAGCGCTGGATTTTGTCTCTAATGTCTGGAACTACTGTCCTCGTTTGTTTGGTTTGACAGCTCCCAGCACTCGAGGTCTTGTGTTATTTGACATTTTATTCCACAGCCACGGTGATTCCGGGGCAGTGGGTGCCTGGACGTGCGTGTCCCTTATCCCAATTCCAAGCAGAGCCAGCCTGGGATGCCTGGAAGGACTCCTGTCCCTGAGCATTCTCCCCCCCACGCTGCCAGGCCAGGCAGCGTTACCGAGCTGGGGCTCCACCTCGTGCAGGGGCTCTGCTGGGACAGGGCACTGTGCCCGTGCCAGGGAACGCATCCCCTGCAGTCCCCTTCTCCCTCGAGGCTCTGGGCAGCTCTGAAGGGAGGATCAGCCAGCACAGAGGCTTTCCCAGGTTTCCTTCTTAGCCTGTGCCCACTGGCTTGTTCAAGTAGCCCAAATCCTGAGGCTCCCAGTGTGACTTCCCTGCCGGGGAGCAGCCCCTGCCGGGGGTTATCCCTAGGGAGTGACTTCATCCATTTCTGTGGATTTCCACTGGGAACCAGCCGAATCTGCTCTGGGATGAGTTTGGGGAGCATTGCTGGCTTGCTCTGGTGTGCAGGTGGGGACCGAGCGATGCCACCGGGGCAGCAGGTCTGGGCGGGCAGCTCAGGCAGCTCCTGGGGGGGCTGAGGCTCAACCTTCCCTCAACTATTTATTTTATTTCTTTAACCTGGAGGATTTGCCTGTTTTAAGTCCCTCCCAGAGCTTTTCAGGACTTTGGTTCCATTCTTCTGGCATTTTTCCCTATAGTACAATATGATCCCTGTGAACTCCGCTGCCTTCAGCATCCCAAATACTTGCAGTATCTTCTTGTGAAATATTTTGGATGCGCAGCCCAGCCCCAGGGAGTCCCGGGAAGCACCTCCCAGATAAGGCATTGGGAGCACACATGCAGGAAGGCTGGGCTCTGTCCAGCGGAACCGGTGAGGATCCAGATGAAAACACGGGAACATCCGACCTCTGCCACTTGCTCCAAACCTCTCCCCTGGCAGGCAGAGCAGAACAAGCCATTTTCACACCAAACTCAACCCCAGACTGAAGAGTTCCCTTCTGCAGGGCTTTGCTATCTCCGTCTCCCTGCTGCCAGCTGGTTCCTCCGTCGGAACTGCTGCAGTGCCAGAGGGACATTTTTAGCTGCTCTTATGAAAGGACAACGTGATTTTCTAAAATTACACGTTACCCATTATTTCCTAAGCTTCCCCAGCCCTGTCCCTCTCCTCCCCAGGAGGCCACTGGGGCCAGGTCCAAGCATGGAGCGGGCAGCTGGGGTGGGTTCCCCCCGTGGGTTCCCCCCAGATCTCCGTACCCATCTGAAGGTCAGTGTGGTCCCACGCTGCCATCTGGCATATTCTCCCCCCGAAATGTTTCCCAAAACAGCCTCCAGCAGGATCTTTTCCATGCTGCCTCTGTGTCCCATGCTGCAGGATCACCCCACATCCAGCTCTGACGTGGCTGTGCTCAACACGAGGAGCTTTTTCCAAAAGCTCCTTTCAGCAGCTTTTCCAAGCCTGCATCAGTGGTCACCAAGGGGATTTTCCAGGCCCTGCGTGCACCATTGCCTGGGTGCCCACAGGGAGTCCTGCACTGAGAGATTTTCCTCTCTCTGAGGAGTACTTCTTTGGCTTTTCTTTTCTTTTCTTTTCTTTTCTTTTCTTTTCTTTTCTTTTCTTTTCTTTTCTTTTCTTTTCTTTTCTTTTCTTTTCTTTTCTTTTCTTTTCTTTTCTTTTCTTTTCTTTTCTTCTCTTCTCTTTTCTTTTCTTCTCTTCTCTTCTCTTTTCTTTTCTTTTCTTTTCTTTTCTTTTCTTTTCTTTTCTTTTCTTTTCTTTTCTTTTCTTTNTTCTTTTTTTTCTTTTCTTTTTTCTTTTCTTTTTTCTTTTCTTTTTTCTTTTCTCCTCCCTTCCCCTCCCCTCCCCTCCCCGTGTTTCACCCCAGCTGTGATCTCCAGGCCAGCAGAAGCAGACTGGCTCTGGGGGTGTTAAATGAGGATTCCCCAGCGAGCTCCCTCAGCTTTGATTTTGGGATCCTCATTAATTCCTGGGCCCAATTAGAGCCCCGAATACCCCCCAGTGCTGCCTTTGATCCCTCAACAGCCTCCAGTTTGCTGCACATCTCCAAAGTTCTGTCCTCCACAGGCTGCTCCTCACTTTCCCCCGGCACCTTGGTGCTCTCTGGATTCTCATGGTGCTGTCTCAGCCTCTTCCCTCTTTTCCATCCAGAGCAGCTGTGGCTGCCCCTGGATCCCTGGCAGTGCCCAAGGCCAGGCTGGACATTGGGGCTTGGAGCAGCCTGGGACAGTGCAAGGTGGCACTGGATGGGCTTTGGGGTCCTTTCCAACCCAACCCATTTGGGGATTTCTCGATTCCATGATTCCCCTACAGCTCTGTGCCTCCCTCTCCACAGTTATCCTGGCAAAGAGATGGGGAGGGGTCCCAGGAGAATCCTCTGCCCAGAGCTGATCCCAAACCACTGGCTTAGATCTCACACACAGACTGTCCCAGGAGGTCTGCAGGGACACCTCTCCGGGAAGGGACAGTCCCTCTGCTGGGAAGGGAAGCGACTGCGGTGCCCAGAGGGAAGGCGAGGAGCTGCAGCCCCTCCTGGAAAGAATGTCAGTATTCTTGCAGGATCTGGAGGGAAATTTCTCAGCTCTCACTTGCAGGTGATCAAGTTCTTAGAAAGTCCATTTTAAAGGTCAGCGTGGTGCCAGGATGTCCAGCGACAACTCTGCAGCCACCCAGGAAAAAATGAGGTTGGAGAAACCAATGGTTTCCAGTGTGTTCTCTTGGGGTGTGGACTACGAACAACAACTGTGCCCATCCTCAGCACCTGCGTTACTGAGAGACGAGTGTTTGGTGGCTGATGATGTCCTCAGAGGGTGCCACGGTGTCCCCATTCCAAGTGGATGATCCCAGAGTTCTCACCCACCTCTCCAACCCCTCCAGCTCTACATAACCTGGCCGGGGCTCCCATTTTCCCTGTGAGGAGCTTTCCCTTGATATATGGACACAAGCACACAGCCTTATCAGCACTGCCTTCATGGATTTGGTGCAGCAGAAGTCAAAATCTTCAGTCTGCTGTCCCAGTAGGATTCCAGAATCCAACAGTATTAAACTCTGGGCTGTCGTGGTCAGGACCACCACTGTTTTGAAACCAGTTTGTGCAACATCTGTCCAGAATAGTTTGCGATCACATTGAAATAACTCTCGAGGGCCCTTCAGCTGAGGCTTAAGCAGGAATAAAAAGTGCACGCCCTGATGTCAGATGAAAGAGAGAGCCCTTTGCCTATGGAAGGGAGGTGTGTAATTGCAGAGACGTGAACTGGATCTGGTTTTAATCCCACTGGACAGATCGAGCACTGTCAAGTGCAGTTTCTAATCTCGGTCCTGCTCGGCTGTGTCGGAGTATGGCTGAAGGTGTTTTTCGAGTGTTTAGGAGGCTTTCCAAAGACAACAGTGTCATCTGGAGAACATCAGCCTGCAGGCTGGTTGCTGTGAACGGGACGCTCTTTGAAAAGCCCTCGGTGCTGATGCAAGTCCAGATGGCTCGTGTTGAACCTGGGGCTGGGCCATGTGCAGAACATGCCATGAGGTTCCTGTGGCTCCACCACGCTCAGCCTGTGAGCGCAGCACAGGAGCGCCGGCCCCTCTCCCTGGTCCCACAGGACTTCCCCGACCCACAGATGTGCCCAGATGTGTCTCTAGGTGCAGCCTGCAGCCCTCCAGGTGTCCCAGGCCGGTGTGTAGTGCACCTGCCCTGTGTGCAGCCCTGGGCCCGTCCCCATCCTGCAGCACAGCCCCAGCCCTCCAGGAGAGCAGGAGCACCCTGAGGATGGCTCAGCATGGGAGTGGGATCCTCCAGAGACACCCTTGGGCTCCAGGAGTGCGGGTTCAGGGGGTGCAGAGGTGGTGCTCGGTGTCAGCTCAGGTCCAGGGAAGAAGGGCAGTGTTCTCTGTCCACTCCTCTTTCCCAGCGTCCACTTCCAGGCACACGGAGCTCTCCCTGCCTTTCCCTTCACGTTCACCCCCACGACACCCCAGTGCCGGCCTGGGGGGATCCCATCCACCCACAGCTCCTTCCCCATGGGCAGCGCTGCTCCTGCCCACACCAGTCCTGCTGGACACGCAGCTGGGAGTGGGGTCAGCAGCCACCCCTGCGTCCTCTAAAACCCAGGGGCTGAGACCTCTGCGGGGATTCCACGGCTCCCACTGCCCCAAGAAAAGGCACAGGGGATCAGCACCCTCGCGCTGTGGGGCCAAGGGCTCTCTCTGGCTGCACATCAGCATCACACAGCTGGTCTTTGTGGGGAAGAGGATCTGTTTCTCTCCAAACAACTCTGAAGAGGCTTTTTCCTCTGTCCTGCTGATCCTCTCAAAGTCCTTACGCTTGGCACAGCCCTGCTGTGGTGCGTTCCTGGGTTTCAGTTTTCCTTTTGCTGCTTCTGTAGCTCTTCCAGAGGTGAAGAGGTTTGGAAAAGCTGCGGGTGGAAATGGAAAAGTGCAATGAATACATATCCTAGACACTGTGGATTTTTATGGCCCTGAAAAGCGGAGGGGAAGAAAAGAAAAATGGGTGGATATTCCTGTCTGGAAACTTCTGAGCTTCAAGTAACAGGGAGGTGTTTGAAGAGACCACGAAAACCACGGTGGTGAGGGGTTGTTTCTGACTGCAGTGCACAACCTGTCCGTTCAGAGAGCTCAGAGCTGAGGCCTGGCCAAGAGCAGGGGGGATCAGCTCCGCACACCTGGCATTCCCCCGAGGAGCAGAGCTCTGCTTTCCAGCCAGGCCCTGCATCCACAGCACGGCAAGTGGAGCGAGGCACAGAGGGGTCAGGTCAGACCTGCTGACCCCCCTGGGCTGGGCTGGGCTGGGCTGGGCTGGGCTGGACGTTGGCCCAAGAGCATCGATCTGCTGGGACACAGCAGCGCTCGGCGCTAGCACAGGGAGCCCCCGGCTGGGATTAACCTCATGTCATCGGAATGTTGACCTGCATTTGGGTACCCAAAATAAATCGCTCGCTGGGGAGCAGCTGAGTGAGAGACAGATCTTTGCAGCTTCCCTTCCTGTTTACATCTGTTCTGGTGTCTCTCCCTGCGAGTGTCTGGTCCACGTTTGCAGAGGACGAGCCCCGGAGGAGCACACATGGGCACCAAATGCTGCGGCTGCACAACTTGTGGCCAAGCTCCTGGGGAAAGGCTCCCAGGTGCCAGCACTGCTGTTTCCCCAGAAAGGTAGAGAGAGGCTGCTCTGGAGCCCCTGACCCTCTGCTGTAGCCAGGCTGAGGGCACAGAGCTACCCCAGCACCCCTACCTGGATCCCACCAGCCTTCGAGATCTTTGAGGTTCCCTGAAGCCTCCTGGGAGCAGCGCTGGGACGTGCTGATGGATGGTCAGGAAGCACCCCCTGCCCCAGAGCTGCTCCTGCACCCGCATGAGGGACAAGTGACAATGCTGCAGTGCTGGCAGCCACCATCGACTTCCTTGGAGCAGCACCTGGAGCTCCTTGCACTCGTCCTGGTGCCAGGGCACCGTCACTGGGAGGGAAATGTTTGGCCATCACCACTGCACCTGGGGCTCCTCCAGCTCCCGCTCCCCACAGGGGGGACCTGGCTGTATCCAAATCCAGCAGCAGTGATGGGTGGAAGAGCTGGATGGGAGGATGTGGCTGCTGCCATGGAGAGCAGCAGAGGCAGGGCTTCCTAATAGGAATTAATTCAATTTTATGAGCAAAACTCTTATATTGCATTAGTGAAGTTAAGACATTCTGTCTCTTTCCTAACAAAATAAACATTTTTGGCAGAGCAAATGAGTGTTTCCTGTCTGAGCTCTGCCTGGCACAGCCCCTGTCCCCAGGAACTACAGCTGGATGCCCACTGGCATCGTGCTGCCCCTGCTTCTCCCAGGCAGGGGCTAACCCAGACACAGCTTAACAGGGATGGAAATGGAGTGCAGAGAGCTTTCATCTTGCCCAGAGCCCACCATGGCCTCTCCATGGCGCTGCTCCCTTGGCCCAGCTGGGTCAGGCTGAGCTGGCTCCTCACCATCCTCCCCAGGGCTGGTGTCTCTCCTTGTTTTCCTTACAGCACAGGGTGCTGGCAGCTCAAAATGCCTCTTTTCCCGTCTGTCACGGGACCTGTGTTTGCTGCATTTGTGCCTTCAGCTCAGAGAGGAGCCTGTTCCCCTCGCGTGGGTGGTGTCCATCCCACGAGAGTCCAGGACGGCCCTGCACACAAAGGTGACACCGAGTGGCTGCCAGGTGTCCCTGGGGACTGACCAGCTCTGCTGGGAACCACTGGGCCGGGCAGGACAGCCTGGGCAGCTCCCATTTGCTGTCCCGGACTCCGGCGGTGTCTCAGGAGGAGGCGGAGGGCTCTGGGAGCACAGACAGGCCCCGGGGCTGAGAGAAAGGACACAAAACGCATGAGAAAACAAATCCCCTGCTGCGGCCGCTTCTCCTAATGAGGAGCAGGACTTTGCCCGAGCCCGAGGGCACGGAGGGAGCGCTGGGCACAGCTCCACTGCCTCCCTTCGGAGCCGGCTGGGGACTCGGGCAGACAACTGAGGGAGCCCCGGGGCAAAGCCCTGCTGGCTGCTGCTCCTCGGAGCCGCTTTTCCTAGAAAGCAGAGGTGCAGATGGGCACCGAGAGCAGCGCTGCCGAGGCCTCTGGCCGGGGGACTGGGATGAGCTGCCAGTCCAGGGAGGTCTGATGGGTCTCGCAATCATCCAGGCTCCGCCGCCTCCGGCCAACACTCGGGCTCTTTGGAAAGCATTTCTGAATGATTCCCAGCCATGGTTCCCATTTTGTTCTGTTTAAATTTTTCCTCCAAGACAATCTCGGTCGTAATTGTTCTCAGATTTAGGAAGCTGGCTCTTCCTGAGACCAGAAAGCACCATTACTGGTTGGGACAGCATCCCGTATCCCTCTCGCTCTCAGTGAACTCCCTTGAACCACATTTGTGCCTCAGGCTGCTGCAGCCTCTCAGGCCAGGCTCGTTCGTGCCGTCCCTGTGAAGTTCACGCAGCCACCACCTCGGGCTGGGCAGAAACCTTTTGGCTTCAGACATCAACTGGCTTTTGGGGAGCCCCAGGAGGCAGGGAGACCCTCTCGTAGCCTTCTGAGGAGCCGGGGAGGTTCTCCTGAGGAGCTTTGTGGGTGCCTGTCCCTCTCCCCAGGAGTGACCCAACAGGACAGGAGGGGAGGGAGCAGAGATCGTCGTGTGCAGGTCCACAGGGAGGGCTCCGAGCAGGGCCCAGGCTCTGCTCCGGGGCCCAGCAGTGGCACCAGAGCAACGGGCAGGGCCTGAGCCCAGCAATTCCCCTGCCCAGGAGGCAGAACTCCTGCCCTGGGCACTGCCCAGCCCTCAACAGGCTGCCCAGGGAGGGGCTGGAGTGTCCCTCAGCGGGGATATTCCAGAGCCCTCTGGACACAATGCTGTGCCCTGTGCTCTGGGATGGCCCTGCCTGAGCAGGGGGGCTTGGACTGGTGACCTCCAGGAATTCCTGACAAACTCAGCTGTTCTGGGACTGTGTGCAACACCCTGAGCCTTCAGCACCCCCAACCTGAGCCTCCCAGGCTTTGATTACACCACGAGCAGCTTTCCTTTAAAAATGCATCCTGCCAGGATCTGGCTGCAGGATCTGGGCTGAACCAGCTGAAAAATGGACTGAGGGGTATTTTACTGGTGCCCTTGGTCTCGTCACCACCTCACCGAACCAGCCCACTGCTCCCCCGGTGGCTGCAAGCTCCAGACAGGGACCTTGAGGGTGTTGGACCAGAGGCATCAGTGTCCTTCCAGCCAACCCGTGCCAGTGTTTGTCAGGAGTCAGGCCCCAGGGTCTGGAGCTCTGTGTCTGCACTGGTGACCAGGAGCAAGGCCTGCTCCACCCTTCCATGGGCACAGAGGTGCCTGGTGTCCCTCGGAGCCTCGGCAGCAGCCGATCCAGGAGGCTGCCCACGCTGCCCTGCGGCACCACGGACGTGCTCGGCGCATCCGCCGGGGCTGCTGCCAGGGCTCGTCCATCTGCCCGCATTTGGCAAAGGGGGTGGAAAAGAGCTGTGTGGAAACAGAGAGGGAAGGTGGGGAAACAGGGACTGAGGCTGGACTGGTGGATGGGGAGGAACTGGGAGGGAGGGCAGTAAGGGAATGTGCTGGAGGATGGTTTGTGGCTCGGAGGCAGGTGCTGGAGCTGGTCCAGAGACTGTGGCCTTGCTAATGGAATTTGCTGGAGTGCCAAAAGGGAGAGATAACTGGCACAGAGAATCACAGACTTGTGGAATCATTGAGGCTGGAAAAGCCCTCCAGGATCATTGAATCCAAGCTGTGCCCAGTACCCACCTTGTCCCCAGCCCAGAGCACTGAGTGCCACCTCCAGCCCTTCCTTGGACACCTCCAGGGGTGGGGACTCCAAACCTCCCTGGGCAGCCCCTTCCAGTGCCTGAGAACCCTTTCCATGGGGAAATTCCTCCTGGTGTCCACCCTGAGCCTGCCCTGGCCCAGCCTGAGGCCGTTCCCTCTCCTCCTGTCCCTGTTCCCTGGCAGCAGAGCCCGACCCCCCCGGCTGCCCCCTCCTGTCAGGGAGTTGTGCAGAGCCACAAGGTCCCCCCTGAGCCTCCTTTTCTCCAGGCTGAGCCCCTTTCCCAGCTCCCTGAGCCGCTCCTGGGGCTCCAGCCCCTTCCCAGCCCCTTCCCAGCTCCGTTCCCTGCCCTGGACACACTCCAGCCCCTCAGGGTCTGCATTGCCCTGAGGGGCCCAGGACTGGACACAGGACTGGAGGGGCCTCAGCAGTGCCAGCACCGGGGACAGGCACTGCCCTGGTCCTGTGGCCACTCTGCCTTTGGCACAGGCCAACATCACAGGCACAGAACAGCCTGGAAGGGTTGGGCTGGGCTGGGAGAAATATTAGGGCAAGGCCAGGCACAGCTCCCCAGAGCTGTCCATGAAAGGTGAAACAGGAACAGAAGAGCAGTGTGGGAACACAGGAGTCACCACCGTGGCCTCATAAAGGACAATCCCTGCTGGCAGGGTGGCCACAGTGGAGACTGGCTCATCCCCCTGTCATCAAGGGGGCACTGCCAGGAGCTGGCCTCGCCCCAGCCCGCCACACCCCCAGGCACCGTGAGGGGCTCTGTGGGCAGAGGAGGGACGGGCGGTGGAAGGAGAGCTGGGTTTAGGAGAGAAGCATGAAAGTGCTGAGCTTGTTTAGTCTAGGAAAATGAAGGCTGGGAGAGAGCTGGTCTATAAATACATCTGGGAGTAAACAGCAGGAGGGATCAGAGCTATTTAGGCTGGAGGAGCTGCTGGCAGAGGAGCAGATGGCTATCAGCTGGCCGTGAACGTGGTTACACTGCAGCCAGAGGAACCATCCCCTCCTTGCTAAAGGCAACCCTGGGCCAGCTTCTCCTGGGGTCAGCGAGGGCCAAAACCTGCACTGAGCCGAACACTGCAGCCCAGCAGCCTCGTCAAAAACCACCTTCAAAGGCTTCAGCCCCTCCGTGTCACCAGGGAGGTGTCACCTCTCGGTGTGCCCCCGGTGGGCTCCAGGGAGAGTCCCCTGCCGCAGCCCTGGGCTGGTGCTCGGAGCCCTGGGTGCTGCCAGAGCCGCGGTCAGAGCACGCTCCCGCTGCTGGGAGCCGGGAAGGGGCCGAAGGCTTCGCTTCACGGAGCAGCTGTGGGGCTGGGAGGGCTGCACTGCCCCGGAAACTTCAAAAACCCCTGGTGTGCATCCAGTTGGCCCCGGCCCAGATTGAAAAAACAAACAAACACGACATTTCTGGTGAACTACAAACTCTGGCATGTGGCCAGCCCTGCAAACAGCCCGACCGGCTTGAAGATGGAGCTTGAAAAATTTATGGGGTGGATTTAGCCGGGCGGGTGCCTGTGGTAGCAGGAATGGGAATGGGTCCCTCAGGAGCACTTCCCAGGCCGGCATTCGACCTGTGGCTGCAGCCGGGAGCACCGGGACATGGACACCCTGCCACAGCCAGGGGAGAGTGCTGTCCTGGCCACCCTCCTGCTGCCCAGCCCTGCCCCACGGCCGCACACACCGCCCCTGGGGATCATCCTCTGGGAAGCGGGAAGGGAAGGAATCGCTGTGTGAATCCCAGCGGTGCTGCCCGCAGAGGTGACCCTGCGGGAGGGTCTCGTAGCTGATGCTCCAGAGGGGCTCTGCACAGCTGTGGGAGAGTGATGCTCAAGGGCACCATTCATATCATTCCCACTCTCCTCGGTCCCATTTAATCCTCCACCTCCCTCCTCCCATCGCTGCTTTGCAGAGCCCAGAGCCTCTGCTGTCCTGTTTCCCTTCCCTGCACGTTCTGGGATCAAACCTCCCTTCCCTGTCCCTCAGGGCCCTGCCTTGGGGCTCCCTCAGCAGCCCTGCCTGCATGCAGGGGTTCCTGGTGCTCCCAGTCGCCTTCCACCCTGCATGCCCCTCCAAGCCCTTTTCCTAGGACTGCTGTTTCCCTGTTCCACATCCTCCTTTCCTCTCCTCCCACCACAGCCACGTTCTGGTGGGACGTGGATAAAAGCCGTGGTGAGGGCAGCCACAGGTGCTGCTGCCTCCCATGCCAGGATGCCCCAGAGCCGCTCCCTGCCCACGCCAAGGGGCAGGGCTGAGGCTGTTACATGGCATCCATGGCTCCCAGCAGGTTTTTGGCAGGATTGCCATAGTCCCAGGTACTGATTTGTCCCCAAGGCCTCGGTGCCCGAAGCATCAGCGATGCAGAGGCGTGGGCAGAGCCACACACACTGGCAGAGAGACCCAGCGCCAAGCCCTCGCTCTGACTGTCTCGGGTCAGGCTTGTGGAGCTGCCCCTCACTGCCCTGGGCCATTGCTACCCTTCAGCACTTGGGTGTCACTCAGGTTCTCACAGGGGCAGGGTGGGGGGACGCCCTGCTCTGCTCCTCCGGGTGGGAGGTGGGAGTGGAGCGCAGGGCACAGCCCTGACAGGGGTGTGTGGCACACCCAGCACAGGGGTTCGCACCTGCAGGCCCCCAGGAAGGAGCTTCCTACACCCTTCCTGGTTGTACCCTCTCGTGATGTGCTCCCAAGGGAATTCCCACCCTGCCTCCTGTGCAGGGCCAGGAGTTGGACTTGATCCTTGTGGGTCCCTTCCAGCTCAGGACGTTCTGTGATTGGGTTGTTCAGAGCAGCTGTGGCTGCCCCGGATCCCTGGCAGTGCCCAAGGCCAGGCTGGACACTGGGGCTGGGAGCAGCCTGGGACAGTGGGAGGTGTCCCTGCCCATGGAGGGGGTCGGTTGAGATGGGATTTAAGTTCTCCCCAACCCAGACCGTTCTATGATTTGCTACCCACAGATTTTTCCGTGTGACCCTTTTGCTTCTCATTCCTTATCCATTTCCTCTTTCCTCCCAGCCCACTCGGAGGCTTTGTTCAGTTTAACGGCTCTCCCCTGTCCCGGGAAGCTCTGGGAAGCAGGAACGAGCTGTGCCGGGGCTGGGCAGTGGCGATGGCTGCTGAGAAGTGTTTGAGGAGAGATGAGAAGCATCGCTCACGCTCAGGGGACTCAGGGCCTCCTTCCAGCTGCTTGGGCTTAGAGCAGGTTACAGTTCTGGGAAATGGGGCCCTTTTCCAGCGTCAAACACACGGTGCCTTGGCGTTCTCAGAGCACAGGAGAGGTGAAGCTGCTCCCTGAGCACAGCACCACTCCTCTCCCCATCATGTCACGGCTCTCAGCCCCCCGGGACCCCTCCTCAGGATGGGCCTGCCCGTCCTGCATTCACAGCTCTGCAGAGCTTCCAGCACAGGGATACACTGAGAGCCTCCCTCCCCTGTGTGGAAATCAGGATTTTATCTCCTGTCAGTTCTCAACCTGCCAGCGACCTGTGGCCGTGTCCTTCCACTCCTGGGGGATCTCCCGGTGTCCCTGTCCTCTCCCTGCTGGATGGACTCAGCGAATATCCAGTGGAGAGCAGGGCGGGAAGGGATCACGGCCGGGTTTTTTGGGTGACCAGGCTCTGCAAGCCCTGCAAGGTGTAGAGTCCTGACCCTCCATGCAGGGGACACAGTCACCCTTGGGGACACCCTGACACCCTGCCCCAGGCTGCTCAGGCATCATGACCTGGCTTCAAACCGCTCTGGCTCTGTGCAGCACGGGGGTTTGGCAGTGCCAGCAGCACTGGGGGGTGCCCTGTGCTGCAGCACCCCCTGCCCAAGTGTCCCCAGCACCCCCAGCTCCCCTGGGCTCCTGCGCACCCAACCCTGGACATGCCCGGCTCAGGGCTTGTCCCGACAAGAATCCTCTCTCCTCCACATCCTGGGGCCTGTGGGGCGGCACCGGCCCGGGTTGTTCCCCTGCTCCTCCGGGGTGCTGCAAACCCACCCCCTCGGGGCCTGGGCTGTGTCTGCTCGTGGCGGGGTCTGAGTCACTGCTGTGTTTTGTCTGTCCGAGGCAGCTCTGCTGGATCCAGTTAGGGCCTCACCTGCTTGGTAGAGCTATCACTTAAAGCAGTCCTTGGTGTGGGCTGCTTCGCCTCGGGGCTTTGCTGAGGAGGGTTCTGCTCTGGGGCCAGGCAAGGTGGCTTCCACCACCCTGGCACCAGGATGCTCTGGGAACACTGGCCAAGGTGGCTTCCACCACCCTGGCACCAGGATGCTCTGGGAACACTGGCCAAGGTGGCTTCCACCACCCTGGGAGCTGTGGGAATATTGGCAACAGCACTGCCAGGGGACACTCCCAGCACTGGGGGCCTGTGTGCTGTGGGCAGTGGCCACCTTGGGTGCTGGCAAGGGCACAGTCCTGACCTTAATGCTCCTCTAACCCCAATCCCTGCCCCTGCCCCAGCAGCGCTTCCCTTTCCTACAAATCTTCGGCCTCTCTTCTGGGCCCCCATCCCACCCCACGCAGCTGGACCGGCTTCTCCTGCTGCCCCAGACAGCAGCAGGACATGTGATGGGGGCATGAGGGGCAGCAGTGCTTGATGCTCATCTCTGTGTGTGCCCAAGGGCAGTGCCACCCCTGCATGGCTCTCCCTCGAGACAGGGCAGCTCCTGTCCCCACACCTGTGACAGGCATGGGTGCTGCCAGCACCCAAACCTGCCTGGGTGTCCATGGAACATCTCTCAGCTCGAGGAAGTCTCTGCTGCTTGATGCCAACCCCCCTTTGTTATGTGCTAAGATGCAAAATATTTTAATCCACGTTTCTCTTTCGCGTTTCTTTTCTTTCCCATGCTGGATTCCTAGAAGACAGGGAATTTATGGTGTGAGACTGCTCCAGCCGCAGAGAAAACCCAGCCAAGGTCAACACCACGAGACAGGCAGCTCCTGCCAAGGGGGGAAAGAGCGATTGCTTAGTGCTTGGCGGAGGAGGAAATCAAACCAAAACCCTTCCAAAAAAATCGAGATATAAAACACCCCCCACCCCAAAACCCTTGGGTGGAAAAAGACCAAAAGCCGTAAGGACGGTGCCTGCATTTCCCCCGCCCGGCCCCAGCCCGGCCCCGCTTTGCCTCACCCCAGCCCTGTCCCCTGGCACTGTGCAGGGAGGCCAGCGAGCAGGGCTGCGGCCGGTGGCATGGGCACATCCCTGTGGTGGCACGGGGACATCCCTGTGGTGGCACGGGGACATCCCTGTGGTGGCACCAGCACATCCCTGTGGTGGCACGGGGACATCCCTGTGGTGGCACCAGCAGATCCCTGTGGTGGCACGGGGACATCCCTGTGGTGGCACCAGCACATCCCTGTGGTGGCACCAGCACATCCCTGTGGTGGCACTGGCACATCCCTGTGGTGGCATGAGGACATCCCTGTGGTGGCACCAACACATCCCTGTGGTGGCATGAGGACATCCCTGGCCCTTCCCGGCTCCAGCGCTCGCCCAGAGCTCCGACACCTGAGCCAGCTCTTGCCACCACGTTCCCGGAGAGCTGTTGTGGCTCCTGGGTGGCTGTTGGGCCCAGCAGCCCTGCCCCATCCTTCCCCATGCCCGCCGGTGCCGGGTGCTGCTCCGCGCCCGCGGGGCCGGAGGTGTCGGCCGCTCGCGCTCCCAGCCCGGCCTTGGTGGCCGAGGGGAATTTGTGCCATTCCGTCCCGTAGGCGACGTGCCTTGGGGTGTTCTCCAGCAGACGCCCTCTGTGCCCTGCCTGGGGTGTGTGTGGCACTGAGAGCACCCACGCCGGGCCCAGCTGGAGTGACCCACGCGCGTGCCAGCGAGGCTGCGCCATGGGACGGGTGCCAGGGCCCTGCCCTGCTGGCCCTGCTGGCCCTGCTGGTGGCAGGGCGAGGAGAACGGGGAAAGGGGCATTGTCCGTGGGATGGATGATGGACAGCGCTCTGGGGGTCGGGATGGTGCTCACAGAGCCTTGGCAAGGGCAGCCGGGCTGGTCCTTTCAAAGACATAAAACAGCTCCAGAGGGGAAGGAACAGACTGTTCTCCTCTCGTGGCAGACAGGATATCAAACGGGCTTCAGTTCTAGTGGGGGAAAGTCAGGTTAAACACAGGGAAAAGCAGTTGGAGCAAAGCAGCCGGAGCAGCTCTGCCAGTGTGGAAGTGCCCAGGCCCAGGACAGAGCACCCCAGAGCCTCCTGGAGCCTGTGCTGTTCCTCTGGGGTCCTGTGGGCATCCCTGGGCATTGGTGTGGGCACCAGCTCTGCCCCAGTCCCAGCCTGGCCCATCTGCTTCGTCCTCCTGATCTCCTCTGCTCTGCCCACATTTTTTTTTCCATCATGCCTTGCCCACGCCCTGGGAGCTGGGACAGGGTTTCTGTCCTGGCCAGGGAGCTGCAGGAGGTGCTTTTGTCTGGAGGTGAAGGCGTGTGGGATGAAGTGGGATGGGCCAGTGGGTATGTCCCACAGCCAGACCAGCAGTGGCCAATCCCACACTCCAAGGGTCACTGTGCTGGCATCGCACACCATTCCCAGCTCCTCTCCCTGCCTGCCTTTGGCCCCTGCTCCTGTCCAAGCCTGGATGTCCATCCCAGTGCCAGGCATGTCCTGCGCAGTGGCCCAAAGCCACTCTCCAGCTCCCAGGGGCTTGTTGGGAAGGCTCCACCTTGCCAGGGCCAGGCCAACCCCAGCTCGGCCCCGTGTGGTGCCTGGGACACTTCTGTGGCTGCCCCGTTTGCTCAGTCAGGACCCTTGTCACCATGCAGGGGCTCAGCCAGAGGGTGTCCACAGCCTGTGGGCCCCTGCATGCAGCCCATGGAGAAGGTGCCTGTCCAGGACAGAGGGGCTGCAGAGCCCTGCTGGGCAGCACGATCTGCTCTCCTTCCACATCGGAACTGCCCTGTGCTGTTCTCCAGGGCTTGTCTGGGGACACGCCTGTGGTGACCCACTGGGAAGGAGTTCCACAACCTGAGAGAGGCCAGGGGCTCCATCGTTTGATAGGAGGTGGTTTGGGGAAGTCAGAGGACACTGCCCTTTCTGTCTGCTGGGAAGGACAGAAGGAAGGACATGGAGCTGCTGGAGAGAGGCCAGGGGAGGCTCCAGGATGATCAGAGGGATGGAGCAGCTCTGCTGGGAGGAAAGGCTGGGAGAGCTGGGATTGTTCACCTGGAGAAGAGAAGGATTCAGGGTGATCTGATTGTGGCCTTCCAGTGCCTGAAGGGAACTTACAGAAAAGATGGAGAGAGGCTCTTTACAAGGGCCTGGAGTGGTAAGACAAAGGGGAATGGGTTCAAATTGACAGAGAGGAGGTTTAGATATTGGATATTAAGAAAAAATCCTCCCTGGGAGGGTGGGCAGGCCCTGGCACAGGGTGCCCAGAGACAGCCCCAGCTGTCCCAGACTCCACATGCACAATCTGCACAGCAGGGCTGAGGGTCTCCTCTGGCCATGGGGCTGCTGGGGGCACGGGGGGCACTGCAGGGAACCCTCCAGCCCTGGGGCAGAACACCAGGAGCTGAGTAAAGAGCTGAGTGAAGCCTGTGCCAGCTTCCCTGTCTGGCTCTGCTGCTCGTACGTGTGCCCTGCACCCCGCTGGGGACAACTTGTGCCCGGGGGCTGGTGCCAGCTTGTCCCTTGCACCTTATCCAGGGGAAAAGGCGTTTCCTGTGTGTGTCCTGCCCATCAGCTGCAATGACTCACACTGCTGGTTTCCTCTTCCAGCCCCTTCTGCACCTCCTGGCCTCTCCCTCCCACTTCCACCTCTCCTTGGCAGGGCAGGGTGTGAAATACCCAGCTTACTGCAGCCCTGCTCCCCGGGGATTGCAGTGCTCATCCTGGGCAGGCGCCTCCCTGCCCCACAGCACCCACCCCACAGCGATGGGGGACTTGGCAGGCCATGGGGCTCATCTGGCCATAGCCCTCCTGCTGCTCCCTGAGCACCCCAGGCACCCTGAGCAGTCTGGGCATCCTGGAAACCCTGAGCATCTGGAACGCCTTGGGCACCCTAGGCATCCTGGAAACCCTGGGCACCTTGGACACACTGGGCACCCTGAGCAGTCTGGGCATCCTGGAAACCCTGAGCATCTGGAACACCTTGGGCACCCTGGGCATCCTGGAAACCCTGGGCACCTTGGACACACTGGGCACCCTGAGCAGTCTGGGCATCCTGGAAACCCTGGGCACCTTGGATACACTGGGCACCCTAAGCCTGGGAACCTGCTTTCAGAAACTGGCCTTTTGGGAAATCCTCAAGCCTAGAGTCTTCCTTGGCTGTCTCCTTAGGGAAACTCCTCTGGCATGGCCATGCCCCTGTAGATGCCCCACAGCTGTGGGCTGGGGTGAAAACTGATTCCCCCAGCTGATACTTTGAGCATAAAAGGGGCAGGTTTGGTGGCAAACCCACACCGCCCATCTGGCCAGGTGCGCTCTCTTGTCCTGAGAGCTGCTTGTCCCGGGAGTGTCTCGGGTGTCTCCTCATTCCATGGCCATTCCCTGCCTCAAGGAGGGGAAGGCAGAAAATTCCAGCAGAGAGATTCGTGCGGTCTTGACACAATTCATTTAGGGAAGAAAGAAGGGGGTTGTGGTTAAAGGTTTGGTGGCTGAGACTTGGCTTCTGTCCCTGCCTCTGCCACGCTTCAGTCCCAGGGAGCCACACGGACCCTTCGGAAATGCCGCGGAGCAGACTGCTGTGGGGAGGTGACACCAGCGCCGTCCCCGCTGCTCGGCCCCTCGGGGTGACAGTCCCTGTGTCCGTCCTGGGCCGAGGAAGGGCCCATTCCCTCTGTTTACTCTGTCGGACTGCAGGAGCTGACTGATGTCTCCCTGCTCGAGGCCCCCTCAGCTCGGCTCCATTTAAGGGGCTTAGGAAGAATTGAGCATTGCTGGAATTCTTCTCTTGCTAACTTTAAACATTCATTACTTTAAATGCTAATCCCCCGGGATTATCCCATTGGAGAGAGCGATGTAAAGCAATGGGAGAGAGAACAGAGTGTCTTCCTGCCCACTGCACACCACTCGATGGCTCTTTCGGGGAGGGAAGTGTGAAAGTGCCAGCGCGAGCTTCTCCAAACCTGGCGTGATTTTTACACCTCACTGTGGACTCTCAAACAAGCCAAGTCTGAAGTCTCTTGTTCCAGCTGGTTTTGAGTCGTACATGTCCAAAGTGTCTCCGTGGAGCACGAGGGGGAAATGTGTGTTTTTCCATGTGTGTGACTCAGAAATGACTGAACCCAGTCGGTTCCAATTTCTTGAAAAATCCGCTTTTGGCTTGAACCCAAGAGTGGAAACTTTCAACCAAAAAAGAGTTGATTTGAGCTCTAAATAACATGAAAAAAGGCTTAGAAGGGAAACTGGATTTTAACCATCATTATGGCAATCACTTCTCATGGCCCTCTGACAGCAACAGCGGAGCAAGTAGTGAAAGTAATTCCCAAGGAAAATTCACTTGGATTCCTTGGGCAGATCGGGATTGGGCTGCAGATGCTTTGTACAGGCCGTTCACGAGCGGGAGAGGGACCAGCCCTTGGAACGGCCAAGGAACAGGAGAGCTCAGCTCCAAAGGGATGGAGGTCAGCCCCGGGCCTCGGCACGGGGCAAGGCTTTGGGACAGAGGCCCAGCCCTGCCCACGGAGACGTCCCTCGCTCCCCTCCAGCTTGTGCCTTCTCTGCAAAACGCCCCATTCGCTCAGGGAAGATTTATTTATTCCCTGAGAAGTGCCTGCATAATTTGAAGCCACAATTAATTAAAGACTGCTGCAGTCTGCTTGCAAACAGGAAGCGAGGCAGAGAAAAAGACACACTCTCTCGAAAACAGACATGTTGTGAATTAGCTCTAATCAGCCTAACAATGATGGATGCACTCCCCCAGTGGCTTTCATCTGTGAGTTGATTATGCTGATGGTTGTGAAGGCCCTACGCTGGATTAGGATGAGATGGACAAGCTGATAGCCCGGGTTTCTCCTGCCTTTCGAGGATGCTGGATCTCGGCACGGCGAGGCTGTCCAACTTGGCCATGGTCACACCAATAAATCAATGGCCGGGCTATAACCGGCGGTGTGGCTCCCTGGCTCTGAAGAGAGGCCAGCAGATTTCCCTGAAAGGAGCAGACTGTTTATATTTGGGGAAAAACGTTCCTTTAATTGGAGCGAAAGCCAGGACCGCGTGTTGCAGGACATCGTAGTATGGCACGGAGCTGCAGGCAGGGAGGGATCGCTGCCTCAGAGCAGAGCCAGCTCCAAGGAGAGACCAGGTGGCTTTGGGCTTTGTCCAGGCCGGTTGTGAACATCTCCAAAGAGGATTTTCACCCTTGCTGTGCAAATCTTTCTTTTTCTTCACCTCATGCTGGATTTTCTCTCATCACGACTTGTGCCAGCTGCCCCCGGATCCTTCTCACACCCCTGAGAAGAGTCTGGCTCTGTCTTTGTAACTCATTAGGCAGCTGAAAACAGCAATTAGAGAGTCCCTTACTGATGAATCCCTCATTGTCCCCTGAGGCACAATGTGCTCCAGCCCCTTCCCATCCCTAGAGGACGGGGCTCACCCCAGCACGTCATTTTTTATGGCCATCCCAACCCAAAGTCTCGTCAAGGGTAGATCTGGGCATGGGACAGGCTCGTGAGGGTAAAAATGGCTGTGACTGGAGCCACCTCCAGGTTCCTGCCCACTGCATGGTCAACCAGGGACCCAGCTCAAGGGGACGAGGGGCTGGGCAGAGCTGGGGTTAAGGGGAGGACAGGGCTCATCAAGAAACATGACTGAGGCCAAACCATGAAGAGAGGTGTGAGCTGTGGCAGGAGCCCGTGGCGCTCCTCACAGGACACCTGGCAATGGGAGAGGAC
Source organism: Oreocharis arfaki (assembly GCA_013398015.1). Lineage (NCBI taxonomy): Eukaryota > Metazoa > Chordata > Aves > Passeriformes > Paramythiidae > Oreocharis > Oreocharis arfaki. The sequence goes on from VZRR01002636.1 coordinate 46,994, forward strand.
ACAAGGGATGAGCGAGAGGCATGGGATGACCCATGGGATGGGGAGAACCTTGCAGAAAACCAATCTCTCAGTGGGGATATTCCAGAGTCCTGCTCGGATGAAAGGGTTTTGAGGGTTGATGCGATTACGTTTGACTCACCTTGGCTGCAGGCTCTGCTTTGGGAGGAGGAGTGTCTCCAGGACTAGAGACACTGGGTGGAGAGGAATGGGCACTTCCAGAGCACTGTGGCTGCTTCCAGACTGGGATCTGCAGCTTGGAAAAAGGAGGCTGTGGGCAGAAGGTCCCGATGATGCTCAAGTCTGCTTGGAGGCCTGGAGACGCCTTGGAGGAAAAGTGGTGGGTGGGATGGGAACTGTCCCCTTCCTCTGGGGAGCTGGGGCAGAGAGACCCTGTGGAAGGATGTCCTGGCTGAGCTGGGCTCAAGGGGCCGTGGAGCAGGAGCCCAGCACAGCCCCAGGGGGCTTTTCCCACCGGTTGTGCCCAAGTCCTTTTTAGGCCGCGGAGCTAGCACATGGCCCTTGATCACAACTGCTCATAAATCTTGCTGTCACAGAGGGAGCCTTTCACTTCCAGATATAGATTGGAGAGCAAATGCTACTGGCTATTCTGGGACGTGGCAGCTGATAGATGGCTCCAGAATTTACTATTTTAGACTTGGACTTTGCCGTCGGGGGAACACGATGGAGAAGCCAGTTGTGGAATGCGCACGTTGGCCACGTAGGATTCATCTAAAACAGACTGAAGAATAACGCCTGCCAGATCAGCAGTGCAGGTGGAGGATTCCTCTTTCCCGTGTTGGGAGATTTTTAGGGATTTGAGTCAATGGAGCTGAAGAGCCCCGAGGCTGAAGGTGCTAGAGGATGACAGGATCTTCAAGGCAAAGGTACAAAACTTCATGGTACCTCTCACAACAGTGGTTTGTCCATTAAAATCACAGTGAGAATGAGCAGAGCTTAAAGAGACCAGGCAAATCTTCAGGGAAAAGTGGGCCTGAGGAGCTGGAAGTGCCCAGTGGAAATGAGAACTGCCAGAAGTCAAGCTGAGCTGGACCTTGGGAAGGTGCAAATGGTGACAGAGTCTGTGGCTGGGTCAGTAAAGGGAAGTGGTTGGTGTGAGGGGAGAAGAGTGGAGGTTAAAGCTGAGATGGGCCCACCCTACATACATCACATTTCTTGTGACATCAACTCAGTGGGGGCTCACGGCAATGTCCCCAGAAAACCAAACCCAGTGGTGTTCTCAGCCCACCCACCCCAGTCCCACAGGAACCGGCTCCAGCTCAGCAATACTCCCATGGGAATGTCAGTGTGGGCTGGGCAGGCCAGCAGGGTGGGGCTCCTCAGCCACCACCAGCACCAGGACAGGTTTCTTTGGAGCCCTGGGCGTCCCTTGTCCCTGACCCAGGGGACTGGAGGAGCTCTTTGTGGAGCTGGGGGCTCCCACTCGCGAGGCTCGGCTGGGAGATGCTGCTGGAAGAGGCACAGAAGGATTCGGGCTGGTGGGGAACACCTCTGGTGCCTCAGGACCAGGAGAAGTTAAGGGCTGGAACAAACTTTCCAGGAATGAAATGTGGGAGCAGGCAGGACCGTAACGTGGAGTGTGCTTGGTCTGTGGTTCTGATGCTGCTGGGAGGCAGCGAGGTCTGGCCCTGACATCATGTGGGTACTGAATCCATAGACTCTGTTAGTGGAGATACTGAATCCATAGACTCTAGTAGTGTGGATTTTCCCTCTGGGGCTCGTGAAGGACATGGAAACACTGACCTTGGAAAGGCCATCCTGAAGGAGCCAGCTGAGTAATGAATTTTAGCTGTTAAGGCAATAAATGGGAATGCTTGGACATCCTCAGGAAACCCAGGCCCCACCAGAGTGAGCATTTTGTGGATGTTGGGAGGAGGAGATCTGTTCTCAGCGGGCAGAAGGGAGATGAATTCTTGCTCTGGTTGTAAATAAGGTGCAACCTCCTCCTCCTTCCTTGGACCAGCTGGGCTCTGTCCCTTGCCCTCAGTTCTGGCCCTTCCAGCACCCCAGAAGGGGTTTCCAGTTCACCAAGACTTTCACTGCTGTCCCACCACGGAGACCTCTTGTGAAGCCCAGCTTGCCCCAGGGCCCAGGCCTGGTCCCATGTGGCCCCCATGCACATGCACATCGCCTCCAAGGAATGTGCTTTCTTGGGTGGAAACTGTGTCATCGGAGAAATATTTCATATTTTCATTCGCTTGCATTCCCCAAATGAAAAATGAATCGCGAAGTCTCATAAATAAGGGGCTGAGTTTCTCATTTACATATTTCTGTGGTTCTTGGAGCAGGGGTGGCCGTGGCCCTGCCAACCATGTCCTAAGCCTTCCCCTCGTGCACCTTGGCTCCTGCTGGCAGCTGCCTGCGCTCCCTGGAATGGGAGAGCTCGGACCAGCTCCGCGTCTCTGAGGTCACTCTGCCTCCCGCCAACATCCCGTGCAGCTGCTGGCACGAGCGTGGCCGGGAAAGCTTGGAGCCTCAGAGAAATCCCGTCCCCAGGCAGGTTTTTGGGATGCAAAGAGGGGTTTGCATAGAGCAGGAGGGGGAAAACCCCATGGCATGGTCCCAGCTTGGCTGTGGTGATGGCACCTGGTGAGTGGGGAAGGGGTGGCTGGAGAAATACAAGGAATGGAGCAGCTGGGGGAGCAGAGGGCAGCGAGGAGATCACAGAAGGGGAACAGGCAAGCCTGGCCTGGGGCAGCAGGTGGATGAGCACAGGCTGGTGTGGCCCTGCCTTGTCACTGCAAACACGGGGTTGTCCCATGCTCCCTCCTCGGGCACAGCCCAGCACTCTGCCCTCGCTTGCCATGGCCCAGCTGCACCACAGCTCCATCTCCCCTGCTCTCTTCGGCCCTCTCCCCTTGCTCCGTGGCCACTTGGCAATTTGCCTTGTCCATCCTCTTTCTGGCCCTGTGGGGACTCTGCACCCCCGAGGTCGAATGTGGCTCCAGGTCAAAGTGCCTCCTCTGAGCTCCAGCACCTGGCACGGGCAGAGGTTGGAGAGAGAAGCAGAACCTCTGGGCATCGATTCCCCCGAAATGTTTGTAGCAAGGTGTGCTGGCACTTCTATCTGGGGCAGGTGTTTTCCTCACAGTTCCTCCACAGAGGCCTCCAAGGGGCTCCAGTGGGTGCAAGGCAGCAGGGAGCCCCTCTGGTTTCACCAGGAGACCATCCCAGGGTGTGCTCCCAGACTGGGAGAGGCATCTCCCCTTCAGGACGCTGCTGACCTGCAGCTGTGCACACCAGCAGCCTGACCTTCTCCTGGTGCCCTCCTGGGTCTGGATATGGGGCCTGGCAGCTGGAGATGCACCCCAGGCACCAGCTGTGGCCACAGCTGTACATGCCCAAGCTCCAGGCCAGGGTTGGAGTTTCAGGTGGGCACTGCAGGGGAAGTCCAGTTGGTGTCACCCAAGGGTTAATGGCAATAAATCGTGCTCCTAAAGGGATCTTCTGGTTTCAATTTAACTTTGCATTTGCGTGTGGATTACACTCCAGGATGTTCATGCTCCCTTAATAACCTCCCCACGCAGGCACCGCAGGGATGAGCGGTGCCAGAGCCCGCGGAGGAAGGGCAGCGTTTAACACTTGTCTCCCTGAAAGGTGACCTCACTTTCCCAGGCCCCAGGAGCAAGAAGAGCTGTGGAGCCATCGTGATGTCCAGGGAGGAGACATGAGCTCAGCAGAGCCCCCGTGCTCGGGAGAGATGTGTCCCTGAGCTGTCCATCGAGCTCTTCCAAGGATGGATCAAGAGCAAGGGACATGGGGTGGCCAGAGTCTCCCTGGCCTCCTGCAGAACTCCGTCCATGATGGGATACCCCAAGCCCTGGCAATGCCATGTGTGAGACGTGGATTGTGCACCCAAATCCCCTGGGAGAGGAGCAAGTGGACCCTGCTACATCCAGGCTCGTGCCATCCACCTGGCCCAGGCACACGCAGAGCCCGTGGCCTTGCCCTGGCTTTCACCTGCTCCTCTCTCTTGTGGGGATTCAGTCATGCAGAAAAACGGGTTTGGAGTGGGAGTGTGTCCTGCAAAGTTGTCTAAACATAGCCCAAGGAAAGAGGAACATGGGGGCAAGGCCTGGGCACAGCAGAAATAGCCCAGGGCCCGCTGCTCACAACTCAGCATCCTTTGGGACAGCCAGGTCCCAGGCATCTGGGCAGGCACAGCAAGCCAGGGCTGTCCCGGAGGCAGTGCCAGTGGCCAGGCTGGCAGGGACACAGGGTACAGCTCTCCCCAAGCCTCCTCCTGCTAGGGCTTGGGATGCCAGTGGCCCTGCAGATCCTGGAATCCGTGTCAGAAGGGGCTGTAAGAACACCAGGAAAGTGCTGGGGCTCTGCTTATTCCTCATTCCCTGCCCATTTTCCCTCAGGGACTGGTACTGTCCCTGACCCTGTCCCTGGAGGAAGGCAGGGCTGAGGTCCCCCTGCCCAGCGCCCTCCCCAGCAGACTGGGGGACGTACTGGGGACATTCTTCCAGACACGGGTGGCGACCCCAGTGCTGCAGGAAAGGGAAGTCATGGTGCCAGGGGCGTGCAGGAGAGAGAACCACTGAGAGCCCCACACAGGAGGAGGATTGGCTCCCCTTAAGGAGAGTGTCCCCGCCTTCCTGAAGTGCCCCAGGGTACAGCCCCTCCCCTCAATCCATCTTAAAATGGGCCCTGACCTGTCCCAAGCCACGGACACAGTCCAAAGGACACGATCCGTGGGTGACTGGCTCCAGGTGTCCCGGCTCGAGCAGGGGGCTGGAGATGACCTACGGAGTCCTGGTCAACCTCAGCCGGTCTGTGAGCCAGTGACTTTCCCTGTCCTCAGCCGCCAACCATGCTCTTCTCAGAGCCACCTCCCTTCTCCAGTCCCAGGTTCCTGGAGCATTGTGTTCCTATCTCCCCATCCTTCTGGGCTTGCTCAGAGGTCACAGAGGCCTCGTGGCCAGTGGTGGACATTCCCAAAGGTCTGTTCAGCTGGGCTGGCACACGCATTTCCTCGGGGAGCATTGGGAAGGATTTTCCCCCTCAGCTTAGATCCCTGTGCAGATGGTCAGCAGGTCCCCATTCCCAGTGAGCTCCTCAGGCCACATGGTCCCACAACACTGGTGACTCTCCACAGCCCTTCTGGAAAGAGCCCCGAGGGTCTGTGGGATGCTGCAGGCTCTGGTTCTGCAGCTCCACGGCTCTCTGCTCACCCGATTTGCTCCGTGGCTCCGTGCCCAGGGCTGCACTCCATCTCAATATTCAAATGTGGGTTTGATGGCAGCCGGGATGTGCCTCGTGCCAGAAGGGACCTGATCAGATTAGGTGGTCCTCAGCAGAGCAGACAGGGTCCTCACCTCCCCGTCTGAGACTCTTTAAAGAAAGCAGAAAGGAGGAAAAGGGAGTTTTTAACATGAAACATCTGGTGAGCTGTTCTGCCCTGCACACCAGGCTGGGAGGGAAACATGTCCTGCAGGCAGAGGCGGGGGAAGAGGAGCTCTCTGGATATTTACAGTGACGGGCACGAGTGCAGCTGGACCAGCTGTCCTTGTGTGCCCACTGTCCCGTGTCCCCGTGTCCTCCAGGATGCACCCAAAGCCATTCTCGGGGACACGTCTTGCACCCTGCGTGCCCCAGGGAGGGGATGGGGGCTGTGCTGTCCATGGCCACCCGGAAAAGCCTGAAGCCATCTGAAGAGCAAACCAGGGACAGACCTGCTGGCCACTGCCACGAGTTGGCACCAGGCGAGGTCCCAAATTTCCTTTGGGAGACGGAAACTCAGCCCCCGAGCGAGAGGGAGCCAGGAGAGTTAAGCAGGACAGGCTGTAGGAGACTGCTAGAGAACAAAGCGTGCCTGAGAGAGAGCTGTGAAATACTTGGGAGTCTCTCAAGGAAGCTGGCAGCAGAGCAAGTTCAGATGGCCTCAAACATCGTTCCCACCTGGGCTGAGCGCGGGCCAGGGAGCGCGGCAGGCGGGGCCGCGCCGGGATCGGAGCCTGCAGTGACCCAGACTAATGCTCCCTTTTATCGCTCGGCTTTAAACGCGCTTTTATGATGTGCGAGAAGGGGGCAGATGGTTCTCTAATTAACTCGAGAGTGCTGAGTTGTGAAGTGCTGCGAGCAGAAGCAGCTCCAGCAGGGATGGCAGGGCGAGTCAGCAGAGCGGCCGGTGCCTCTGCCGGGCAGCCCCGGTGCTGCTCGGGGGCAGACGCCTCCTCCCGCGGGCACCGCCTGCTCCCAGCACCCCGACTCCGGAGGGGCTTGGCCGGCCATTCCCTGGGAACAAATCGACCCTCGCGAATGCCACCTGGAAACCTCTGTCTCGTGAAAGTGGTGCTGATCCAGGGGATGTTCTCCTGCAGCATCCCCAGGGGAGCTCGTATTGTCGCTGCTCCTTCTTCAGTCTCATCTCGCTCTTTGTTTGTGTGCTTGGCTGCTCTTCGCACCGCCCACATTAAGACACGACAGCAGCGGGGTGACTTTGGCCCTGCAGCCCCTGCTGTGGGCATCTCATCCGTCTGCACCTATGGGGCCTTCCCGAACGCCCCCCACAACTCCCCGTCCTTTCACCTGATCAGGCTGGAGCTCCCCAGATCCAACACCTTCCACCTGGGAAACACCTTCCCTAAGCAATTGCAATGGACCCAAAAGCCCAATGCTTATCAGTTTTACCTAAACCCAGTATCTCTGTGATTTCTATCCCTGAAACCAAAACTAAATTCCTAATAATTTGGATTCAAAGTGCAAAAAGTCTGTTCCAGCCTGAAATGCAATGGCTGGGTTTGCTTTATGTGTTCAGCCCTGAAATACAATCCAGCTCCACTCCAGAACAAAAAATCCCCCAAATTTTTCTTTGAAATGGTGAAATATTTCATCCATGCTCTTTTTGTCCGCAGCCTCTTCAGCGAGCAGCTCACCTGGCCCGAGGCAACATTGTGCAGTCAGAGACTCATTAACTGAGCTGAAACCTTATCCATGTGCTAGTTACAAATGACGTCTTGACTGGCCGAGTTGGGCCAAAGCATCGCCGCGGGCAGCGGGGTCTGGGTGGCATCGCAGAGGTGACCCTGAAAGCTCTCAAACCCTCGCTCCCTGCCCATCCCTGTAGCGAGCTGTTCTGGCACACGGCTCAGGCCGCGGCTCTCACGTCATGGGGAGCAGCAGCTTCGAGCACCGGCAGGCAGGAGCACGAGGCAGGAGGGATCGCCTCTGTCCAGCCCCCGACCCCGGGAATAGAGGAGAGGAGGACAGTGAAGCCTCTGTTATCGCAGCGGGAATAAGGGACGTGAGGGATGGAGGGGGCATCGCTCGAGGCAACAGGTGACACTTGGAAGCTGGGAGGAAAATTTAGCCATTTTTGTGCCAGAGGGACGATTTGGAGGGAACGGGCTGTTTGTGCCTGACAGTGCGGGAGTTCTGACGTGAGGGAAAAGCCCCAAATTCCAGGGGCTGCTGACGGACGCCGGCAAAGAACGGAACCAGAGCCACCCCAAAATCTGGCGGAAGAGACGAGCGACGCATCCAGCAGCAGGACCCGCGCCAGCAATTCCCGAATTCCCGCTGCCCTTCCATGAGGCTTCTTCCTGGCACCGCCCGGCACCGACCCCAGCCCTCCGTCAGCCCCCTGCCCGCGCTGCCTGCGCTGCCGGCTCGGCTGCTGTCCTCAGCTGACTCCTCTTGGCCGTGCTGCCGGAGGAAGCAGCGTGCGCTGGGGCCGGGCCAGCGCCGCGCTTGTGCCGGAGCCGCTGCCAGAGAGCGGCTGAGCCCCGCGGCCGAGCCCCGCGGCTGCTCCCAGCCCAGACACGCCGCCGGGAACCGGAGCGCCGAGACCTGCCAGAAACGGGCAGCGGCTCCCAGGGCTGCTCAGGAGCCGAGCCAAGCCCCAGCAGACGGACACAGCCACGGCTTCCCCTGGGAAGCTGTGACCCGGAGCGGGGCTTGGTGGAGAGGGAGAAGGAATTCAGTGAAACAGCCCCAAAAAGGCTGCCCATCACCCCGAACCAAGGGTCTTCTCTCCCCCAGCAGAGTTTCTCTCAAGCTCCAGGAGGATGTAGCAACAAGAGGCTCTGGATCATCCCTTACACACCCCTGGGAGAGAGACAGGGGCAGCTCCTCGCGGTCCCTGCCGGCTGTGCCAGGCATCCGTGGGGCTGGAGATGTAAGGGGTGCAGGCTGGTGGTGACCTGGCTCCCCCCTCCCAGCCCGTCCCTCAGAGCGCAGGTTGAGATGTTCCCGGCACAGGCACTGCTGCAGAGTGGGACCGTGCTGGCCAGTGGCCCTACAGGCACGGGGAGAGGCAGCCGGGGCTGGGCAGAGCCCGTCCGAGGGAGGGTCTCGTTCTGCTGCTGCTGCTCGGGGAGGAACGTTGAAGAACAGCATCGACTCGAGAAGAATTGCCCAGAGGTGGCCAGGAATGCACTGGCAGAGTCCTGCAGGGATGCAGCCGTGGAGGAGCACCAGGAGGTGTGAGGGAATCCTGGTGCTGGATGAAAGCAGGAACCTCCCTGCCTGCTCTGCTCTGTCACAGCTGCCGTTCTTGGTGTCAGCCCACGCAGAGACTTTTGGGCCACCATCACCTCTGCTTGGTGTCACCAGCCCTTGCTCAGCCCCTGACCCCTCTGCTGTCTCCCACACAAGGTCTCAGCTCTTCTCGTTCCCTCTGTCCCCAGCTCTGAGGGCTGGTCCCTTCCATCCCATGGTGTTTGACTTCTCCTCCTCACTCTCCCGTCTTGCACCAGATCCATATCCCTTCCATGGTTGCTGCTCTATAACACTGGACCATCCATCCCTTTCTGCTCCCTCCTTTTCCATCTTTCCCTCAATTTTGACACCTGGTTCCCCCCTCCTTGGTGCCTAAATCTCTCCTGGATCCACTACCCCATTGCTGCAGGTCACACCATGTGGATCCAAGTCACATTCCAGCTCTCCTTGCCTTGGTCCAGCCACCTTCTCACCCCCTCCCTGGTCCCCTGCTCCCTCTGCTCCCATCCCCACACCCTCCCTGCTGTGAGACCCCGCAGCCTGGCAGTGCCCCAGAGCCCTGACCTCCCGCTCCACGTGCCCAGCTTCCTCTCCCGTTATTTCACTGAAGCCATTAAACCCCAGTCACATTTCCAGCTGCCAGCACAGAGCCAGCCTAGCTGTGCACAGCGACCCTCCCCCGCAGCAGGTGCTTTCCCAGCGGGGAGAATAATGGGAAAACTGCAGGTCCCTGGGCGGCCCCGGAGGGGGGCAGCGGGACCTGGCACCACCCTGCCCAGCTGCAGCCCTGGGCAAAGCACTTCTTCAGCTTTCTGCAGGATTTCTGCCATTTCCCAGCAAAGACACCACCACAGTGTGGATCTCGGGATTGCGGGGCTTTTAATCACACACGCGGTGCCCCTCTGGGAGTCAGACAGGGAGGGTGGAGGCGGCTGCTGAGCCAGGTCCCCACCTTGGCGAGCGTTTTGGAGCAGGGAACTCATCTCAAGGTCACCCCATGGCTGAGCTGGTCCCTTCCAGCCTCCAGGTCACCTCAGAGCAGGACAGGCCGGTGTCCTCTGGCCTGTGTGGGAGTCACAGCCCCCTGCAAGGGACTTTTGGGGCAAGAACATCCTGTGTGGATCCATAGCCTTGCTGCCATCAGCGAATGCATCACTTGCCTCTCAGGTTCTCTAATCCCCATCTCCCAGAGCCCTGTGCCTGGGAGAGGCTCATATTTCACTTTGCTGAAAGGCAAGCTCTAAGCCCTTCTGGATGCATAGAAAAGCCGGAGGCAGAAACCTTATGGCTTAAAAAGCAGAGCACAAAAAAACGTACCCAGCATGTGCTTTTCTAGAAAATAATTCTTAATTTGAAGCTCTGCTCTTGATTTTTGGTCTCTGAGTCATGGTCGGAATTATCAGGGCTCTGGGAGCCATCGACTGGCATTTGCAGGGTGCACTGGGAGGGGAGGGAGGCAGCCCAGCCCTGGCTGCTCTGTGTTTCCCCTCAGCACCACGAGGATCTGGCTGTGAGATAATGGAGCTCCACCGCCTTTTCCTCAGGGCCCCTCTGTGCTGCAGACACAAACTGGAGCACAGGCAGTGTCTAAAGTTCATGTTCTGGCTGAGTGTAACCAGTTACATCTCTGTGCTCCGTTGCCCACGATTTGCCTCAGTTTTCCCCTCCTGGGCTGAGATTTTCCAGCCCCGCTCTCTGCACAAAGGGGGTTTGAGAGTCCCTTTGAACACACTTTGGCCACTGCAGAGCACACAGGCAGTGGAAAGCAGTATCTCCATGATAAACATACCCTGCTTTTTTTCCTTTCTTTCAAGAATACGAAACAATCTTCCAGTTTTTAGGCGGATCTGCTGCCGAAACTGCTGGGGGTCAGAGCTGACATCTGGCAGGGAACCGCTGCTGACCGTTCCAGTAAACACTGAGCCTCCCTTGCTGAAAGCTACAGCCACTCAGGCACAGCACGTTTTGCAGCGATGGTACCTTTTAATCAACCTTTGGAAACCTCCAGACAGTGGGAGAAGGATGAAAACAATCACTTGAAAGCTCCGAGGGCAGGTCAGAGCTGGGGATGGAGGCAGGCAGGGGTTTCACACCCAGGCTGGGACCGGCGGCCTGGAGTTACCTATGGGCAGCAGATGTTCAGCTGTCCTAGAGAAGGACAATGTGAATGAGATGGACGGAGCCAGGACCACTAAATCCCTCCTTGGCCAGCATCGGATCAGAGCCGTTCAGCGATACATCACTGCAGGCTTCCCAGAACTGCAGAAATACCAAAGAGAATTCGATATAAATCATAGAAGGATTTGGGTTGGAAGGGATGTCTGGAGGTCCCCAGCCCAGCCCCGGAGCAAGTGAGCACTGCAAAGCTGGGTCAGGCTGCTCGGGGCCGTGTCCAGGCACGTTTCGAACACGTCCAAGGATGGAGATCCCACCAGTGCTGTCCCTCGGCTGCACCACGTCCAACGCAATCCCAGCCTCACGGGTCACATCCACAGGACTTCCCAGCACATGGAGAGCTGGCTATCCACGAGGGAAGGCAGAGGGTGAGAGAGGCAAAGCCTGCAGAGGAGGCACCGTCACAAACACTGGAACAGGGCTTGCAGCAAGTGTGAGCTGCAGTGAGGGGGGCATAGACACAGAAGAGATGTAGGCGACCAAAGGGTGGGAGAATCAGGCACCAAAACTGGGGGAAAGACAGAAAAGGAGAGCACCATGGAGGGACAGGAGGGGGGGTGGCCAAGGAGGAGATATGGATCTGGTCCTGGTTGTTCATGCCTGACATAAAACAGCAACCTGGGACAGGGGTCTCTACCAGGGGCTGGGGAAGGCTTCTCCCCTTCTCCTCGTGAGGAGACTCCAATGACAAACAATCCCAAGGGATCTCAGGTCGCTCTGAGGTGGTGCTGGAAGGGCGATGCTGTTTCTCTTGGTCATGTCAAGGAAGAGCAGCCCCCATCGCCCTCGGCTGCAGCTCCAGCCCTGCTCCCTCCAAGCAGTGTCCTTGTGCTGGCAAAACCTCTTCCCATAACAGCCGTGGGAGGAGACTGCAGGGAGAGAGGAGCTTGTGGAAAGTTAAGGATGGGTGAGGTATGGATGGGGTCTCAAGAGCCTTCAAACCCAACAGACAGTGGGGCTTGGCAGGAAGGAGCTGCCTGAGCCCCCCAGTTGCCAAACAGCCCCTGCAGAGCTGGTGATGCTCCTCGTGCCTTGACAAACACCCCAGCACCAAGGGTACAGGGACAGCTGGGAAAATCCAGTCCTGGAACTGTCCAAGGCCAGGCAGGACAGAGCTTGGAGCAACCTGGGATAGTGGGGCCAGATGATATTTAAGGTCCCTTCCAACACAGGCCATTCCGTGATCCTCCGATTCTATCCCAGGACCCTGCCCGTGACACTGGAGTGTGTCTGGGGTGGCTCCAGCCTCCCACCGAGGGCAGGATGGCTCCAGCCTCCCACCGAGGGCAGGATGGCTCCTGGGCTGCCCAGGCGTGTGCCATACGGGTGTCCTGTGGGGCTTTGGTGTGCGCTGTACATTGTTGCCCCCAGGGAAGGTGCTGAGGGATGCAATGGGATGCACAGGGCAGGGGGAGATGGAGACCCTGTTCCCAGACCACGCTCAGAGCACCCAGAGATCCCGGGTGTTTTAACATCAGGAGAGCCACAGGGACAACGGGGGGCTGGTGAAAACACCTCTGAGCAGGGGGCTTGGCAAAATAAAAACGTTTCACTTGCTGAAAATAAGGCTGAGCAGAGACTTGCCCAGATTGCCAGGTACCACAGAGCCCTGTCTGTGCCTCACAATTCTCCTTCCCCGTGTCCTGGGAGGAATTTCTCTGGGATGTCTGACAGAGGTGTCCTTTTCACACAGTCTCTCTAGTTTGGAGCTTCCTTTCTGCGGCTTACCCAGGGATGCTCAACACTCAACAGCCGTGAACCAAGGCAGGAAAGCCTAAGGATGCTCAGCACTGGGAGAGGCAGCTCCCTGTCCCTTCACCATCTTCACCTTCCTGGCATGCACCCCGAGCACCGAGCATTTGCTCAGCAGGGACATGGGAGGAATGAAAACTTCAGGCCCTCACGATCCGGGTGAGTTTGGATGTTCCGAAGCCACGTACCAGCCTCGGCTTCCCTGGGCCGGTGACGGGGCCACTCGGTGCGTGTGACCTGCCCCTCGCACATACCTTTCCTTTGAGCGCATCCGGGCAGGCCCCGCCGAGCCCCGGCACGCCCCGTCGGTGCCGTTTCCTATGACAACGCCGTCAACAGCGCTCGGAGCAGGGCTGGGGTCCGGGGGGCCAGGCAGGTGCGGGCCTCCTCGTAGCTATGGCAAAGGGGTGTTTACTTCTGTGTTTTGCACGCCGGTTCTACCCCCGGGACAGCTCTCCGCGCGTGTCGCAGCAGCGTAAGGCACTTTGGCATCTCCCCCCGCAGCTATGTCAGCGTTTGGGGGAGCTGTGTGTGACCTGCCCCTGCCACCGGCCGGCCGCAGGAAGCCATCCTTGCCGGAGCTGCCACGGCTCCCAGGAAAGCCCGCCCGCTGGTACAGGACGCGGCCGCAGGCGCTCTTGCCGCAGCCCCCGTGGTGGGTTTTCTCACCCCGGCACTGCAAACCCACCTTTTCCGCACGGGCCCCCCTGTGGGAAGCATCTCCTGCCTTGCCCCTTTCCCGTCAGACCGTGCCCGTCTCTGCGCCTTCCCCGCAGCTTCTCCTGACGCTTCGCAGGCTCGGGGGAGCGCTCCCAGCCCACCCCCGCGGGCGGCTCGCGGAACGCTCCGGCCAGATCGCAAAGGGTTTGGATGCCGTTCCCCGGCGCGAGTGCCAGGGGCGGGGAGATCTTGCCTCACATCTATTCTTTCTAGGTACAAAACAAGCATTCAAAAGTCAGAGCCGTTTCACTGGCAAGGGCTGGGAGCTGCTCGGAGCCGGCCAGCTGCCCCAGTTCTGGTTCCCAGCGCTTTCCCAGCCCTGCTCTCTGCATGTTTCGCAGACGCTCGCACTGAGGATGCATCACCGGGCCAGCCCCGCCGGGGGGGCTGCATCCCGCGAGCATCACAGCCCCGAGGCTGCTGGAACCGCTGCAGAGCTGCCGGTCTCACGTCCCTCTGCTCCCGCGTCGCTCCTCTGGAGCGGGGAGCTCGCGTTTAACGACCGCGTGTGTTTTTGCTCAAGCATTACATCACCTGGCAACGCCAGCGGGACGGACGGACGGACGGACGGACTGACGGACGGGGCCAGCCAGGCTGCGCTGTCCCTGCCGATGCTCGTCCCCTGTCCAGTGCCCCGCGCCCCCAGCCCCAGCCCTTTGCCCTGCGCAGGTGGACCGAAATTCCGCGTCCATGCGGAGCCCCCCGAGGGGCTCATGCGCGGCCCCCCCTCCCCATCTCCTTGGCGCGTCCCAGTGCCGGGTGTGGAGGGCAAAACGCTCGGTAATTTCCACCTTGCGAAATTCCTGCGGCCGTAGCCATCAGCACTTTCCCTGAAATAAAGCGGGAGCTGCGATAAGCCCGGCAGGCTCCGGAGGGCCGGCCCCGGGCGCCCACCGAGCTCACACTTCCTCAAGCGCGCGGCCAGGCCGGGCCTTCGCACCTCGCGCAGCCCGGGAGGAACCGGGTGGATTTGCTGATAATTGGCTGGCAGTTTCCACAGCGGTGGCAGGAGCGAGGGGAATGGGGGGATGACGAGAGGGAGCCTCGCGGGCAGGGGCTGCAGACAGGGCGTTTCCGTGCTCCCACGCCCAGCAGATTGGGGCTCGCGAGGAGCCGGGTACGGGGATAAGCAGCATCTCAACCCCTGGGCACGGGGGGAAGGGGCAGTGCTGCACCTGCAGTGGAGAGGGGGATTTTGCATTCCTCACCCTTCATCCACACAGCAGATTTGCATTCACATCCACACAGATTCTCCCCTTCTACTCTGGCCCACCTGCAGTGTCCGTCCGGCTCTGGGGTCCCCAGCACGAGAAGGATTTGGGGCTGCTGGAGAGAGTCCAGAGGAGCCCACAGTGATCCTCCGAGGGCTGGAGCCCCTCTGCTCTGGAGCCAGGCTGGGAGAGCTGGCGGTGCTCACCTGGAGAGGAGAAGGCTCCAGGGAGAGCTCAGAGCCCCTTGCAGGGCCTAAAGGGGCTCCAGGAGAGCTGGAGAGGGACTGGGGACAAGGGATGGAGGGTCAGGACACAGGGAATGGCTTCCCAGTGCCAGAGGGCAGGGATGGATGGGATATTGGGAAGGAATTGTTCCCTGTGAGGGTGGGCAGGCCCTGGCACAGGGTGCCCAGAGCAGCTGTGGCTGCCCCTGGATCCCTGGCAGTGCCCAAGGCCAGGCTGGACATTGGGGCTTGGAGCAGCCTGGGACAGTGGAAGGTATCCCTGCCCATGGCAGGGGTGGAATGAGATGGTCTGGAAGGTCCCTTCCATCCCAAACCATTCCATGATGCTGTGGTTCATCCCCCGGCTGTGGTTCATTTAACCCGGCTGCTTCCCAACGCCTGTGCAGAGACACCCCCGAAAAGGGGACGAGGAGTTCAGCGGGGACACGCAGGGCCCGGGTTTGGGCTGGGCGCTGAAGGAACCCCTGAAGGGGCTGGGGCTGGAAGCGGCTCAGCCCAGTTCAGCTGCCGGACTTCCCCCTCATCCCCGAGCTCGGGGGTCGCGGGGGCCGCGTGTCCATCACCAGCCCCGGCCGGGCCGGGCCCTGCATGTCCCCAGGACACCCCTGGCCGGGAGGGGCCCCCCGGGGCCGGCAGCACGTTTTCCTGCAAAAGGCCCGGTTCTCCCACCCTGCCGGCGGCCGCACACCCCGCGCCCGCCACCTAACGGCCACGGCCGGCCGACACCGGGATCGGCACCGGGATCGGCACCGGGATCGGCACCGGGGCACCGGCACAGGGGAACTGGACAGCGGCACCGGTACCAGGATCCGGGCACCGGCACCAGGATCCGGGCACCGGCACCGGGATCCGGACGCTGGCACCGAGGTCCGGACACCGTGCACGGGGCGCTGGCACCGGGCACGGTACCGGGCACCGGGCCGGTCCCTTCCCTCGCGCCCCGCGGCTGGAGCAGCACCCCTCGAATTCCCGCCTGCGCCCCCGGACACCCCGGTCCCTTCACCCCGCCGGGCCCCACCTGCCCCCCAGTCCCCTTTCGGGCCGATGCCACCTGGGAT
>VZRR01002636.1:62650-78902 GCA_013398015.1 Oreocharis arfaki
GTGTCACCCTGGGACGCGAGACCACTCAGGTGCCAGCCGCGATGCGACGCACATCCGTCATCCTGAACCCCCGTGGTCCCCGTGCCCGTGGGCGCAGCCCCCCTGTCCTCCCCCACCGCCTGCCTTGGCAGCTCCTCCCTCTTCCAGCTTTTTGGCAGAGCCGCGCCGGCGTGGAGAGGGCANGGCAAAAGAGAGGGGGGGAAAGGAAAAAAAAAAAAAAAGGAAAAAAAAAAAGGAAAAAAAAAGGGGAAAGGAAAAAAACCCTCCCCGAGCAGCCAGCCCAATCGGCGGGAGAGGCTGGTGTGTGTTTGGCCTTTCCTCATGACGTAGTGTCCTGTGCCTCTCTCCCCCCTCTCCCTCTCCTTTTCCCCTCCCTCCTCACCCCCCTCCCCTTCCCCTCGCATCCTTGGAAGCAACAATTAAGCAGCTCTGGGATAAAACACACAGCCCGCGGGAGCACGGGGGCATTGCTTCAAGAGATGGCAAGGCAGGCAGCTGCACCCCTCCTCCCCGGAGTCCTCCTCCTCCTCTCCATCCTCCCGGCTACTCAGCAAGGAGGTAAGGAACGAAAGACTCCTTCCTGTGGCCAGCGCCTCGCTCCGCTCCTGCGGGGACCCTCCGCGGGCACCGGGGCTGCGACACCCCCACCCTCCGGGCAGCCCCTCGCCTGCCCCGGCTGCGCAGCCCCGAGCAGGGACAGTCACCCACCCTGGCCTGCCTTGGGGACATCCCCGAGGGTGGCTGGGCAGCCCCCGGGTGCCACCTCCGCCGAGGGCTCTTTGCTCCCAAACCGACGGGCGGCTTGTGCCGTGCCCGGGTGCGATGGGATGTCACCGAGGATGGTGGCACGGGGCACCATCGGCACCAAGCACTTGTCAGGGGGAGGCTGCGAGGGGTTGTGTCCTGGTGACAGGCTTGGGGACACCAGAGGTTTGGGGACATGAGAGGCTTGGGACTGTGAGACGCTTGGAGGCACGAAAGGCTCAGGAAGACTCAGGCAGGACACCAGGGGTGGCCACCAAACTCCCATGGGACTAAAAAGTGCGAGGGTCCGGGGAGGTGGCAGCTGTCACCCCGCGGCGCGATGGCAGCGGGAGCCGAGGGCGGTGGGTGGGTGGGAGCGTCCCGCGGCCGCTGTGTGCGAGCTGCTGCTCGGTGTGTGGCCGTGACAGCCCCGGGCTGCTGCAGCTGCACAGCGGCTCGACCCACCCGAACCGCAGCCTGGTGGTGCCGGGGGCCCTCACACCGCCCTCGCCGCGCTTGTGCCCCCAGCGTCGGGTCCCTGTCCCGGCGCGGTGCCAGGGCTGTGTGACAACCCAGCCCACGGACACGCAGGTGCGGCACACGCGGCCCGGCCGGGGAGGCGACAGCCAGCGCAGGGGTCTGTGTCCCCTCCGTGTGACACTGCCCGGCCAGCGCAGGGGTCTGTGTCCCCTCCGTGTGACACTGCCCGGCCAGCGCAGGGGTCTGTGTCCCCTCCGTGTGACACTGCCCGGCGAGCGCAGCCGGTGCCTGCCCGGTGCCCAGCCCCTGTCTCGGCGTCAGACCGGGAGCTCCTGCCGAGGCGGGGAGAGCAGCTGGGCGCAGATTCAGAGCCCACTGCAGTGACCAAACTGGGTAGAGGGCTGTGAGGAGGCGACAATACCTCAGGGAGGGGACGGTCACCTGCGGAGAGCCGGGTGGTTGTGCCGCAGAGAACGCGGTGGGCAGAGCAGGGTCGGTGCCGGCGCCGTCGTGCGGGGCTTGTTGGACATCCAGGATGGAGGACCGGAGGAGGAGAAGGGGCAGGATTCCGTGGGCAGTGCCAGCGCTGGGTGGGCACCAGGGCAGCCACAGGCTGGGGCACCTGTCACCAAGGGCAGAGCCCTCAGCAGCGCCGTCTGCCCGTGCCCTGCATCTCCCGGGACCCCGAGCACGGCCTGGCTGCCCCTGGCTGCGCCGGCAGCGGGACCGCGGAGCCGGGAGCTGCCTGCAAAGCCGAGCTGCTGTGGGTGCCCGATCCTGCTCGGCGTGCTGGATGGGATGTGCTCAGTCCCGGGCACTCTCCACCTCTGGCAGTGACAGAGACGGGGCTTGCTGGTCCAGGCTGGCTTTGCTCTGAGCCCTCGAGCCGTGCCCAGCTGGGACAGTGTCAGGGGAACTTTGCAGCCGGGTGAGACCTTGCAGCAGCTCCCGAGCAGTTTGGGACTGTTGGCCCCACTCCAGGCCCCGGCTCAGCCCCCGGGGGTGTTTGCTGGTTTGGGAAGCAGCTCACAGAGGAGATGACCTGACCCTGGGGATGGTCCCAGTGCTGGGGGGACAAGGCTGTCCCAGGGGAAACTGGGCAGTGTCTCTGCAGCCTGGTGTCAGCCCTGCTGCTGGCACACCAGCCCTTGGGGACAGAGCTGGCACAGAGGCACGGTGGCATGGTGAGAGGGGATCCCAGGGTGCTGGGGAGGCACCTGGGCAGGGTCAGGGCAGTGCCCTCCAGCACCAGCTGCCACTGCAGCTCCAAATCTGCCTGGCAGGAGAGGGAACCCTGAGACATCGCAGGGCTGAGAGGTTCATACCCAGACTGTCACCTCAGAGCAGCACCAAGGGCCTGAGCTGGCAGCACTCAGGAAAACCCCAGCAACAGGTCAGGATCAGCCCCTGGGGATGTGCCCCTGGGGAGCAGAGCTGTGTTGGCACCATGGGGCCCTGCACAGCCGGATAGAGGCCACTGCATGGGGAAGGTGCCGTGATCCCTGAAGGTGCCAAGTGCAGCCTGTCCTAGCATCTGGAGCAGGGCATCCACCCCTCAGTGCCTCCATCCATCCCTCAGTGCCTCCATCCACCCCTCAGTGCCTCCTGTGTGGAGCACAGGGGATCCCCCACAGTGACACCCCCAGGAGGGACAAGAGGGACCCCGGGGAGGTCCCAGCCCTGCAAGCTCTGGGCCCACGGGCAGCAGCTCAGGTGGGGGCAGAGGGCAGGCACCGGGTGTGCTGGCACCCAGCCTGGGGCTGTGGGGACCCTCCGAGGACACCCAGAGTGCCCAGGGCGGGGCTGGGATGGCATCTCCCCTTCCCAGCTGGACCCTGGCCTGCTGGGACTGCTCCCTCCCCTCAGAACTGGCAGGGTGCAGCTCGGAGCCAGAGCTCGGAGATGAAAGCTGGAGCTTCAGGGGGGCTGGAGAGGAGCCAGGCCCCGCAGCAGCCCCCCCTCCCCCCGAGCTGCTACCAGCGAGCCCGGCCCGGGATGTAGCACAGCTTCAAAGCCGCTTGGAGACTGAATGTTTCCATAACTTTCTCCCAAGAAAAAGAAAACAGCGGAATGAGGGAAGAGGGGGAACATCGGTGGTTTCACGCTGAGGCTCCCCCGGGAGCGGGTGCCCGTGGGCGCGGAGAGGGGTGAGGCACGAGGGTGTCCTGTGCTGGATTCTCCAGCCTGGTCTCCCAGCCTGTGGAACCGAGGAATGCTCCGCACTTGTGGCTGGTGGGGGGAGCTGCGAGCAGCGGTGCGGATGGAAACGGTGCGGCCGATCCAGACGGGATCGGAAGCAGCGCTGGCAGCAGAACAGCTCGGATATCCACACCTGTGGATGGAGCTGGGGGGGAACATCCCATTCCCGTAAACAAGGAGACTCCACACCGGGTCCTGAGCACCTCCGTGGCTCACACTCCGGCACAGCCGGGGCTGCATGAGTGGGTGCGAGTTCTCCTGCCCTTGGACTGAGAAGCTATCCCCGGGTGAGATGCAGGCTTGCAGCCAGCCCAGCCCGGGAGACAGGCTGGGAGCCCAGGAAAATCCCCTTCCCAGGGCCCTGGCAGGCTCGGAGCAGAGGCAGCACAGAGCTCCTTCCGCGCTGGGAAGCTGCTGACTCAGTCTCCCCTTCCCTGGTGTGCCAAGGGAATGGGTGGAGAGGACAAATGGGAGCACACAGACCCCAAACTGGGCTGGGGGCTGCTGCTCCTGCGGCCAGGCAAGGACAGATATGGCCGGAGAGTGATGGCCAGAGCCCAGTGTGGTCACGGTGTCACCAGTGCGTGGGCTGCCACCAACAGCTGTGCTTGGTGGTGCTGCCAGGGGAGGGACTGGAGATGCTGGGGGGATTTGGAGAGACCCCTCAGCCATGCCTGCACCAGGGAACAGCCTCGAGCTGGGCTCTGGGAAAGCAGCTTGTGAAGGAACTCCCAGGGTAGTGCAGATCCGGCCGTACCTGGCGGCAGAGCTGGTCAGGGGGAGCTCCTGGGGGAAAGGTTTGTACCCCACAAAGCCACCTAGCACCACCAGGCAGCCACCCATCCCACTGCCTCCGGGCCGCCTCATCTCCTGCCAGGCCTTGCTGGCCCCTCCCCACCTCCTGCTTGGGGCATGGAGACGGCAGATGGAGCAGCACATCCCCTGCAATCCTCCCAAAAAGTGTCCAGGCACAGGGCCCTGTCTCTGTGATGGTGCCTGGGGGAGGCCTGGGGACGGGGCAGTGACAGCGTCACCACGGTGGGACCCTCCTGCCAGGACCCCCAGTGTCCCAGGAGGGTGGTGATGATGATGATGATGATGATGATGGTGATGATGACGATGATGATGATGATGATGGTGGTGGTGGTGAAGGGCTGAGTTTGGCAGCTGTGGCTGCAGGCAGGCGACACCTGGACATTTCCAGGGTGCCCACACTGCAGGGGTGCTGTGAGAAATCCTTGTCCCAGCTTCCTCGGGAGCCCCCATCAGGCAGCACTGGTGACAGAGGGGTAGGGGAGGTCAGCCTGTGTCCCACCGTCACCCCGGCACCAGGGACCTTGCCACGGCAGGGGGGGCTGAGGTTGGGGAGCACCATGGGGGCTGAGCGTCCCCTCCTGGGTAGGGGTCAGTCCCTGGCTGTGCCGCGGGGGTCTCCGGCCATATCCGGCGCTGGCTCCCCGCGGCCGCGGGGCTGGGAGGGAGAGCTGGCGGTATGCGGCCGCTCGGAGCTTGTTTGGACACAAGGAAGGAGTTGGAGCTGTGTTTATCCAGGCCGGGGGGGCGGAGTGGGCGGGGAATGTGCCGGGAAAATGAGCCGTTCTGACACCCCCGGCCGGGAAAAGGAGCTGCTCCGCACCCCCCTGGCCGGGCCGGGCCGGGCCAGAGGCCGAGCACGGGTCCCCCTCCTGGCCCGGGACACTGGCGGCACCTCGGGAGGGGACATGGGGGAGGGGGGCACTGCCTGGGCCTCGCTCTCTGGGCCCATGTGATGGATCCTGGCACGGGCGCTCCCCCTGCGTGCTGCATCCCCGGGGATGTCCTGCCCGGCCACCGAGCGTCCCAACAGCTGCTGTGCCCGCCATGCCCGACACCCCTGTCACACACGGCTGGGTCCTGACACCCCCGGACATCCCGGGGGGGGGCCTGGCATCTCTGCCGGGTGCCCAGGGTGGAAGGGACACGAGAGCAGGGCCCAGGGGACACCCTCATCCCTGCCCCTGGTGGGGCACAGCGGGGGCTCGGGGCACGGCGAGGGGGGACCCCGGAGTTTGCCCCGCATCTGCGATGGAGATGTGCGGCACAACGTGCCCCCGTTGTGGTCTGCCAGCCCTGCCGCCTGCCAGCCCTGCCGCCTGCCCGTCCCCCTGGGCGCTGGCACCGCCCTGCCCGGCCCCTGGGCATTGCCCGGCCCGTGGTGCTGCTGCCAGGGCTGTGCCACCGCCTGCACTGACCTCCCGGGCTGCTGGGGGTCCACTGCAGGTGCTCAGGTCCCAGCCATGCCCCCACAGGGTCCCCAGTGCCCGTCCCCCCTGGAGTCCACCCCCTGTGGCAGCGCAGGCAGCAGGGCTGACTGCAGCTCCCCCAGGGACTGTGGCCACGGCAGCCCCCCCACGCCCGCCTGGCAGCCCCCCCGGGCCCTCCTGGCAGCCCCCACGCCCTCCTGGCAGCCCCCCTGTCCAGCTCTGTCCTGCAAACCCCACCACAGCCCCTCTCCCTCCAGGAGTGGCGCTTCCCTCTGCACTGCGGTCTCCTTGTGTCCCCAACCCACCTGCGGACCCCCGGCCCAGCCACGGCCCCTGGCGGAGCCGGGGGCCAGCCGGGGGTCGCAGCCTGGTGGCCTGCAGCGGACACGCCCCTGTCAGCGTCCAAAGCAGCCACAAAACCTCGTTGTGGCCTCTAAGCATGCGCTGAGATGCCCCGGGAAGCGCTGTGACCTCGGCGCCGCACGGACAGGCAGAGGGACGCAGGGCGGGGCCGGGGGTCCCAGCAGTGTCCCCCCAGTCTGTCACCCCAGCCCCCGTGGCCTGAGCTGGCTCTGCCCGTTGGCACCTCAGCGGGCAGGACACATCCGAGGATCCGTGGGGCAGCCCCAGAGGAGGCTCAGGCTCGGCTGGGAGCAGCAGGGGCCGTGGGGAGGGACTGGGGCAGCCCCACGAGCGTGGCCGTGCCTGGAGCCAACCCCGGAGCCGCGGAGAGCTGGAGGTGACGGAGGCAGCCCTGGCCGGGGGGTGGGACAGGAGCAGAGCCGGACAGCAGCCGGCCCCGTGTCCCTGCTCCCCACGCAGGGCCAGATCCTGCCGGCGCCTCCTCCGAGGTGCCACCCCTGGGTCCCAGGTGGGGCACCGCCGAGCCCGGTCACCGCTGTCACCCTGGGGAAACGGGCACAGGGAAGGGCAGGGACCTGCCCTCGAGCTCTGCATCCCAGCCCCTGCGCAGGGAGCGCCGGGGAACCGGGAGGGGCCCCCACCCCCTGCCTCGGGCCTCTGGGGGGATTTTAACCAAGGTGTCTCTCTTGCAGGGGTCCCTGGTGCTATCCCGGGAGGGGGAGTCCCAGGAGCAGGCTTTTTCCCAGGTAAGGGGGCCCAGGAACCACGGGGAGGGGGCATCACCCTGTTTGCCAGGACAGGCAGGTGCCTGGGGGGTCCCTGAATGCCTTTGAGACACCATGGAAGGCTGGGGACCTGCCAGCCAGGCTCAGGTGACGTGGGGACACCCTGTCTGGCTGCTCAGCATGGGCTCAGCATCAGCCCCACGCTGTGGGGACAGGACTGGGCGGCAGGGCCAGGCTTACCCTGGGCTGGCACCTATGCCCTGCCCAGCCTGGGCCACAGGAGGTGCTCAGAGGTCACAGCCTGTCCCCAGAGCTTCAGCCAAAATCCTGGAGACATCCCCTTACACCGTGTGACTGTCCCCACATCGCCAGGGACCCGCGGGCGCCTGGGTGGGTGCTGGGTGCTCCCAGGGCCGTGCTCAGACTGTGCCATTACTCACAGGTGCTGGACTTGGAGGTTTGGGAGCAGGTGAGTGCTGGGCCCTCCTGCCGGGCTGGCCTGGGCTAGGGAGAGGGGCAGGACGCCCACAGAGCTGCCTTGTGCTGGGCAGGGGCTGTGCCACAAGGCCAGCCCTGTGCTGCACGTGTCCCCATGCCCAGGGATGCTCGGAGGGAGGGTGGCCCTGACCCCTCTCCGCTCGCTCTCCCCTAGGACTCGGGGCTGCAGGAAAACCTCCCAAACCAGGTAAGAAGCCTTTCCCTGGCTCTCAGCAGCTCCAGCCACGCCAGCGGCCGGGATATTCCCGAGCCACTGCTGCCCTCATGTTGCTCCCGCGGCCGAGGGAGACCCCCGCCAGCCAAGGCACAGCCGGCCCGGCCCTGCCACACTAATCCTGCCACGGCCTCCAGGAGCCTCCCTCCCACCCCGCTTCGGCGCTGCCCTGTGCCCCCAGTCCCCCAAACCGTGCTTTGGGGGTGCTCACTGCCTGCAGCCTGCGCCGGGGCCCCGGGAGGAGCTGCGAAGCCGGGAGCCTGTCCCGGTGGGCAGCTGGCAGCGCCTACCCACCAGCGGGGCCGAGCA
Organism: Oreocharis arfaki; assembly: GCA_013398015.1. NCBI lineage: Eukaryota > Metazoa > Chordata > Aves > Passeriformes > Paramythiidae > Oreocharis > Oreocharis arfaki. Next base: position 70,426 of record VZRR01002636.1, read on the forward strand.
GCTTCTGCAGGGGCTCCTGAGGCCCACGCTGGGCTTTGCCTGGCCTGGGAATGCTGGGGACAGGGAATACCACCAGGACAGAGGGGAGATGCTGGCAGGGGAATGCGCAGCTGGAGAAGGCGCAGCTGGAGGGCACCAAGCCTGGGGCAGCAGAGACTGAGTGTGCAACATCTGGGCCAAGGGAGAGCATGGAATCCCAGAATGGCCCGAGTTGGAAGGGACCGTAAAGCTCGTCTAGTGCCCCCCCCTGCCATGGGCAGGGACACCTTCCACTGTCTCAGGCTGCTCCAAGCCCCGTTCAGCCTGGCCTTGGACACTGCCAGGGATCCAGGGGCAGCCACAGCTGCTCTGGGCACCCTGTGCCAGGGCCTCCCCACCCCCCGAGCAGAGAATTTCCTCTTAACATTGAGTCTAAATCTCTCCTCTTTTGGATCAAACCACTCCTCTTGTCCTGGCACTCTCTGCCCAGTGCCTGCTGATCCCCATGCAGAGCTGCTGCTTCAGGCAGACCCTGGGGTCCCTTCCGTGCCCACCCAGGGGTCCCTGCCGTGCCCAGGGCAGGGGCACCCCACGCCCCCGGCCCCCCGAGCCGGCCCGGCTGCGCAGTGGGAGCTGCAGCCCGAGGCGGCGGCCGGCAGCCTCCGTTTGCTCAGATTTCAGCTCGTGGAAAGAAAAACAAGGCCCTTTATTTCGGCATAATTAAAACCAAACGCGAGGCGGCCGCGAAGGCCCAGCCGGAGCGGTGTCCGCGCTCGGAGCCAGCGGCACTGGAATTTGCGCCTGGAGGGAGCGAGGGCTGATGAGCCCCAGATGTTGGAAGGCAGCGCTGGCCGGAGACCCAGGGACTCATTCCTCAGCCATAAACATTTTGGTTCCGTCCCCCTGTGGCCCGGCAGGGCGGGGGGTGGGTGAGGCAGAAGGGACGGCACGGAGGACCCGAGTGCTGGCGAAGACCTTTGTCACCCGTGCCCGTGCCTGTGCCGGGGCTGTTCTCCCATCCCCGCGGTGCCACAGGGACTCCTCTGCTCCCCTGGGCCTGGCCGCCCCCCACCTCAGCCCACTTCTCTTTCCAGGGGTCGGAGGACTTGGGGGACTCGGCCCCCTTGGCCTGCAGCCAGGTGAGCACTGACCACTCACTGCTCGCCCTCGCTCCGGGCCACCCCGGGCCGATGTCCCCAGAGAGCCAGCCTGGGGACAGCACGTCCCTTGTCCCCACCTCCACAGCTCTCCAGAGCGTGCCAGGGGGGTCCCATCTGGGCTGGGTGCCCTTCCCAGGCCCGAGGGGCTGCGGCCACCCGACAGGCAGCCCTGAGGTCCCCCAGCATGATGGCATCGACCACAGTGGGGTGACCCCGCAGGAGAGGAGGCACCTGGGGTCCCCGCAGGGCCGGCAGCAGAGGGACAGTGCCTGCAGGGGGTCAGCCAGGGGCTCCAGGGGTGTCAGCACCCACCGCAGGGCTGTCAGGTGTTGTGTAGGGCGGGATGTGATAGGAGCGGGGCTTTGGGGGGGTGCGGGACAGGGCAGTGCCTGCTAACGCCGCCTCGCCCAGCCTAACGCCAGCCCTGGCACCGCCCCGCAGCTCAGCAGCCCCCGTGCCCGCGAAGGGCAGGACACCCTCCTGGCAGCTGTGTTGCAGGAGTGCCGATGCCGGCTGTTGTCCCCACAGGTGCTGCGGGTCTGTTCCCCGGAGCTGCCTTCCCCGGGGGGGTGTTCCCTGGAGCCGCCTCGGCCGCGGCGCTCAAGGCTGCTGCCAAAGCTGGTGAGTGCTGGGGGGGTCTGGGCACGGCGGGCCCGGGCAGCCCCCAGGGACGCCCAGTGTCCCCTGGGGGTCTGGGGCAGGACAGGTTTCCCCCGGAGCCGGGGGCCGCAGGCAGGAGCCGATGCTCTCACTGGGCTGCCCGGTGGCTCGCAGGGAGCCGGGCGCGGGGAATCGGCCAGAGCCGAGCCCCCAGGAGCAGAGATCGCAGAGCTGCCTGGTCCCTGTGCCCAGCACGGGCACCCACCCCTGGGGCTGCCTCAGGGTGTCCCCTTCGCCCCCAAGGGCCGAGCCCGTCCCGTTCGGGCCCGCCGTAGCGCGGCGGCGGCACCGGCCCTGGTACAGCGCTGTTCCGATGCCCCCAGGTGCTGGCATTGCAGGCGTGGGTGGAATTGGTCCCGGTGGCCTCGGGGTCTCCACAGGTAGGAAACGCCCCTCGCTCCCAGCGTAGCCGAGCCTGGGGCGGAGCTGTCCCCGGGGTGGGCAGGAGCCGGGCCCGGCTCAGGGGTCTCTGCTGCCCGCAGGTGCCGTGGTACCGGGCGCGGTGCAGCCCGGCCTTGGCGCGGCAGGGAAAGCCCCTAAAATACCAGGTAGGTGACGGCCCCGGGGCCGAGGCCGGGGCGGGGAGCGACTCCCGCCGGCTCCTCATCCCCGAATTTCTTTTGCCTGCAGGTGCTGGGATTCCTGGAGCTTTTCCGGGTGGCGTGCTCCCCGGCGCAGGTGAGCTGGGGGTGCCCACCCCACCGGCAGCACCCCAACCCCGAGGGCATCCCCACCCTGCCAGCAGCACCCCAACCTCTGAGGGGGTCCCAGTCCAGTGCCAGCAACGCCTCAGCCTCCGAAGGGTTCCCCAATCCCACCAGCAGCACCCCAATCTCCCAAGTGCCCCCCCCCCAGTGCCAGCATCCCCCTGGGCAGAGCACCCTGCCCTGCCTCCCGCTGCTCCCTGCAGCTTCCAAGCCCCTTGGCTGAGGTCACAGTGACATTTCCACCACGCCAAAGGCACGGGGGGACCCGGCACCTCTGTCCCGTGCCAAGCTTGGCGGGAGCAGGCAGCATCAGCACCGGGAGAGGAGCTGGCGCAGCCACCAGGGCTGGCGGCGTGGGAAGGAGGGGGAGGAGGTGGCGGGAGAGAGGAATTCCTCAGTGCAAAGTAATTTGGGGGAGGAAAACTTGTGAAAACAAGATGTTTCGACACTGTCCGAAGTGTGTTGCTGGTCAGGAATGTCTTTTCCATGTCTGAAAACGCTCGAGTTATAATGAAAGACACTTGTAAGAGGGGAAAAAGAACCCCAAACGAAAAGAAAACTCAAAACCCAAAAACCCAACACGAAGGACTGCAAGGCCAAAGCACTGTCTGCTGCCCCTGCAGGGCCGGAGAGCCCCCGCTGGCCCCCAGCCACCGAGCATCACCAGGGCAGAGAGCACTGCCCAGGCCTGGCTGGGGCTTTGCTCTCACCAGTGGGACCCCTCTGGAGTGCCACGTTCCCTGCAGGCTCCCAGTCTGCTCCACAGGCAGCTCCAGGCCAGGAGCAAACCCCTCCTGGCAGCTGGAGGTGCGGGCAGGCTGGCACAGGGCGGTCTCAGCCAGCCCCCGAGGATGAGGGTGCCCTGGTGACAAGAGATGGGTGACAGGGATTTGGGAGCCCCAGCTCACCCCTGTGGTCTCTGCTGCAGGTGTTCGCTTCCCCGGCGTGGGGGTGCTGCCCGGAGTCCCCACTGGAGCTGGAGTCAAGCCAAAAGGCCCAGGTAGGTCCCCTCAACCCCCTTGGAACGCTGGGGTGGGTTCAGGGGTGGCTCCAGCTCGGCCCCCAGCCCATCCTTTGGGATCACAGCCCTACAGGGCACCTGGCAGTGAAGCCAGCCTGCAGCTGAATCCACTCAGGTGAATTTGGGCCTCCAGGAGCAGCCCAGGGCTCACACAGGTGTCTCTCTGTGCTTCCTTTTAGGAGCCTTTGGAGGAATCCCTGGTGAGTGTCCCGTCTCTCTTGCCTGTCCTTCTCTTCCTTCCCAAGCCTGTTCCTCACAGCTGGGGTCTCCCTGCACCAGAAGATGCCTCAGGGCTTCCCAAGTCCCCCACTCTCCTCTCCCGGGGTGCCCTGGGGCACTCCCCTCCCTCCAGGACTGGTGGCAGCCGTGGCGCGGGCTCCAGGTGAGAGTCTGCTGTTGGTTTGCAGGACTGGGAGGTTTTGGAGGTCAGCAGCCCGGTGTCCCCCTGGGGTATCCCATCAAAGCTCCTAAGCTCCCAGGTAAGCTCCACAGAGGCTTCACTGTGGGGGAAGGATCCCAGCAGCACCAGGACAAGGACCCGCCGTTCCCTGGGACTGAGGCACGGTGCCCACAGGTCCCCTGGACCTGGCAGTGCCTGTGCTGGCCCTGGGGCAGCAGGACAGAGCCAGGGGCTCTGCTGTGCCCTGCCTGTGGCAGCCCCAAGGGCAGCTGCCAGGCTGATGCCTGTGGTCTTGCCCCCGCCTCACGTGGACGGTGCTGTGCCTCCCTCCAGCTGTTGTAAGGTAGGAAGGGTCACGTTCTGGGGACGTGCTCTGGGCCAGGCCACAAGGCACAGCCCCTGCAGGGACAGTCTGGTTTCTGTGCTCCTGGCGTTGTGCTGGGCACTCACCTGGGCCAGGTGTCCCAGCTCAAGGAGCTGTAGCTGAGGCCACCTGGGGGCTCCAGGCAGGTCTCCCTCCCCAGTGCCCACCTGGATGGGCTCAGCCCCTGCCCAGGGCAGCCCAGGGGAGCTCAGCACCCCTTTCCCAGCCCGGGCTGCTCTGGACACCTTCCCCTCCCAGCACTGTGCCAGGTGCCAGCTCTGCCTGTCCCCGGGCGGCCGTGCCCACGGAGGGACAGTGGCAGGTTCTGTGCCCTCCAGGGGCCGTGCCGTCACCTCACTGCTGTGCAGCGCATTCCGAGGAGGAGGGCAGCCATGTGCGGGCAGGGCTCCCATCCCTGGGGTGCTGGGGGGTGCACTGGAGACCCACGGGCATTTCCCCTGCACCCAAACGAGGTGCTGGAGGCAGGAGAGCCTCGGCGAGGGGAGCCCACCCCAGGCAGCGCATCCCAGCCCAGCCCCAGCCCCAGCAGCTCTGCCGGCTTCCCCCTGCAGGGCCCGCGGCCACAAACAGCGGCAGGGATCCCTGGCCTGCTCCGGTTTCCTCCACTGGAGCAGAGTTACAATCCTTAAGGAGACTCGGCCCCGCTGCCGGCAGATCCCGTCTGGGTCCCAGCCCCAGGACAGGGATCAGGACAGGGGGGGTTCACCTGGCACCCAGAGCTTCCTGGGGTGCTAGGAGATGCCAGCCCACCTCTGAGGGCTCGGGGCTGGCAGTGCAGGGACAGGCCATGCTGGCTGTGGGGGCTTTGTCTCGATGCTGCAAGTGGATCTGGGGTGCCGTGCGTGGGGTGTCCCCTGCACTGTCCCCCCTGCAGCAGGCCCAGGTTGAGAGGGGATGAGGGGACAGTGGCACAAATGACATTTTCGGTGGAAAGTCATCTCATTAGATGATTTGCTGCTGTGCTGTCCCCACTCAGGAGGTGGCCCTGGGGTCACCCACTGTGCTGGAGGCTCAGTCTGAAGCTGTGGCTGAGGTCAGGGTCCCGTTGATGCCGTAGGGATGGGGACCGCTCCGCAGTGTCCAGTTGTGCTTGGGTGACATCGGTCTGTGCAGAGACCTCCCAGTGGGTGCATCGGTCCCCTCACAGTGCTGGTGACGTCCCCATGGGCACAGCCCCAGGGCAGGGGCTGCCCTCCCTCCCAGCTGGGGGTGGTGGGGAGCTGGACTTGGACCCGGCAAAACCCTTTGAGACCCAAGGCTTGGACTCCTGGCCCTTGGAGTCACCTCCATGTGTGCCACCCCCTTCCCAGCTTTGGGGTGAGCAGGGTGCTGATAAGGTGCCCCGGGATGGGCAAGGGCGGCCCTCGAGGTGGGGGACGCCCAGCACTGGTCACTGGGAGCCTCTGCGTGCCAGCACCGCCGTGCTGGTGTGGGACACCGCGGGATGGCCCCGCAGGATGGAGGGAAATCTGGTCCCCACATGCCGGCTGCGGGGAGGGGACGGTGCATGGTGCTGGAGGAGACGCTGTGCCATGAGTAATTCCATCCTGGCTGCAGGCAGCCACGTCCCTGCCCACGGCCTCCTCGCTGGAGACACCCCCACCCTGCGTGCAGCTCGAGGTGTCCCCCCCAGAAATGTGGCAGCCCATGGCCTCGGGCTGCTGCCAGCAGCGATGGGAGCTGGGAGCCGCTGGCTGCCGAGCCCACGGTCCCCAGCGGACCAGGGCATCCCTGCGCCATTCCGAGTGCTGGGATCCGGCTCTTTCGCAAGGAGACGTTTCCCTGGCCGCGATGTTCCGGCTCATAATCCCTCCCCATCCCTTCGCACCGACCTCCTAACGAGGTCACGTTTCAGCCGAGGCTCCCAAGCCCTGATTCCAATTAAAACCTTTGCTTTGGGCTGGCCGGGGCGCAGCCAGCTGGGTACAGCTCTTGCCGAGGGGCTCCCGCGGGACCACTCGCTGGAGCCGGGTCACGGGAGGCTCCTGCAGAGCCAGCTTCACGCGCCACAGCCCTCGGCCAGGGCTCAGAGGGGGCGGCCCTTTCAGCCCCCGCTTCCAAGGTGAGGGAGAACAGCATCTCCGCGCCCAGCTCCACGGCGGGGGTTTGTATCCCGGAGGATTCTTTGTCACCATGGACGGAGCCCCGGGGCTGCTGCTGCACAGCCCTGGCAGAGCGGGCCCACGGCGTGGGGCAGAGGGGACAGGGCCAGCAGCAGCCAGGTGCTAACCCCCCCTCTCTCCTCTCCTCTCGTCCCCAGGTGGCTACGGACTGCCCTACACCAATGGTAAGCTGCCCCGCGGTGAGTCCCCGTGTCCTCACTCCCTGTGGCTCCACCGGCTGCCACCACGGCCGCGTGGCCACCGACCCTCGGGTGGCGTGAGGGACACCCCACTCCCAGGGCGAGGTGGTCCCTTGGGGACCTCGTGCCTTGCCCATGGTGACCGTGGACCAGCCTAGGAGCAACTCAACTCTCCCGGCATCCCTGGGAGCTGTAATCCATAGGACCCTTCCTGGGCCACTCCAGCTCCAGACAGGGATGTTTGAACCGGGATCTCAAGTGGGGAGGAGCCGCCTTTGGCATTTCCCCGCAGCCTCTGGCGCCAGGGGGAGGAGATCCAAGGGAGTCTGCTCCGTCTGTCTCGCTGTCCTTCCCCTGGCCGGTGCCTGACCTGGCTCTGCCGCTGTGTTGTGATTGCAGGCCTCAGGCCCGGCGGGATAGGAGCCGGCATCCTGGCAGGAAAGGCAGGATACCCCACCGGGACAGGTACACTCTGACCCGGCAGCCCCGGTGGCACGGGCATGGCAGGGACCGCGCACCCTGTCACCTTGCTGGCCCCGGGATGGGGCGCTGGGCACTGCCCGTCTGTGTGGGGACCGCAGGGACAGCCTGGAGGGGAGCAGCACCTCGCCCAGGAGAGGGGGACAGGTGCTGGCAGGGGGCTGGCCCGGTCCCCTGTGGAGTGGGGGAGCTGAGGTGGGGAAGCCTCGGGACCTCGGTGGCTCAGTGGCCGTGTCCCCCCGTGTTCCTCCGCAGGGGTCGGAGCGCAGGCGGCGGCAGCGAAGGCGGCAGCGAAACTTGGTGAGTCGCCCTCCGTGGCACAAACGCCGCCCATCTCCCAGCAGGGAGCTCCTCCCTCCCTCCCTCTCAGCCCCGGGACCGCGGGCCGTGTCCCCGTGTCCCCGCACCGTGGGTTGACCCTCTCTCCCTGCGGCAGGAGCCGGTGTCGTGCCCGGCGTGGGCGCCATCCCGGGAGTCGCGCCCGGTGTCGGCGTCGGCGGCATCCCCGGAGTTGGAGGTGAGGCGGTGAGAGGGCTGTGCCCTGGGGCTCGGGGGGGTCTCCTCCCCTGTCCCACGTCCCTGACTCTCTCCTGCTATCCCCCCAGTTGGAGGACCGGCAGCGGCGGCAGCAGCGGCGAAGGCAGCGGCGAAGGCAGGAGCTTTAGGTGAGTTCCTGTTGCCTCGGACAGATCTCGGGACGAGGAGGAGCCGTGCATCGATGCCAGGGGCTGTGTGGCTCCTCGCCTGCCTCAGCAGCCCGTATCCCATCCTCTGAGGTGCTCTCCCAGCCCCTGCCCCAGCTCCAGCAGCTTTTCCAGCAGTGATGGAGGGCTGACGGGCCCCTCGGGATGCAGCAGCCTGGCACGGGGCACAGCGTGCCCGTCGCACGCGGCATCTCCATGAGATGTGGGGCTCTTGTGCCAGGTGCCAGCGGGGTGTCCGGGGACGTGGGCTCTGTGCTGAGCTGTCCTTCCCTGGCGCAGGGAGGCTCCTGGGGGTGCAGATCTCACCTGCTCCCCTCCTTGGCTGTTCTGTGGGAGAAAAGCCAGGAGCAAACTGCTCATTGAAGCATTCAGAGAAAATGTGCCAGCCCTGGGGCAGCTGGGATGTGCAGCCACAGCCTTGGGGGACCCCGGGAGTCCCCAAGATCCTGGGTGGCCAAACCCCTGCTGGGTGTAGAGAGCTGGAAATCAAAATCCCGGGTGCATGCCAAGTTCCCTGGGGAGCTGCTTTAGGATGTGTGAGGAGCCCACCACAAATCCAGTGCCCAAGAACCTCCTGTGATCCTGGGACAGACAAGGTGGCACAGTGGGATGTTTGTGGGGGGTCTGACTGCTCTGCTTCCCTCCAGGTCCAGGGGTCGTGCCCGGAGTCGGAGGTGTC
>VZRR01002639.1:0-18087 GCA_013398015.1 Oreocharis arfaki
ATCACCTCACATTCCCCCTCCCCGCCGCTCGCCCCGCCCCCCCACGCTGATTCGCTGCCGCGCCAGACCTAATTAACATACGTCAGGCCCCGCCCCGCCGCGCCTGTCCCGCTTTCCCCTCTGCGGGGGCGGGATAAAACGTTCATTGGCCAAGCGCCGCCGTCGCATGCGAGCTGCCTTCCTCTCGATTGGCTCCGCCAGCTGTCAGTCACGGCCCACACCCGCCCCCCCCGGGGTGTCCCTCCCCGCAGCCTCGGTGTTGGCTCCATTCAGTGGCGGGTTTTGCGGTGGACGCAGCTCCGGCGGGCGGGCGCTGCTCTCACTCAGTAGGATCAGGTCCTCGGCCGGCATCGCTCAGCGGGCAGCAGCCGCAGGAGGAGGTAGATCCCGTTCTGGTAACAATTATACAACTGCGGCGGCGCAACACAGGCCTCTATCTCTTTATAAACCCGTGTCTACGGGGCGTCCTGAGGGGCTGGAGGCCGCCCGGGCGCGGGGAGGGGATGGAGATGCTCCGTGTCCCCGGTCCGGCCCCGCGGGGGGTAGTGCCGAAGCAGCAGCACGGTGGTGCGAGGCCCCGAGGCTCGGCCTGCGGCGAGGGCAGCCGTGGGCCCTGCGGCAGGTGCGGAGGTTGCCTACGAGGAGCCGGGGGAAGCAGCCCCGGCTGTGCCTGTGCGTGTTTACCCCTGTCAGAAGGGTGACAAATGGAGCTGCCAGCCCGCTCGGAGCTGCCCGAGGCCGCGGGGAGCGCCCACCCAGCGGGCTCAGCTGCGGCCGCGGGCCCCCCGCGCCGGGCCCGACCTGCCCTGAACTTCCGAGGCCCTGGAGAGTGAAAGTTGGGAAGGAGCGGAGCAGCTGGCGCGGCCTTGGAGCAGGAAGCGCCGCCCGGTGCTTTAGAGTTGGTGTTTGGGTTTGGCCTCTTGGCTGCTTGTGCACAGGAGTGGCCCTGCCTGACACGCCGCCGTCGCTGGCCCCGCGCTCCTCGTGGCCTCGCTGCACCGAAACACTAAAAAATACTAAATAAGTGGCGTTGCCTGAGCAACCCGGGGTGTTGTGTCATGGCGAGTATCTCATAATTAATATGGGGAAAAAAAAACCAAACCCAAATCAAACTTGCAGCACATTGATAAAGGGTTGATGAAAAAGGACAAACTTGCAGCCAAGCAAGATCAAAACCACCAAATGTTGGTTATTTGGTGTCTTTGTGTTGGTAATTCCAAAAAGTAGCGAGCATCAAAGGGAGGGTTTCTGTGTTCCTGTATTTACATATGGGCCAGTGAAAGAGCAGGGCAGAATATGCAGCTCTGCAAGAGGCCCGGGTGTGTGTGCAGCCAGCAGGGTCTAATGCCTTATTAGACACAGATAACATCTGTAGAAACTTAACCCGAGCGTGTGTTTTAAAAGAAGCTGTGCGTTAGAGCCACAGGAGGAAAGTTCTGATAATCCTGTGCGGTGGCTTGTGAGTCAGCAGCTTGAGTGCAGGCGAGATTCGGAGCTTTTTTCTTCTGCAAACTTAAGGCAGAAGCTGTCAAAGTGCGTGGTGGTGCGCCGTGCCTGAGTGAGTACTAATTGAATGTTCATCTCTGCGGGTGCTGCCAGCCTCTTCTCTGCAGCAGAAGGAGCACTGGTAGCTCGTGGTGCACGGGTAGTTTCTGAGGTTCTCCTGTAGTTTGAGTGGGGTATTTCTCTTTCAAGCCCTAACTGGTGCACACTGAGGTTTGTAGGAGGTTGGCAGGCTTGGACTTCAGCTGAGTGGCACGGGGCTAGCAGCAGCTCGGTTTCCTGTGCTCGGTGCTGAGCTGTTGTGCCGGGAAGAACGCCCATCTCTTAAGTGCAGCGGTTGCTGGGAACATCCTTGTCCACCTCTCGGCTTGTATCCAGAAAAAAATCTGTGTTTCTGAGCTGAACAGCTCCAACACAGGGGTGTACCAGTCCTCCCTTTGCTGCTTGTTCCTGCAGTGTTTCCGAGGGGTTTTCAGGGTAAGGCCTTTGTCCTTACCTTTGCCACCAGTAGCCCTCCCAGTTACGCCAGTGAAAATAAATCGAGAATGGGAATACATCTTCCTGTCATTCTGGGCTGAAAATACTGCTGCTGCAGTTTCCACAGTGAAAGGTAATGGACTTTATGATGCTTAAGGATCAGAATATTTAGGTCAGGTTCATTAATGTGTGAAAAAACAGCTCTCTGATGTTGTCTGGTAGGGGCTGCTACGAAGCAAGACTCCAAACAATTCAGCCCTACTTTCTGCTTGTGCTGCAAGAAGCCTTTCTAATACTGTAAATTACAGTAATTCACAAATACTCTCTTCAGGAAGGGGTTCTGAGGTTATTCTCGTTTGGGTTCGCCCGAGTGCGCTTTGTTTAGCGAATGTTTCCATCCTCCAGTGGTGAACTCTCTCTGCTTTAAGCGCTCCACACCCAGCTCTCCTCCCTGTTGGACTGGCTCCCTCAGAATAAAAGGGAAGAGAAGTCATTTCAGTGTGCTAAAGATCTGCTTCCAAAACAACCCGCCCCGCCTCAGCCAAACGCTTCATTAGCAATTTCTCCCCGTGGCTGTTCCTTTTAATCTGCAGATCTCAAGGTGCCTTAGAAATGTCCTTTAAAGTGGTGGCTCGGGACTTTGCTGGAGGGAACCTGAGATAGTTTTGCCGCTGTCTCCCGCCAACTTCCCTCAGCAGTAGCATCTGGTCAGCTCAGGGGGCCAGGGGTGCCGAGCTGCTGGGCAGAACCATGTCCCCCATCCTCGTCCCTCTGCCCCTGCCTCCTGGGATGCTCCTGTTCTCGAATGAAAGTGCCCCCTCGGCCTGCAGGAGGGCGGCGCGAGCAGGGAGAGCGGCTTTCTTCAGGCGGGAGTCTCGTGGGGAGACGCGCTTAGAGCCGGTGCTTGCCTAATGTGATAATTTTAGACTGCTTTATCATTGCTGAAGTGATGAAGCCAGCTAGCGTGTGCCTGGTTTGTGTCATGCTCGGGTGGGCCAGGCCGCTCGGTTTATTGCTGAGGAGGAAAGAGAACGGAGTGCCAGACCTGGGGTGGTGCAGGCGCGCCGGGAGGATTGCCCTGGGTCCGCAGAGAGCGCCTCTTGGCTTCAAAGCTGGCTGAGGCCTAAAGGACTGGGAGCTCTGCGAGGCCTCCGCGGCCTTGAGTTAATTATTTCGGCTTGTTAATGAAGTAAAGCTCCTCAGCACGCAGGTCGGTTGCTGTACGTGAGAGGAAGGCTGTCAGTAATCCCTGACACAGGATTTCAGGAGCTCTTGAGGTGCCTTTCTGTTTACCCGCCCTTCAAACCGAAGTAATTGAAGCTGGCCTTGCTTTAATTGACTCTGAGCTTCCCGACCCTCTGACCAGCCTAATTCTGCCTTTCCAGAGTGTGGCGAACCTCTCCCTTAAAAGTAGCTTTTGCCATTTAACGGATCCATAATTGGACCAGCAGAACATTTGCTCCCAGATAAGGGCGCTTGTGCGTATTGGTAATTAGTTTGACCCGGCCAGATGCCTCCTGATAAGGCACATCAGAGAGCTGTCTCGGCTGTGCTGAGGCATTTAATCCCCTTAAATCGTGACACAGCAAGTCAGAAATTACCAGCTGTGTTGGGCTCAGCCTAGAGGTGCACCACAGCCTTGTTCTGTCCTCGCTGTTGTCAGGCACTGAAGGGGGAACGGAGGTCCTCGTTATGCTGACACATGTTTGGGCAGGAGTTTATTCCTGATTCAGTTCTGCTGCTTTCTTCCTAATTCCTCCTCGCGGGACATTGCACAACCCCGCTCCGCTGCGCGTGTTTTCACATCACCGCAAGTGCTGCTCTTTCCCTCAGTTCACATCCCTTCCCTGGAGATGCTCCTGGGCTGGAGCCCCTCTGCTCTGCAGCCAGCCTGGGACAGCTGCGGGTGTTCACCTGCACCAGAGAAGGCTCCAGGGACACCTCAGAGCCCCTGGCAGGGCCTGAAGGGGCTCCAGGAGAGCTGCAGAGGGACTGGGGACAAGGCCTGGAGGGACAGGACACAGGGAATGGCTTCCCAGTGCCAGAGGGCAGGGCTAGATGGGATATTGGGAAGGAATTGCTGTGTGTGAGGGTGGGGAGGCCCTGGCCCAGGGTGCCCAGAGCAGCTGTGGCTGCCCCTGGATCCCTGGCAGTGTCCAAGGCCAGGCTGGACGGGGCTTGGAGCAGCCTGGGATAGTAGAAGGTGTCCCTGCCCATGGCAGGGGCTGGAACAGGTGATCTTTGTGGCCTCTTCCCACCCGAACTAGTCTGGGCTTCTCCATCATCCTCTGCTGCCAGAATTACCTCTCCTTTTTCCCATGGTTGACCCACCACCCTCCCAAGCCTGGCCCCTCTCCTACAAAACCATCGCAAACCATTTGGGAGGCCCCCAGAGAGCAGCGTGATCCAGCCCCTCCATCTCCCTGGAACCAGGTGGTGGTTCGGGCACCTTCCTCCCGAACCTGACCTTGCGGCTGCCCGGAAACAGGCGCTCCCCAGCGAACGTGAGCCACGGAGCGTGAGGCTCGCTGTCCCTCTGTCCTTCCCCGACGTCCAGGTGGCCAGCAGAGCTGGGGTGGGTCGCAGAGGGCCCTGGCCACCTCGCTGTCCCTCTGTCCTTCCCCGACGTCCAGGCGGCCAGCAGAGCTGGGGTGGGTCGCAGAGGGCCCTGGCCACCTCGCTGTCCCTCTGTCCTTCCCCGACGTCCAGGTGGCCAGCAGAGCTGGGGTGGGTCGCAGAGGGCCCTGGCCACGCGGGCAGAGCTCCAGGCGCCCTACGGAGCAGCGCGGGCAGGGCGTGGGGAAGGGTTTCCTGCCTCGTGGCACAAGGTGTTTCGGGTTTTGGAGGCAAGTCCTGGCTGAAGCACGTTTGAAAGTCTGTGGCAGAAGGAGCTGGGGGAGATGTGCAGGATGGGGGAGAGAGAGGGAACAAAAAACCAGGGAACAATTAGGAGGGCAGGGGAGGGAGAGCTCAGGACGGAGCGGCCAGTCAGGCTTTATGCCGGATATAAATTAACTGGGATCATATCCCTTGGATCTGAACAGAGGGCTCAGTGGAAAATGAAACTTGATTCTCCCCCTTTTTGAACCTGAGATACCTCCATCAAGGGAATAATTTTAGGTGCTGGTGTGACACCTCGGAGGGGAGCGTAAGAGAAGAAAGCAAGATTTGTATCACACCTCTGGGCAGTCTTTTCCCCTCTGCCTCGTCGATGAGAGTTAATTGATGGCGTTAGGGTGAATCTGGGCCACAGTCTTGTTTGGTTCTTAAACGCTCGTTAATTGCAACGAAGTAATTTGAACTTAATTAGAGTAAGGTGAGGTGTGGTGTTTGTCCTACTTTTTGATTCCTTGTTCAAGGTGTTTGCTGGTGACAGGCTGAAGCCACCCTGGCACCAGGCTGGTGGCACTGTGGGGTGGGGGTTGCTGTGACACTGCGACCACAGGCCCCCTTCAGCCTGCCCCGCTCGAGGAGATGGCGTGTGACGACGGCAGACGAGCAGGCGGAACTGAAACCAGTTAAACTCAGTTAAACTCAGTTAAAACTGAGTTCGGTGCTCCTCGAGGCAGCGCAGGATTAATGTGTTTTGCAGCACGGAATTAATTTCCCTCGTCTGGTCGTGGTTTTCGGTGCCCTGAGTGCTGGCAGGCCAGCTGTGCTTACTCCACGGCCGGCGGGTTTGGGGAGGAATAAGCACATTAGAGGCAGCATTTGTTTGTGGCGCTGGCAAGGCTTCCGTGCCTCCCGCCCCACTGCAAACGGTAAATTTATGTTCTTTACCCCAAAACAAATAAACATGGGGGGGGTTGAGTGGAACTTCTGTCAGCTGTGGGCTCAAACAAACAAGTAGAGGTTGAGAGAAGGGGGTGCCTCTGAATTCGGAGCAGCTTCCCTCTATACTTCACAGCAGGTGGAAGAGAAACTCGGGCATGACTGACGATGAAAAAATACTAAATGTTTGCGTATTTTTTTAATGCTTGGAAGGATTTTCCAGAAAATCCTCAGATTGTACCTTGTAAGACCAGTCTGCCATCTTAAAAGCTGATTACGTGCAGATTTGATTACAGGAAGGTCTTCTAAAGTATTCAGGCCATATTTAAGATAATGAAGTTTTGATCCTTAATTCGATTTTGTCTCCCGTCTGGAAGAAATTAAAAATCCAAGCCATGCTTCATTTCATTCCTTAAAAATGTCTGATGCCCTGCTCTGGTGTCCCTCGGCTGTGGATGTAGAGGTGGGATGGTGGGTGCCACCTGGGACCTGACCCTGGTGCCCTGCTGTCCTCGCTGGCCTGTCCCCTCGCGGTGTCACCACGCAGACCGTGCTCCCGGCTTAGGTCCCGCTGGGTTTGCTGTTGTCTCTCTTATCTCGGTGGGATAATCTTTGGGGGATGAGTCCACTGCTCCTTCCCTGCCAGTGTGCAAGCATTTAATAAATGGTAACTTCTTCTCCAAAGAGCTTGTGATCAACAATTGAGTAAAACGGGTTCAGGAGTTGCTGTCACCTGTCAGGATTAGAGCTGAGCTGTTGTCGTTGATGCTAACAGTTTTTAAAATTTTTTTTAGGGAAACATATCCTTTACTTAAAAGGATGCATATTCTCTCTGAAAATAACCTTTTTTATTTTTTTAGTTAAGTTTGGAATTGTAAAAATCTAAGCCTAGAATCCACAGGTCGGTGGAGTTTTTGGCCGTCGACTCCGCGTTTTGCCGCAGCACGGTTTTAATGCGCTGATAGACACAGTCTCCCTCTTCGCCGTTGTCCAGGCTGTGGGATCCCATTGTTAGAAAGCTCCCAGGGAATCTCAGCGAGGATCCTGCGGCCGACCCGCCCAGGCTGTCCCGTCCTGGCTGGCGTTTGTGCCGGTGCCCGTCCCGCGGGTCACCGGGGACGGCTAAAATTGCTGCTGGCACTTGTGCCGTGCCGTGCCGGTGTAAGGCCGTACCTGGGGAGCCCTGGCTGCCCACGCCTCGTGCCAGCTCCCGGCAGGATCCCTGCATGTTCTCTGTGCTCCCAGCATTCCAAACCCTGCCTGCTTGTTCCTCCTCCCGCCTGCCGCAGGGCAGTCCCGGGTTCTTGCTTCCTGGTGTTAACGGGAGTCCTGCGCAGCAGGTGCCTTCCTTCAGCTGCAGACGGCCTGGCGGTGTGGCCGTGGGGTCCTGCTGGCTCTCTGAGGTGTCTGAGTGTCTCCCTTTTGCCTCGCCCAGGTGCACCGGAGAAGGGAGGATGCTGTCCCGACTGCGCGCAGCCGCGGCGCCCTGCGCGATGGCGCGGCGCAGCCTGCACACCAAGGAGAAGGGCAAGCCGCTCATGCTGAACCCGCGCACCAACAAGGTGGGTGTGTGTGTGTGTCCTTCGCAGGTGTCTTATCTGCAGCTGCCCGTAGTCCAGCGGACCTTGTCCCGGGGCCCAGCCGCCTCCGGCACTGGGACGCAGCCAGGAGAGGGTGCGGAGGGTGGCGGAGGCGGGGAGCGGCTCCAGTTTGCTGCCCGCACACCTCTGCAGCGCGAGGGCTCCGGGTGGCACCCGGTGCTTCTGCCGGCCTGCACTCCCCCGGGCTGCTGTCCTCGCCAGTGCTGCTGCTGCTGCTGCCCCGAGGGGAGGAGGGGCTGCTGGCACTGCCTGGTCGCTGGCCTGGTACGGGGCCGGCTGAGCCGAAGGAGAGCTTCAGCAGAGACGGGCTCTGACTTCACGGTGTGCAGCAGGGAATGCTGAATTCAGGCATGCTAATGACAGAAAGCGTTAGCCTCTCCATCCTAGCCCTGGCCCTTTCCTGGAAGACTGGGAATTGGGACTGAGCCACGTCCCTTAAGAAACATCCCCGTGCAGAGTCTGAAAGAGCATCTAAAAATAAACCTTGACTGGAGCTAACTGGGAGGTGGAGGTATTGTGTTAATACCACGCATTGAGGCAAACTCACGAGAAAGTGGCTTTTTTGTTCCCTTCACAAAACTGTTCCTATTTCCACAAGCCCATCCTCAACCTCTTTCTTCTTTTTCCCTGGAGCTGTAGCGGCCCTCAGGGACTCTTGAAGCCATTAATGTGTAAATTAAAACCGGTGAGAAATCAGATGAGGGCTTTTGGTGGCCGATCCAGGATGTGTGAGGTGGTCAAGAAAGGTGACAAATCTACCTGTCTGTGGCAGGGCATTTCCTGAGCAATGGAGCTGTGGAAAACTGGAAGATGCCTCAGTCCTGCATGAATCCAGGCTGCTGAGAGAGAGAGAGAGAGAGGGAGAGAGAGACAGAGATAACTGTGGAAGGTAGAGACTGGCTGCCTGCAAAAGTGAAATTGAGATTGCTGTGTCAGGGAAGGAGAAAAGAGTAAATTGGTGTGGTTAGGTTATCTCGATCAGGTCATCTCGAGACTTTGTGAGCTCTGAAGACTTTGACATGCCAGTGGAAATTACTTCAACCCCTGTAAGCTTCTCCAAATGCTGATTATGCAACAGTATTCAGAAACGAGAACAATAGGTCATTTCTTACTGTTTTTCTAGTGGTAATATCCTTCCATTTTTTACTTTTTTAAACCTTGGAATTCTCTGCTGGACTGAGCACAATGCAATTCTGGTTTTTTCTAAGGAGGAGTGGGAGGGAGTAGGGAGCTTCTGGTTAATGGCAATTGATTTTTTGACTTTTTTAATGCCTCCAAGAAGCCATACTCGTGAGAGGCAAACCCACTCTGCATCAGTTTGTCCCTGCTGTATCAGCCTGTCCTTCCTGCTGACGCCTGTTGGAGTGGGTCAGCAGGCTCCCTGAGTGATACTGCTTGATGCAGTATCTGTGTGGAAGTGCATTTTGGGTGTTCAGCAGAGGAATAAATGATTTATTAAACACGCCGAGTACTTTACCCCTTGTGCTTTCCTTGCCCACAGTGCCTCACGTGCATATATATATATCTATATCTGTAATCTATGTCCAGGCACAGATAAAGATGTTATCTCTCGCTGGCAGCTTGCTCAGGTTACCATGTTTTACTTGCTTGCATTTAATTTTTACAGTCCTCTCTCAGCTCTGCAGAGCACTCGGTGTGCCCAGTGCACGTGTCCCTAAAACGAGAGCTGCAGGAGGGACAGCATCGGGGGCAGACACCAGCCCTCACCCCTGTGCAAACTGATCTGCTGCTCTTTGCCACTGGAGTAGGCTTTTCTCTTGTAATTTGTTTTTCCTTTTCTTGCCCGCCCTTACCTGCCTCTCTCAGGAGGACACCACGCCTCCACCAGCTGGTTTGGGGTTTTTTTGCGTTTGCGCACATTTCGAGCCCTCGTCGCCAGCGTGGCTCCGGGAGCTCTCTCAGCCCGACAGCTGCAGAGTGCTGTAGCTGTTGCTGGCACCCTCGCCTGCTCGGAGTCTCCTGTGATGTTTGGTTTCTGCTCCCTGGCAGGGATTCAGATTGCACTTAATTGGCTCCAGGACGTTCTACTCTGCTGGAGGTCGCTGCTGTGCCAAGGCAGCGTTTTGAGCTTGCTGGATGTTTGGAACACTGTTAGGGCAGCCTCACCGGTTTAGCAGTGGCGATTAAATTGTTACTGATACTGCGTATCAGTGATTCAGACGGGATGGGGGTTTTTTCTCGCGGAGCAGAGCAGGTGGTGCACGTGGACAAGATCCCTGGCTTGGTGATGTCTTGTTGTGCCACGGGGAGTGCCGTCAGCGTGTCCTTATCGCCAAAGTACAGGACCTCTAACGTTATCCGTATGTTTGCCTTCTGTGCCTGGCAGAAAATGTGTGGCTCTGGGTATAACTGGCGGCACTTCCTGTGTTTTAGTTGGTGATTTTGGCTGTGGCGTCAGTTCTCGCTGTGAAGAAGCGTGTGGCTGTCTTTCGTGCAGTGGGTTCCATTACTCCCTTCTCTGTGACTCTGTTCCTCAGGATTGCTGGGTCATCACAGAATCCCAGAATCCCTGAGGCTGGAAAAGCCCTCCCAGACCACGGAGTCCAGTGTGTGCCCGATCCCCACCGTGTCCCCAGCCCAGAGCACTCAGTGCCACATCCAGGCCTCCTCCAGGGACGGGGACTCCAGCACGTTCCCGGGCAGTCCCAGAGCCTGACCTCCCTTCCCATGGGGAAATTCCTCCCGGTGTCCAAAAGCTCCCCGTGCAGTGACAATGCCTCTCAAATTGCCGGCTTCAGCGGGTGTGTTTAGGAGTTACAGGTGCACGTATTTGTGTGTTTGTGCCTGCCTGGGGTGCGTGGAAATACACGGGGAGTGTGAGAGAAGCGTTTGCTGGTGGCAGGTTAATCCCAGGCTGATCCTGAGGAGCTTTCCCGGTGTCTTACCTTTCACACGGGTGTCGTCTTCTCGCGCGTTCTGTTTTGCTCACAGTTTCACCCGTGCTCATTCCCAGCTTTTTCAGCCCCGTTTGTTTTCAGGCACGGCTTACTGAATGCTTCCAGAAGCTGTGGTAAATTTGCCTTTGTGTAAAGAGACAGTTTTCTTAACGAACTTGTGCATGGTCTCACCGGCTTCTGGGAAATACCCTAACAGTAGATTTCCGATTCAGGACAGAAAACAAACAGACAAAACCCAGCCAAAGTCAAAGCTGTTTGGACAAAATAAAAGGGACGGGACAAGAGAATGTAAAGACAGGATTGTATGAGCTCGGAGATGGAAAAGCAGATGCTCCCTTCCACTGCCCTTTCTCACCATGCCGGTTTTGGCACATTTCATTTATTTGAATAGGTTTTGGTTTGAGGCTGAGCCAGCCGGGCTGAGCAGGCAGGGCGTGGAATACACAGTGCCCGTGTGCCTTCCTGGGGAGAGCAGGAATAACAGGATGTGGAGATGGTGATTGTCTCGTTGCTAAGAAATGCAGGGCTGGAAGCACTGCTAGCAGGTGCTGATCAGTCGGGAAGACAAGTCCTAGGAGGCAGGAAACCGGCAGAAACCGTGCTCGCACGCACACCCCCAGCCCAAAAATCCCAGCACAGTTCCATGTCCTGCCCAGCTGGTTTGGAGACGGAGCAGTTCTTGGATGGAGTTTGCACGGCCGTGCACCTGCAGGTTTTATCAGCTTCCCCGAGATCTGGGTGCTTTCAGGGGGAATTAAACGTGGAGAGATGGAATTGTTTAATCTGTAACCAGGTGCCGAAGGTGGTGGGAGGGTATCGCACCTCGTTTACCTCAGGTCGGGTGTTCCCTGTGGGCTGCTGGGCCGGGGCGGGGTGGAGGGGCTGCCTTGGGGTTTTTAATTGTAGGATTAATGCCCTTAAAGGGGAGCAAGAGCAAGCACGTGTGCTCAGCTGGAAAAACAGCAGTTTGATGAGATGTCCCCCCCGGGTGCTCAGGGATGCCATTTCAATCATCACGCTCGTGATTTGCAGCGCTCAGCTCCTCCATAAGCGTGGAAAACGTACCCGGGAGAGGCTGGGTCGCTTCCTCGGCAGTGAGCGAAGGCTCTCCGCTCCTGGCTTTTCCTGGATGTGCTTTCAGCCGCATCCCCATCGTCAGCAAAGGAGGCAGCTGCGTGTCAGCTGAGCGCGGTTCCTCAGCCAGAGCGATTTACGTCTGGTTCCACCCTTGCAGAGGGGGTCCAGGCGCTGGTGGCATCTTTGCCTGCGGGGAGGTGGAGGTGTTGGAAAGGGTTTAAAGCTGATGGAGGTCCTGGTTATGTCACAGAGCAGCAGGGAGGACGTTGCTGGGCTGTGTCAGCCACACCCGCCAGGGTATGGACTGTGTGCTGCTTCTGGGAGAGTAAAGGTAGAAAAGTGAGTTCAGAAGTGAAGGAGGAAAGAAATCAGGAGAGATTTTCGTGTTCTGACCCTGTTCTCATAAACCTTTAATCTCTGGTAGAGATAGCAGAGACACCTTTGATTCTTATGAATGGACTTTATTAATTTGCCGTGGGGGCACCTTGTGCAATAGTGAACTTTGTGTTTAGCCTGAGGGAGCAAAGTCAAGAGAAGCAGCCCGCAATCCAGCATAAAATCTGCTTTATCTTCAGGGTGTTTATGATGCTGCTACAAAGTCTGTGCTACGCTGCTGAGTCTGTTCTGACAGTCATTAGGGGTCACATGGAAGCCATTTCTTGAATCTTTTCGTGAAGCAGAGTAACTGATTTTCACACAGTTTGGATATAAACTGTGCGTACATCTTTGTCAGGAGCCTCGAACGGGGTTTTTGCGGTGCAGGACAGCACTTAGGGGTCGGTTAAAAGTACACCCTCTTACATACACGGCTGCCAGACCTTGCAGGCAATCTCCCATCCTGGGAGATGCTGCGTGGGCAACCCCGAATCCAGGGCTAAATCCCAAATCCCAAACGAGCTCGTGGTCATGGACAACGATAATGAGCTGGAATACAGCAAGTGTTGGAAGGACTGAGGTTTTAATCGCCCTGCTCTGGGCTAAACTTGTTCTGTTCCAGCTGGAACAAGGACTGAACTTCTGTGTGAAGGCTGATGTCATTCTGGTTCCTGAGTTAGGCCTGGGCAGAAATTAAAGCATCTTATAATGCGGTAAGAGGTAATTGTCATGTAAATCAGCAGCTGAAAGTACTTAGTGTCACTTAAAAATTCACCGTGTTTGATGTTATTGTAACTCCAGAGACATTGAAACCCCAGGTTGCCTGCAGACAGGAAAGAATGTGAATAAACTGAATAAAGATGGGTCTCTGTCCTGCTTGGAGCTGAGCTCCGGGCTCCTGGGCATTGTCAGGGGCCCAGATGGTTTAAGGTCACAGGTTTCACTGTACGGGGAAGCTGGGAAAAGCCACGTTCCAGTGCCAGGCTTGTGGTGGGCATTAGAAATTCGGTGTTTTTCAAGGGCCTCGAGACTTTCTGGAGGGGAGGATGCGGGTTGTGCCAGTGAGGTGTTTCACTGGGTTTACAGTAAAATGCCAGTGCAGCACCACTGAAGGGACTCTGGCCTTCCACAGGCTGCAAACTTCAGTGGCCTTGCTGACCGGAGACTAAACTTCCTTTTTTTCTTTTTCTTTTTCTTCTTCTTCTTCTTCGGCTTCTTCTTCGTCTTCTTCTTCGTCTTCTTCTTCGTCTTCTTCTTCGTCTTCTTCTTCGTCTTCTTCTTCGTCTTCTTCTTCGTCTTCTTCTTCGTCTTCTTCTTCGTCTTCTTCTTCGTCTTCTTCTTCGTCTTCTTCTTCGTCTTCTTCTTCGTCTTCTTCTTCGTCTTCTTCTTCGTCTTCTTCTTCGTCTTCTTCTTCGTCTTCTTCTTCGTCTTCTTCTTCGTCTTCTTCTTCGTCTTCTTCTTCGTCTTCTTCTTCGTCTTCTTCTTCGTCTTCTTCTTCGTCTTCTTCTTCTTCTTCGTCCTCTAAACGCCATAGATATTTTGGCATCGATTTTGTGTTTGTTTTTGTGGTGTCTAAAGCGACGGCCAGCACACCTGCAGTGTGTTTGTGTTGGGAAAGGGCTGTTCCTGAAAGGCAGAAAGGCCCTTGGCTCTTAAGGAAAAGGGGAGGACGCAGTTTTATGTCCGCAGAGGATTGATGTTTCTTGCGGAGTGTGCGAAGTGGAACTAGAGCAGCAGGTCCTTTGCACTGCTTTGCACGAGCCCTCTGTGGTAATCCAGAGCGTGTTTTTGTGGGTTCTCCTCTCGTGGTTCAGGGCTGTTCAGGTGGTTGTGTTCCTCGTGGAAGTGTTGGATCGTTCAGGTCAGTTTTCTGGAAAAAAAAAAAAAAAATACTGCTTGTTTGGCTGAAGGGATTTTTTTGCACACCACAATGGGGGGGGGGGGGGGGAAAGGAGAAAATCAGGCCCTGAAAAACCAGCGGCGAGGTTAAAAACACATCAAGAACGAACTGTCGCCTGGAATTTATTTGCGTTTAGTGTTTTTGTTTGTATTTAGTGGTGGAAGAATACTGGAGAGTAACGATTAGGTGGGGAAAGAAAAGAGTGGTTCGCAAAGGACTCGTGACTACTTGCAGAAAAGCTCTGCTGTCCCAGTAGTAAAAGGTTAAACTGAAATCAGTATTTAGGGTCAAATCTGTTACATGGAAGGTTGGCAGAAATGAAAGTAAATACAGAGAGAAAAACAGATTTATTTTAGGGTTAAGTACTTGGAGTTTTCTGCAAGAAGGCAAAACACTGAAGTTTTTTGGGTTTTTTTTTTTTTTTTCTTGCCTTCAAACTCTTCAAGTGTTTTATTGCTGTAGAGCATAGTGTAGAATCAGTGCAGAGAAGCAGGTGGACTGCTTAATCCATTGTAGTCAAAACAACTGATACTCAGTATGATTTAAATAAGGAAAGGGAAAAGTCATGTAAAAATAGTAATTATTTTAATGACGGGATTTTTTTCTCTGAGGAGTGTTGTTTAGAAACCATTCAAGTGTGATGAATTACACTACAGCTGGACTATTTTTAGAGGGTTTTGTTAATGGGTATGCTTTCTGCAAGTACCTGTGAAAAGTCCGTTCTCACGTAGAGCAGAGGTGAAAATATTTGTATTCTAACCTGAATTGGTGATTTTATTCTCAAGTGGAAAAGGACTGATTTTCTTTTTCTCGTAACTTCAGGAGCTGGACCTCGATGATCCTTGTGGGTCCCTTCCAGGCCAGGCCGTTCTGATTCTCTGACCTTTCTGGTCAGGCAGGAGGAATTTGGAGCGTAGTTACAAGGCGTAAAGCAAACCTTAGAAAGCTTTCTTAAGTCTTTTCTTTTTTTTTTTTAACTTGTCAGTGAGGGTCCGAGAGCTGAGAAGCTGAGCCCCCGTTTTTGGGTGCAGCTGCTCCGGGTGAGCAGAGGCGGTGCTTGCGAGCGGAGCCGCTGTTCCGTGTGCGCGTCTCCTCCGGGGCGCTGCGCCCGCCAGAGCTCGCTCTCCCTGCCCGGGTTCCCCTTCTCCTCGCGGGCTGATGCTCAGCCTTGCCACAGGAGAGGGATTTCGGCTCCTGTGGTCACCAGCACCGGTTTAACCACGCGCTGAGCCGGCCCCTCTTGGGCGAACTGAAGTGAGGGCGAGTTGGTGATGGCTGTTCTGGAAGAGGCGAGCTGAGAACCGTGCTGGTCGCTGTCGGGTGTGGGGTCAGGGTTCGGGGCAGGCCGGCTGCGAGCCCATCCTTGAGCCAGGGAATGTTTTGCAGGGTTACTCCAGGAGGTCAGTGCTCCGTGGAGGAGCCTGCCAGGTTCCCCAGCACGTACCTCCCGGCAGCTGCTTTGTGCGCAGAACCGCTTTTATTGGACGTTTTCACTAAATAATTCATGTCGGTATTCAGATGACAGTAAATTTAAACTCTCTGTCTCCCAAGTGGAGAAGAATGGGAAGTTTTTGCAGTTTTAGCTCTTGTGATTTGCTACAAATGAGGCTTTTCGGAGGTAGGCAAACAGATCAGATCTGTCCCTAAGTGAAAATGGAGTATTTGGGTCGAGCTGTGACCTTACCAGAAGCGTTTAGGGCAACCCAGTAACCTGGGCATCGGGCTGTCCTGCTGAAAGTCTGTGGGAAAAAAGCAGCAAATGGAGCAATTTGGATAAAAAACTGCGGGCTGGGTGTTACTGTCTGTGACTGCAGGGGCCAGACGGGGTGACCCAGGTGAAACAAGTGGGAAAGCAGCTGTTCCTTCACTTGGAACCCGTTTGCAGCGGGGGCCTCTGCGCCGTTCTCCAGTTCCGCGGAGGAAAGTGGAATCCGGCGAAGGGCGCGAGGTCTCGGGAAGGCGGGCGGGCTGTGGTCAGGAGGAATACCCACGAAGCGTGAGGAAAAGCCCAGGAGAGGCAAACACACCCAAACCTGCCTGCCACGGTGTGTGAGGGGGGAAAGGGGTGCGGTGGAACACACGGATGCCAGGAACGCCGGCGAGAGCTGATCGTTGTTGTGGCTCCCCTCTCGTTCCTCAGGGCATGGCCTTTACGCTGCATGAGCGACAGATGCTTGGGCTGCAAGGACTCCTGCCTCCCAAAATAGAGACGCAAGACATCCAAGCCTTACGCTTCCACAAGAATCTGGCAAAAATGACTGACCCCTTGGAAAAGTAAGCGCTGCTCCGGCCTTGTCCCTGTCGTGCGAGCGAGCGAGCGGGGGTGCTGGGGGTGGGAATAAAATGGGAATGTGGAAATAAGAGTGTGGGGATAACCAAAGTTTTCCAGTGTTTCCGCTGGGTGTTTCAGTTCTTGGGTGTTATTTTCGCTTCGGCACAGAGAACTGCTTTCATCCTGTGGTTAAGTGAGGTTGGGAAGCTTTTTTTTTCTTTTTCTTTTTCTTTTTTTTTTTTTTTTAAATATTCTGTGGTCATAAAACAGCGAAAGAGAACATGTGGAAATCGGTGACAAAGCTGCAAACCTGCCCGTAACCTGTAATACATATTTTCTGTGATCTGTAAGATGGAGTGGCAGGTTGTCAGGGCATAATGAAGGGTAAATTGAGCATTTGAGATACCAAAACCAGCGTTTAACACGTGCACTCGTTGCTGCTAAAAAACGAACCACGACAGCAGAATTTTAAGTCTCACAACGTGTGTTTTTTTTAATGCCTTTTATTGTTTAACCCGCTGCTTTGGCGGACTGCAGAGGGTTTTGCTGCGTGCTGTTTTCAGAGCGCTGCGTTTTTCAGCGTCCCGTTCCTGTTTTCACACGATCTCTGTGTATCTCTGCCTGCGAAAATGCGCACTCTCCTGCAGGCAGGAGGAGAACCGGGGCGGTTTGGGGCTCGCTGGACCACATCAAAGCCCTTTTGTTCTCGTCAGAACTGAAAGATGGCTCTTAAAATCCGCATCGTGTCGCTTGCTGGATCCCAAACAGTCGTGTCATCTGTATTGGCCGAGTGCCCGGGTTGCCGTAGCCCGAGGCAAATCGCTAATTCATTGTCTTCATGTTGTTGGGTCAGCAGCACTGAATAGCGATTGAGACACACTAAATTGGTGGGTAAATTGGCAAAAAAACTCAGATTTAATCTACGCACCCCCGCGTGCTGAGTCCTTCGAAAGGGACTTTCTGTCGGGGCTCAGTTTGTTTCAAGTGTGTGTTAATGTTCGGATTCACACGGACACCCCGTACGGGTTTTTTTGGGTGAAAAATTCTTGCCCTGGTAGTTTTGTTGATAGCAGTAACGAGACTCCCAGCTTCCTCCGTCCTGCAATAAATCCATGGGCTGCCTTTAACCACGTTGTGTGCATTGCCTTG
Source organism: Oreocharis arfaki (assembly GCA_013398015.1). Classification (NCBI taxonomy): domain Eukaryota; kingdom Metazoa; phylum Chordata; class Aves; order Passeriformes; family Paramythiidae; genus Oreocharis; species Oreocharis arfaki. Next base: position 17,044 of record VZRR01002639.1, read on the forward strand.
CTGGCAGGAGCCTTGTGTCTCACCCACTATTTCTGCTTCACCTTTTTACTTCTGCTGCTCTCCCTTTTTTCCAGTGTCTGTTCAGGCTCGAAGCCTGACTTGAGGGGGAGTGGGAGTTTCGTGAAGAAATAACACGAAGCGTGGGGTTTTTTCGGTTTTGTTGGTTTTTTTCCCTTTCCCTTTTTTCACACTGCTCCAAACAAGCAGAAATGGGAGAGACTAAGAGGTGTTTTTTTCCTTGTTTTGGTTAATTACAGGTATATCTACATAATGGGGATCCAGGAGAGGAACGAGAAGTTGTTCTACAGGGTGCTGCAGGATGACATTGAGCGGCTGATGCCGATTGTGTACACTCCAACAGTGGGCCTTGCCTGCTCCCAGTACGGGCACATCTTCAGGAGACCAAAGTAAGGACAGCAGATACTCGTTCCCTCTGCGTTCTCGCCTTAGAGATGGTTTGTTTCGTTTCCTTTCGGATTCACGAGGCTTGTGCCAAGCCAGGGCAGTAGAAGTTTGTTAAATAATGTCTCAAGACACGGTTTGTACTGAGAGGCAGAACGCTTGGAAGCAGACGTGGTGACGTGTCACGTAAATAGCCCGAGTGCTGGGCTTCAGCCCCGTTTCCAGCTCCTCCCAGGTGCCTTACAGCTCTGTGATTCCAGGGGGGGATTTCCCCAGCTCTCAGAGTCCCAGTCGTGGGTGTGAGGATCTCTGTCAGGACAGAGCATTCCGAAGGGAGTGTGGATTGAAGGGGATTTCTGGACATCATCCTGGTGTCAGTCCGTGTTGAGGAGGGGTGGCTCGGGCTGGGTTCCGTAGGGTTCCTTAGGGTTCCGTAGGGTTCTGTAGCTCCATGCCATGGTGTCAGTCCCTGCCGAGGAGGGGTGGCTCAGGCTGGGTTCCATGGGGTTCCATAGGGTTCCGTAGGGTTCCGTAGCTCTGTGCCCTGGTCTCAGTCCGTGTTGAGGAGAGGTGGCTCGGGCTGGGTTCCATGGGGTTCCGTAGGGTTCCATAGGTTTCCATGGGGTTCCGTAGGTTTCCATA